>OX383274.1:1205000-1805000 GCA_947522985.1 Lithophane socia
ACCTTTGGACTTGTTTATAGACTTTGATTGAATATCAGAAGGCCAATTTTACTCTCGTAATCGTTTCAAAATCTAGTCTCGATATCAAAATCAAAATATTTTATTTCACATAAACTTACATGGGCACTTATGAAACGTCAGAAGCTAGGTGTATGGATCCAATTGGTCGTTTCCTACGGAGAAGAGCTGGCTACGCTACGGTTACTCTTTTAAAAATAATTTCGAATTACAGTGTTAATAGGTATGGGAGGATAGTGTAGGCCTTTCAACAAATACCAGGTAGGTACTTAACAAAATAGAAAAAATCTACAGGCCACTCAGTGACAGTAAAATAATGTCAATACTACAGTTATTTTTCTCAAAATATGACCGACAGAAATTAGAATACGACCGTTCTTAAAAATTCTTATAAATTTCTCAGATATTTTCTGTTCTTCCAATAAGGACTTGTTGATATTCTATCAGGCTTTGATGGAAACTCGTGATTCAACAGGGCCTGTTCTGCGTTTAGTTACTAGGCTTATTAACTCAGAACCTCAATTTGCATAATCATGTGGGTAGTAGAAAGCAAACCTTTGTGCTTATTTCCTTTACGTTTCTTTTGTTATATTTGCGTTAGTAATAGAAACTTATTACAACTGTAATAGTTTATGAGTCACGTCCACCTTATGCTAGCCCTTCTTTTTTATATTGTTGTTATTTCATTGTCATTACCTCAAACCAGTATTATAACCCTCAAAACTAGTCCGTTGTACCTAGCCCTCACACATATTAACAACATTTTGCTGTATGACGAATCCTTAGATATCTTTGCGAGTACTGAACTGAGATTCCTGAACACTGCAACTCGTTACCTGGAGTCCATTGCCACTCCCAGTACAATCTCTTTGGAGTGCCTAAATTAAATTAAAGTGTATCTTGCTACTTATTAATAACTTTATGCCAATGTCTAAGCCAATTCTATCTAATTTTATCGAATCTTAACTAAGTTTATCTAATTTTGTCTAATTTCACCTAATTTTGATTAATTTCAATTGTATTTCATCTTATTTTGTCTAGTTTTTATGTTATGTTAATCTAATTGTATATGTAATTCGTAACAGATATGGACCGTTAACTTGTATGTGTGGTGCAACTGTAAATATAAGTTGGTTGTTTAATAAATAAATAAATAAATACATTGTTTTTTTCATATTCTCAGCTTAGATAGTAATCAGAACTAATTATTCCTCCTGCAGATGCAGTTGCGTAATCTACTGTTACATTGAGTTCCAATACGGCTTTATTTTTTTCAATTGTTTGATCGATAACATGCTCACATAAGAACTTGGTTTCTTTCATTCACCTTTAGTCAAAGGTGAACGCGGTTTTAATAAGAACCGGAAAATGTTTAATCATCGGTTTTTAACGGCAAGCATGAAAGTTAATGCAATTGACATCAATTTATTAAATTCTACGCTACTCTTAGGCTTGCTTAGTATTTATGAGACAGCCGTAAAGCTGTGCTTATTATCTTGTTTATTGATGGGTACAATACAACATCTTTACTTATCATTTACTTTGTTTTTAGCATAAAATCGATTACCTCAATTAATATTTGGGAGTCTCGTAATAATAATAATATAGTATTGTCCATAGGGTTTAAATTTATAATTGAAGAGCTCGTGGCTAAGTAATAACAGCCGCTCGGGTCGATCCATCAGGTTAAGCTAGGCTTGCCGGGGTTGGTCCGTGGATGGGTGACCATTTTCACATATCGAGACTCCTCCGTGCCTCGGAAAGCACGTTAAGCCGTTGGTCCCGGCTGTCATTTGTGGATCTTTGACAGTCGTTATGAGTCGTCAGAAGCACGAAAGTCTGACAACCAGTCTAACCAAGGGGTATCGTATTATCCAGTTACCAGTTACTCGGTTGTGGAGGTCAGACTGGAAGCCGACCCCAACATAGTTGGGAAAAAGCTAGGCGGATTGATTTTGTCGATAGGGTTTATAATTCTATGAATATTGGATCACTCTTGATATAGTGAGGAATTTAAAAGTTCCATGAAAAAGTTCAGAAGTAGCTTTGAGAAATACTCATACCTACTTTGTTTTCTTAAACATTAAATTGATTTTTTCATTAAACATTTTCATTTGCTAGTCTCAGAAATCGGTAAACGATCAAAAATGTGAACAATCGCTAAGGTTCTCTCACGCCAGTTTTCCATTACAAAATACTATTGCTGGTATTATTTATGTAATGATTGTGCGGTTACGCATAATAAATTGGACACGATAGAGTATGATCTGACTTTAATAGCCTATCATTTGTTTGTCGCGTGATTTTAGGCTTTTTATTCGTTTCGGTATGTTATGAGTTTAATGTATTTGTGTGCATGATGTCTTTAGTAAGCCTACCACAAGGCAAAAACTAGTGTAGTGGGCGCTGACAAAAATGAGAGATATGGAAAGATGCATAAATGTGAAGAAGCATGATGGAGCTTCTATAGTTTCTAGTAACTATATAAAGACGTGATGGAATTTAAACATCAGTCGTGGAAATGAGACAACAAAAGGACAGAATTAAATAAATATTTATACATAATTTATTTGCGACAACGATAGGAACCTGGATAATATTTAACGTAATATCTAACAAAAACATATATCACATGGAGTCATAAACCGACTCTTGAAAGTAATCAGAAAAGATGGATTACCCATCTTGTAGAACTACACTAAAATCACCGTATCACATCACAAGAACCTGTTTAGTTCAAATACATCATATTCTTGCAACAAAACACATGCAATTTCTACCTTTCTTCTGTAGCCGCAGCATCTATGTATTTTACAGGTGTTTGTCAGACAGCGTGACAAGTTGCGGACCCTTTGTGGTTGACCACAGGACAAGTGCTACGCTCCATGAGCTACTGACCTAGTGAGGCTTTTGTTGATACCTATGTACATTTATTTTATACTTTCTGATATCGTACATGCAAAAAAAAAGTTTGAAATTAGAAAATGGCTTTTCATTTATTGCAAATGCTCATTTTAGTATTTGCGATTATTGAAAAAAGTTAGATTAGCTATTCTTTTTTTGATAATGATAAGGTGGAAATTGGAAACGACTCTGATAAATCCTATAAAAAATAAAGCATAAGCTTAAAAAAATTAGGAGAAAATAAAACACCATTTGAACGGATTATGCAAATACGTTTTTCACCATCCGCTCAACTATGACATGTGGTTATTTATTGCTTCGAATACTGCGTTAAATGGACAAAATATTAGGAAGTTTCTTACATGAAAAAATTGTAACATAATGTGTACTTAGCACAAAATTTAATCCTCGAGTTTTTCCGCTCTTGTATAACTTCGTATATACTTATAACCATGCGGAGAAACGATGAAGCATCTATTGCTAAATGTGTCAATCTTAACACTTTGGCGGACAGTAAACGCACATAGACGTAATAACAATAAAACTTCAATTGTGTCTCATTCACTGTCCGCCAAAGTGTTAAACTTGAAAAGATGCTCAAAAAAATAAGCACCCTGACCTAGGATTTGGACTAATTGACTTTAAATAGCAATCATTTCACGAATTAGGTACATTTTAAAACTACAACCTATCATACCTGTCACTATTACTACACTACTATAATCACTGTTTTCGTTGCAAAAAATGCCCACTTCGAGATATTATCAACAAAATAATGGACACCGATTT
The DNA here is from genome assembly GCA_947522985.1 of Lithophane socia. Classification (NCBI taxonomy): domain Eukaryota; kingdom Metazoa; phylum Arthropoda; class Insecta; order Lepidoptera; family Noctuidae; genus Lithophane; species Lithophane socia. The sequence continues at coordinate 1,208,712 of OX383274.1, forward strand.
TCCTCCATTCTTCTTAGCTCATAGAAATTGTAGTACCTAAAAAGACCATTAGAACATCTAACTTTTTCTACGAACGCGACTCATGCCACCGTCGTAACAATGTCATAACAACAGTTACACAATCAAATGTAACCCTTATTTCACACGCTATAAGAATTACAACAACCGCAGATACGTTGCCGCCGGACACGAAGAAACGATTCGAGGAGACTCCATTCAATTTCAAACCATATTTTCTATGGAATAAGACTAATATTATTGTTTACTGTATTTATTAGTCTATTTTGCTTTCACTAAGGAATGCAAAATGCTTTCGAAATCACGTTTGCGATGAATTAATTCGCAGATGGTCAATGGTAAAAAAATGAAAGTGGTCAAAAAGAAAATTGTGTTAATTTAATAAGAGTGTTGGTGGCAATTGGGACGTTAATGATTATATACATAGTTAATATGATATAATGCCAAGCATTGTGATGACACATCATATATTTTTACGGACAACGACAAAGATTCACCGTTGTGTGGAGAAGGCGGAACTAAAAAGAAAAATTCGTGTGATACAATTTTAAATAATATTTATTTAGAGATTCGTTGTTTACTGCATGATCACCCTCTCAATAATTTAATCTATCTTGTGATGCACTCAGACAACATAAGAAGATGGATGTGAAACAAATCCTTACTATCCTTACTTAATATTATAAATGTGAAAGTAACTCTGTCTGTCTGTCTGTCGCGCTTTCATGTCAAAACTACTGAACCAATTTAAATGAAATTCAGCAAAGAGATAGATGGCATCCTGGGGAAGGACATAGAGATATACTTTTTATCGACATACCACGTGGGCGAAGCCGCGGGCGCTAGTAGATAATACAGGAAAATATCAGCATCTAGACAAATGACTTTAAAAACTATACTTATTTGTAATTATTGTAAAATAATGACTGATGTCGTATCGAACTCTACCTCGATAAAATAATCAGAAACGAACGACATGAAAAGCCTGACTGACAATCGTTGCCATATTTTGTACCTAAATCACAATCGTGTTACAAAACAAATGTCTTAGTTTTTTGACATATTTTGTTCAACGTGTGTTTAATGTCAAACTCCATACAGAAATGTCATGTTTAAAAGGTGTTTAGGCTAAACAACTGATAAACACGGTTTTGTGGTAATAAGGCAAGAGTTCTCGATGCTTCTGTATTATCTACATTTTAACTTACGCTTCTTTATACACATGCAGTTCTACAGCTTCTTGTATTTCCATTTATATTCTATATCAAGCACGGATATCAAGGCTATGTAGCTATTACTTTAGGTAATCTTCAGCTATTTGATTCCCTTGACCTTAGAGCAACTCAAGTGTCTTCGTACCACCACTTTCGTTGGCATCCAGCCACATTGCCACGCTCGGTGGCACATGCATGGCACTTGTTTCTGAGTCGGCACACATAACCACTCTCATTGTTGTCAGATTTGCACCACAATGGGTAATTGCTTGTTTGAATTGAGTTTTAACAAAGAAATGGTTTAAAGATTTTGAATGTCTATTATTATTCGTAATAGTAGTGTTGGCTGTAACACTGCCTTTTAATTATAGATAATCTTACCGCAGAAAAGTAAACAATATTATTATTCGTTTGTTTTGTTACAGTACAAGTATTAAAATGTTACAGTTTATTTACTTCCTTCTTATAGATTGATAAAACCTACGATGTCTATTTAGTCATTTTCAGTTTTATGTATGTACATTTAGGATGTAGATAGAATCTTTCTTTATTGCGGATACCATACAAATTACAGATATTTTCGAAATTTTACATAGGGTCACGATGGGCGGTCTTATCGCTAAAAGCGATGTAGGTATGTATATTTAAATATTGCTGATCATACCACCATCATACTTTGTTTTTATTGTTATTTCTTCTTTTGTTTTTATTTATCGATATGGTTGGCTTTTGTCAAAAATATACTGTGAGCGTCTTTCTGGAAGATATTCGATATTAATAAAATTATAACGGTAACTAATTACGGAAAAAAAAATTGGCGTAGATATATTTAGTAACCTCTTTGGATGACTCTTCAGGAATAGATTCCTAGAGTCATCAAAAATCCTATTTATGTATGTGCAATCTACACGTGTTTCACCACTCAACGAGGCATCCTCAAGATGACGATTGGCTTGTCGCGAACCCGAACACAACGTGTTGCAACGCCGAGCGCCGGACGCAGAGAAAACACCAAAACTACTAACGAAAATATCAAAATAGCTTTATTACTCTGCAGATTTTGTGATTCAAGAAGTATGTGAATTATTACCATTTCAATGGCCACAATCTCTCTATAGGTACTTATTTAGGTAAAGATATTTCTTTGACCATTATTATAATACAAGAATTACTTTTTTCAATAGGTAGCTATAATTTAGTCAGACACACATTTCATAAAATCTGCATAATACAAAGATATCACTCAACATGGTCTGACCATAAATTCACGTTCGTCAAGATCAAGGCTTTATGTAACGAAGTCATTGACACTATCGCAATGTTTGAGACAGAAACAGAAAGTTCACGGCTCTCAAATGATCTCTAGTTTATTAAGAAAATATTCACATTTTTGTGTTGTTTGTAGAATCTAAAGAGTGTTAGAAGCCTAGCCTGATTTTAAATACGTCAGCATACAGTCTACCAAGATGCGTTGGCATACCAGTCGGGTGTTATGAATATCTTCCTGTTCTTAACCCTATTTATTTGTGGTTGGCGCAGCATATCGTTTTCTTCCATAGTTTCACGTCTGACGTCATCTACTCCTCTTCGTTCGTCGTTTTATTCATTATAATCATCATTTTGATCTTAGCACTCATAATTATGTACTAGGAAGCATATTTTTTTAACAAAATTGTCGTTCTGCTCCAGGAATTTCTCTTGAATCGTGAGTACTTTAACTTATTCTTAACTAGCTTCTGCCCGCGTGGTATGTCGATAAAAAGTAGCTTATGTCCTTCCCCGGGATGCCATCTATCTCCTTGCCAAGTTTTATCGAAATCTGTTTAGTGATTTAGGCGTGAAAAGGTAACATACAGACAGACAGACAGAGTTACTTTCGAATTTATAAAATAGTATGGAAGTATGGGTGTACACTCAGACATGGAAATGTCTGTAGCGCATACTAATATCTCGTTTTGTGCGAAAATTAAACCCACGACACGTAGCACTAAATGGTCCAACCGTAACACAGATGACGTGCCGCCACTACTGGTACAGTACGCAACAGTTTGCTACGTTTCGCGTAAAATACTAAAGATTATGAGGCACCTTCCCAACATACAAAAGCTCTACTATATTTTTTTTTTCATAAAAGTTTTAGGCTTCAATGTTGAAACACAATATTATACAGTATCGACTTTCTCACACTAAAATACACAATCTAAACCACTTTTAACCATTCAAAATACATAAAATGTTGTCTAAAACCGGAACGTAAGTACGACCAACCAGTTTACACCTTAGAACATTTTATTCGTAACCACGCTCAAGATAAACTGGCCAACAATGACACAGCCTACTAGATGCGACATGAATTGCTCATTGTTTGAATAAACAAATGCGTTTTCACCAAGAATGTAGATTTCCTCAAGTCTCAATGATGTCTGCAATATTATGTCTGTAGGTTACTCAGAGAAATTTTTATTTATGTTGGTACTGTGTTTCTGAGTTGTGTTCATTTGCGTGTAGTGTTGAGAGTGTTGGTGTGTGCATTTCCCGGTGTATTTGTTGGAAGACCTCTGTGCAAACTCAGTGGGAGTTTATTAATCTACCCTATTTGAATCGCCAATCTATATGTTATACCTATATAATCTATACATAGTATAAAACAAACTGTATCTGTGACCGCTTGGATCTTCTAAACTACACGATAGATTTCAATGCGGTTTTCACAATCCTTTAGAAAATTTATTTCGGAAGGTTTATTTAGTTATAATATTAGTTAAATTATAACATAGATTTAGCACAGATAACCCGATGTTTTGACATGTCGCCATTGCACCCGTGTGAAGCTGGGGTGGGATGCCAGTTTATTATAATATAACTAAGGGCCGGTTGTTTCAAATAGTTGGTTAACGTAACATACGTACGTCACATAATGACGATTACGTGAGATGTATAACGTTTGTTAAATACAAAGCGTTGTTTCATTGCATAGAAAACTGATTGTCAAAGTTATTCGGGCTACCAGTAAAAAGAAAATGTGCAGATGTTTGACAGTAAAATGACGTTAAACAGTGGGTATGGCACCGGTTACTGTAATCGTACTAATTTTTTACGTACGTTAAGGCCATTATTTCGTGAAACAACGCTTTTTTTGATTTGATGATAGTTAGTGCCATTTTTGACGTTTACCTGTGCGTAAAGTGGACGTGAAACAACCCGCCCTTAGTTCGTGTTCTATCAGGCAAACGAACAGAAACTTTTAAATTCAAATTCAAATCTTTTTTGCATATCACATATGTGTTAACAAGGTCTTAATAATAATGATAAAGTTCACATGGAACCCGTCGGGAACAAAAATTCCATAAAATAAAATATGAGCATTCTTTTGTCTGTATTATTATTGCCTTTACTTTTTTTTATATGTGCTTGATACATTTAATAAGTTACCTCTCTAATACTATTAAATCACTAAGTGGCATCATATCATGAATACCTATGACTATAATGCAGATGAAATTAACGATGTAATCAACCAAAATAAACAAGTTTAAATAAAAAGTAAGTGGCGTGTTTGTCTAGACAATTATAAAAATAATTTACTTTTAAAGATATAAAATTATCATATCATATCAATTTATTATGTCTAATCGAAGATATTCAAATTAGTCGCGCTTAAAAGTAACCTTGTTGTCGCCAATAGCTAGTAGCTTACATTGACATTATGTATCTACCTCAGTTTTGCTTCGTTATCATTAGATTATCTTATACTAGCAACCCGCTCTTGCTTCGTACTGTTTTTACTTACGACTTGACAAAACATCGAGATGTCTTAGTTATAACGCATTATACACATAAACCTTCCGGAATAAATTCTCTAAACGATGAAAACCTCATCAAAATCTGTTGCGTGGTTTAGATGAACAACGCGGGCATACAGACAAATACGAAAAGGGACTTTAAATATGTCGCACGCTTAATCATATACTGACCGATTAGTGTTTCGGTCAAAGTTTAATTAAGTATACCAAGAAGTTTATTTTAACGCCCTCTTTCGGCCGATCTCGGATTGTTTTTGATATCTTGTTTCTAGAATAGAATAGAATAGAATAGAATAGAATATTTATTTGCGTAAAACATGGTATACAGGGGTGTTAAATATGAATTGAGGCACAAGCATGTTTCGCTAGGATAAAACATAGCATGCAAAAATTTTAAAGACAGGTTAAGCAACAAAAATCGTTCAACATTCTTTATCTATAAATTCTTTTAAACTATAAAAACTACACTCGAGTAACCACTTATGAAATTTAATTTTAAATAATTTTGTATTTAAAGCTTTGAAATGCCTTGGTATTTTATTATAAATGCACACACACATTGCCAAGCAGTTACTATTATATTTAGACAGTCTAGGCAAATCATTTAACACTAGTTTATAAGGATCTCGTTGGTTCCGAGGATTGACATCATTTGCAGTCTTAAATAGTTGCTTATCTAGGTGGAGTTAAACCTATATCTGTCTCTTTCACACGCAAACGTTTCGGCAAACGCTTTTACGAGACAGACACAGATATCGGCATGCGTCAAGGACTAAGATCGTGAACATCACGTGTTTTTATTTAAAAGTGTCAAATTAGTAATTAAAGTCGCTTTAGTGTAAAAATCAAAGGTAAGTTTTATTGAAATTATTTATAAAAACGTGATCAATTGTTAAATATGCCTATTTAGTACAAAATAGGATCAAACTATTCATGAATTATTTAGTGTTAGTTCTGTTTTATACAAAAACATGTTAACAATTCTTTAACTGATTGTGTATTATGCCTCTATTTTATAAAACTTTTATATAAAGTGACGCATCTTGAGGAACAATTTTTTTAACCGATTAATTTATAGTAAAATTATCTAAATTTCTTAAAAAATATATTTAAATACAATACTCACTTTATCAACTATCCCTACAATACAATTATTTAATTATATAAAGATATTTTCTTTGAGTAATAAGCCATTTTGTAAGGTAAGTCAGGTTTGCTAAATCGTTTTTTGCAATTTCTCGAAAAACATCTTTTTTCAGTTGTGTCAGTATATGATTAAGCGTGCGATATACAGTAAATGTAATAATAATATGTATAATGAACTTATTTTCATAAGAAAGTAGCGAGTGGTATCCAGTTTTGAGCTGTATCCAAACTAATACTTGAATACTAGTAATTTCCAAGAAGTTCTTATGAAGTCAATGTTTCCGAATAAAGGCTACACTATAATATTTGCTGTCAGAATCGACCAGTCGTGAGAAAGAATAAATAACAATCATAATTAAATAGTTATAATATGACCATTAAAATGTAAATTACTGGCATTAACAAGGAGTTCGAGGTCGCACGACAGACTCTTAAGTACATACCGAGTAATTAACTAAATATGAAATATCAGTGCAAAAGAAGTTGCTAATCCACTTCCTAATTATTTATCCTGTCAAATAAAAAACATGCGCAAAAAGTGACCAGTACAAAAAATCAAAATATTGAGCAGAGTGTAACTAACAAAAACTGAGCTTACCCGGTTCATTATCCTCAATTTCGTTTTCTTCATCCATGTACCTCTCCTTTTCTTCATCATTCTCGCTTCCAGTGAGGTAGATAGTATTAGCTTCCTTACTATACTTGTTGATATCCACACTATTTTTCTTGAAACACACTCCACTAGACACTTCCACGTCACCATTCATCCCCAACCTATCATCTAGGTAAGAATATACATTCTTCTGTAAGCAACTCACTGACGGGGTCGCCGTACACTTATTCAATATATTGTCCCACAACACATTACCAGTCCTAAATGTACCATTTTGATAAACGTCACTAAAATATCTACCGGACACACTTTCGATGATCTTCATTCGTTTCGCTATATCGTCATTGTCACTGCACTGAATCTGTTTGGCACTAACTAATATTATAACTAGAAACTTGGCTATAGTATCGATTCCCATTTTGTTTTTGTTTCTCTCTTCATAGCGTTCAGCCATTGTCAGATCATTACTGGTTTCTATCTACTTGTCACAGATAGTTTTATTTTGCACACGCGTTTGATCTCGAGGTATATTTGCATGCATCTACGCGAAATGATTCCATTCTCTTGAAGTTTCGTGTATTATAATTTTGGAAAGTATGATCATCAGTCTCTTGTTGACAGGCTAGATATTATCTGCAGTGTTGATCCGGATATATCTTGATGTTTCATCTGTAACAAGGAATTTATATCAGTTGACAGTGTGTGACTGACATGTTAATTTTCCGAAAAATAAAAACAGAGGTTGCAGATTATTTGTTTTTTTCTGGTATATTCAGTGAATCTTAGTAAGATTGACATACGAATTCAGCAATGCCTAAATAAACATCTAACCCGAAATAAAAAAGATCACGAGATTTAACGAACGGTAATTAGAAATGTATTTAAAAACGTCTGGCTTCTCTTTCGAAACTGTGTTACAAGAATATAGCTATACAATTATATCGACGTATCGACCTAATTTTTTTTCAGTTTCCGTTTTCAAAAATGGAAGCTAAGTAGCCACACAGCAAAAAGCTAATAGGTACACACAATGCAATAAAAAGTTCAAATTAATTGACCTACGTTGATTTTGAAAATTCAAAGCTAGTTTGATGTTTAGATTTTTGACCATGTTTATGATTCTACTAGTGTTGATCAAGATTCGAATTTCGAGTAGTCTTAAGTTAACCATAGGTACTTTAAATTCACACTACATTTTCGAAAGCAGTCGGTTTGTAGAAGTACTAGAGGTGAAAGTGAGAAGATTTCATCATCGGAAATATATAATATTATGATTTTTACATCCCCGTAAATTGGTCATGCCTTGTTAGCCAAAAGATGTATGGTTTATGACACTAACGATGTTCTGATGGATTTATGGTTTCTATAAGATTATAGCTATAGATTCGTTGGAGCAGCAAGTCGTATAACATGGGGTATGGATGATAAAGGATCCGGTATTGATGAACAAAATTGAAACCCCTCAATATTAAAACAACGTTTATATGCAGTGAATTCTGAAATAACAGCTAAAAGAGATGAATAGACGAAAAGGATGTGCTCTGCTGACCCTAAATAAATATGAATAAGAGCAGTATGATAATAATGATGATAAACTGACGACTAGTAGTATTCAAGATCATTCGGTTTTGTAAGCATGCTAAACTTTGGACAGACTCCAAAAAACAAGTATTCAAATACGAGGGAGAGCTCAAAATTTAATTTACGTGATGTAAGAAAGCATAGTATTCCGAAGGGTCACTGGAACATTGATTAAACGAAGTCCGGGACATAATTTTATAACCCTTTAAACGAGAAATACTAGTTCTTACAAGGTATTGAAGCAAGTCAGTATGAATGAGACTTCTGTCCATAAACGTAATGAACAGAAGCTAAAAAGATGATTGGATGTGGTTTGATAATTATGAAAAAAAATATAGTAATAAAAACTAAAACCCAACTATGACTAAAAAGGTATAAACAAGACACCACAGACAGACCTCCTTTTTTTTCGCCGTAGTCGGGTAATGAATCAAACTTTAATAAATGTAAAATCGAACTTTTCACCATCACTTGGAAGAGAGTTAGTTTAGAGTTAACTTAATGCATTAGCAATAGAAGAGGCAGAAAACAGATGACCGTAGCCAAAGATCGATTTCAATGGTGTGCTAATGGAGTGGCTTATGTCCAGAATTGCTATAGGCAGATGATGACGATAAATAGAAGAAATTAAATACAGAGGCAAGTTCAATAAATGAGTAAGAATGCTTGCAATAGTCTACTAATATAAAACGGGTTTTAAGATATTATACTCTGTGGTCAACAGTAAAGTTTCCTTTAGAAGAAGAGATGGTTTGAATTTCAAAAACGCAGTCGGCGGAAATTAGCTCTCGAATTGTGTTTTCAATTCATGAACATTCATCCTCAAGTACAAACAACAACAGGCATATCAAGTAATTTGCACTATACATTCTCACAAATTGCATAGCATTATCGTAATGATTTTAGTCGTTTCTTGAAAGCATATCAGATACTATTTTTTGCATGCAAGTGTGTTAAAATTTGACAGAAATGGAGATCCAGCTCCATTTCCGTTAAATTTTATTGTGGTCAGTAACACTTATTAAAACTTACCTACTTTGTCTTATCTATACAAGTGTTTTACTTGAAGGTGCCACATAAGTAAGTGCCTCTATAAATTCAGCCGTGCCATTCACTTCATGGCCTTCTGTTTCATCGCTTAAACTCGCGCGAGATAGATAATCGGCACAGTTATTAGCACTACGAATGTATTCAATCTTAAAGTTATAACCAGTCAAAAACATAGCATAACGTTGCAACCTATTTGCAGAAACTTCTGGTATGCCGCGATGTGGACCAAATATTGAGATTAAAGGTTTATGATCAGTTCTAAGTATAAAAGGAATTGACCTACCATAAAGATACTGGTGAAACCGGCGTACCCCGAATATAATTGCAGTCGCTTCTTTCTGTATTTGAGAATATCGACGCTCGGCCGGGTTTAACGTTCTCGACGCGTACGATACTGGACGCTCCACCCCAGAAGCGTCAACCTGTGCTAAAATCGCACCTAACCCACTGGGTGATGCGTCGACTGTCAAAATAACCTTTGCATTTGTATCAAAATGTGCTAAAACTTGATCCGACACAAGTATCTTCTTTATGGTATTGAATGCGTCGTTATGCTTGGAATCCCATTGCCATTTTGTATTTTTTTGGAGTAAACTGTATAGTGGGCTAAGTATTGATGACGCGTTGGGTACAAAATTTCGATAGTAGTTAACAAGACCCAAAAAAGATTGTAATTTACTGACATCTTTTGGAATAGGAGCCTTTAAAATAGCGGTCATTTTCTGAGGCGACTTTTTTAAACCATGCTTATCTACTACGTATCCTAAGTATTCAACTTCATCCATAAAAAAGTCACACTTTGCTTTTTGAAGTGTGAGGCCCGCATCCTGCAAGCGCCGCAGTACCTCGTGTAATCTACTTAAATGTACTTCCCTGTTAATCCCCGTTATAAGCACATCATCTAACATACACAACACTCCTTCCATGCCTGATAACACACTCTCCATTACCCGTTGAAAAATAGCTGGCGCACACGCTAAGCCAAAAACTAAACGCGTATACATGAACAATCCTTTATGCGTGTTAATACAAGTTATTTTTTGTGATTCTTCATCCAAAACACATTGAGCGTAAGCTTGAGACAAATCTAATTTACTAAACTGCTGCCCCCCGTGTAACTTCGTAAACAATTCATGAGCCGTAGGTAACGGATATTGGTCCACTAACAGCTGTTTGTTGATTGTAACCGAATAATCCGCACATAAACGAATGGAACCGTCACGCTTTAAAACGGGAACTATAGGCGATGCATATTCGGAGTACTCGACTGGTTTTAATATACCTACATGAACTAAACGATTTAACTCCTTGTCTATTTTATCTCGCAGAGCAAAAGCCATCGGCCGCGGCTTGAAAAAAACTGGCTTGGCATCTTTCTTTAGATTTAATTTAATTTTATATTTCTTAAATGTTCCAAGCTCATCAGAAAAAACATTAGGAAATTGTTTTTGAAATTGCGCAATATCTGTCGATTTTTCGCAATAATTTACTGTCATCATTTCTAATTTAAACACAGATATAAAATCTCTGCCTAAAAGTGGTGGACCGCCGTCACGAATAACATAAACATCTACAGTGTTATTTATAAAAAACTCGCTAATCACTCATTAGCGACTGTTTAGCTAAGCATATGATTAGCTCTTAATCAATGATTATCTTTTCTTTATTTATAAACACTACTTAGCAAATGATTAGTTGCGAAACGAAATAGAGGTAACAATATGCGTTCGGCACAGATAATAATCAAAATAGTCGACTATAAAACAGAATTTTAAGAAAAAAGTTGTCAAAACCACCCTTTTTGTATCTGTCGTGACTTTGACAGACAAAAGTCAACAATTTCATCGGAAAATTACGAAAATAAGAATTTGAATAAAATCGTATAATAAGTTTATATAATTGTGTTTGCGATGGTATATCAATGAAAATAATAAGCGTCAATAAATTGGAGTTATCTGGAAAAGGTATTTATCTCTGAATATATCTACTTACTTAATATGTAAACCAATGTAATCTGACCAAATGAATGTGAAAGCAGTAGCTATGTATTTTCATGCTACAAGCCTGTTAAAACGAATATTACTATTTTGGAAATGTATGCAGATACTTGTGTCTGTTTTATATGACTTCCTATTGCTTTTCAGGGTTTCAGTATCTTTTATTAACAGTTCATGTACCTACTTATTTACAGGTACAAGTTTGACTGCTGCTATGAAAGCCCCTAGCACCTAGCACAAATACTATTCAACCTCGTAAAGATGAGGGAGGAGACCATGCTACGTGAAAAAGATGAGGAATACGAGTGGCATGAGAAAAGAATGGCACCCATGTCTTTGGAGGAAGAGTTTTGGAAATCAATAATAATTAATTTATAACAAAAAAATTGTTTTATTATGTATCAAAATAAATTATTTTCTATAAAATGTCTCTTGTCATTTGTGTGACTGCCACAACATAGCTTTTCTTTAGTTCTGGGCCTTAGAGCTGGCTCAATAAGATGAGGGGCACATGGGATAACACATTGGATAATAACTTCCGATGAGCTTCCTCACTTCGCCGTAGGTGAGTATATGTTCCTTGTTCCTCACGAACTCGATTCTCTTCAAATCTCCTAAACACCTACTGAGCTTTCTCCTAACTGAAGTTTCCAGAAATCCTTTCATCATGATTGTGTAATTCGAATGAAGAATATTATTTTTTAGGTAATCATCCTCATAGTGGATTTAAATGAGATTTGTAGGTGTAGTTCCCGCCGGGCGGCGCGGCGTTTCAAAATTATGTAATCTTCATCAAAATTACGAAATGTTTCTATGTCGTTCTGAAATCCCGTAAAAGATTGTCGAAATCCATATTCACTAAGGCACAACTCGTTATTACGATCAAAATTACCTCGAAGCACACAATATACCTATGGGATCAATCAGCTGATTCAAATAAAATCCGCCATCTTGCCACTTAGCATCCTCTTAACAGTGGACCGGTGGTGTTTAATTTTGACAGCTACTAATCATTTGCTTAGCGACCTCTTAGCGCTAAATAGCGTTTATAAATAAAGATTTCGCTAATCAATTGCTTAGCAATTGATTAAAATTTAAGTTGTGTTTATAAATAACACTGCTAATGATTGTGTTTTACCCGCGTAGGTAAAAGGTAATCGTGCTATTAGAAAAGAGGTATGAACGCGGCAATTGTTATCGGTTGCTAGGAGACATCTGTCAGGACGACAGAAGCCTCATATGTTAATTTTGTTGTAGATTCTAGCTTGCCTATTACACTTAGCTTATTACGGGAAGAAACTTTTAAAGATATTAAGTTGGCCAAAGTTATTGAGTATATTTTAAATGGTTGGCCAAAGAAAGTTTCAGATCAAAGTATTTTTCCATACTTTTTATGTAAAAGTCAACTCTCAGTAGAAAATAACATAGTAATGCGGGGTCACAAAATAGTTATACCGGAAACTTTGCAAAGTAAAATTTTATCTGAGCTACATAAGTCACATTTAGGAATTGTTAAATGTAAAGCTGAAGCCCGGAGTAGAATTTGGTTCCCTGGCATTGATAAGGCTATTGAAGTGATGATCGGTGGGTGTAAAATATGTGCACAGCTCCGACCATCTCCGGCTCGAGCACCGCTTGCTGTGTGGCCCCATCCTCCACACCCGTTCCAGAGAGTACACGTTGATTTCCTTGGACCAATTAATGGTCAGACTTATTTAGTAATAGTTGACGCGCATTCTAAATGGGTTGAAGTATATAAGACTAACAGCACTTCTACATCCGCAGTTATAGCAAAATTATATGATTTCATGTCAAGATTTGGTCTTATTCACACTTTGGTCAGTGACAATGCTACTTGTTTTGTTTCACGCGATTTTGTACAATTTTGCTCGTCCAATGGAATATCGCATGTGACGTCTCCCGCCTATCACCCTGCGAGTAACGGTCAGGCAGAGAGCTATGTAAAAGTTGTTAAGAAAGGCATTAAATCTTGTTTAATGATGTCGAATAATTTAAAACGAAACAGTGAAGATTTACTGAAATACCTGTTCGACTATAGGAATTCTTTACATGCTACAACTGGCTCTTCGCCTGCCGAATTGGTGTTTGGACGGAAGCTTCGTTCACGCTTAGATTTGTTGGTTTCGGACACGCCATCGCCGTCTTCACCTAACACCCTGGCTAAAGTTGTGGAACGTAATCAGTGTTCACAGGGTAAAGCTTATGGGGGCACAAACAAGCAATTTTTTAACCCCGGAGATAACATTATTTATAAGAAATATTACATAAATAAAAAATATTCTTGGCATAGAGGCATTGTAATAAAACGCATGGGTAAAATGACCTATTTAATCAAAGATTGTTTAACATTAGTTCAAATAAAAAAACATAAAAACCAACTTGTAGCTTACAAGGGACCGGACGACACCAATGATACGTTTTATGACAGCCCTATCGATCCCACTGATTTGACTTTGTACTCAGACCCTTATGTCAACGAGTCTCAGAATGAGGGGGAAAGTGGGCAAGGACAAATCACTGATTCAGTGCCACTTCATGACGAAGAAAAAGAGAGTGAACCGGGGACAGCAACTACTGCTGAACAGTCTTCAGTTTCTGCAGCAACGGATGATGAAGAATTCTTCGAGGCTTCAGACAGTGAAGTCAGGGCTGCATCAGATAGGGTGTTGCGTCCGGCTCGATACATTAATTACAAGCCTTTCTTTTGTACTAATTTAAAATAATGTACAGCTACAATTGGGTGACATACTAAAAGGGGAGAATTGTTGTATATTAGAAAAGAGGTATGAACGCGGCAATTGTTATCGGTTGCTAGGAGACATCTGTCAGGACGACAGAAGCCTCGTATGTCTGCTTGGGGATTTTGCTGGATAAAAGCATCAGTGCGTAAACCACCTCTTGCGTATTAATTGTTTTCCTCCGACAAACATAACACTTAGCAACATCTACAGCAATAGTAATTAGATCAGAACCGAGCAATCAAATCCTTTCAAATTTTACCGTAAATTCTTCTTCAGTTATAAATCATGCGACGATAGGAAAAAGTTTTGGATTTTCATTAATTGTACCATAACTGTTGTTAATTACTGCCATGTTTATTTATGATATAAAGCGGGGTAAGCTGTTTGTTGTGTGTTACTCGGTAAGCCAGTTGAGGCGTGAAGAGGTTATTCAGTAATAGCTTCATTGTTTCTAATTGATTTAATAGATCTTATTAGATTTAAAGATCTTTGATTTAATAGATTTTTTTCGTGATTGTCCTGTACCATAGTTTTCAATTATGATTTTTATAATATGGTCAGCATTAACTTATTGTTCAGACAAGGGATTCTTTAATTAAAAAAAATCAGTTCATACAATTTTTTTTTCAAGAGACAGTCTTGTTTTCAGTTTCGATTTTATTTTTGGATACCTCGTTGTTTTGGTTCAAATCTAATCGGTAACATATTATTATTCAAAAAAATAAGAATCGTGTTATTTACACTTGGAAAAGAAAATCACCAATACCTCATAAACTTTCTCAATTTCGATATTCGATCAAAATCATCTTTAAGTACACCATAATTATTCTTATCTGGCGACTTAGTTACCTTTTGGCCCGGAACTACTAGCAGTCCAACACCACTCCTTTAATCTCATCACGTGTGACCTCTTTTAACTACGAGCGTCTTGCATTCTAATTAAAATCAAAATGATGTCGAACCAATGGGGGTCTTCACCAGTTTATGGTTGTTTGTACGTAGAGAAAGTAAATTGTGTTTATGGAAAATTTTGGTGTGTTAAACCAGAATATTGTCGTATTTTAACCGACTTCATCAAAAAGAAGGAAGGTTCTCAATTCGTCTGTATGTTTTTTTTGTGTGTATGTTACACGATTACTCCGCCAAATATGAATTGATGTTCATGATTCTTTTTTTGTTTGGTAGGTCATGCTTCAGACGTGGTCTCATATAAATTTTATTTACTTTGCTTGCGTAGATTTTGAGTTAGCTTCAATATTAAGTATACAATAAAAAGTGAAAAATAAATTGAAAAATAAAGTGAAAATTTAATTTCGAAAGTCGGTTGTTTTTTTAATTTTTGTGGGTGATTTGTGGTTGTTAAGTTAGCTTTGTGTTTGAATGCCATAGTTGGTTGGTATAAGGGAATGTGTTATGGCAGTACTAAGTAACAGGAGTGTCACAATTGTTTGTAGAACTAAAACTTATTCTATTATATTTTTAATAAACGGCTAGAAAAACCGATGTCGACTTTTCTGCCAATATGTAAAGTGAGTTGGAAAAAAAAGGGAGTATGAAAAAAAAAGTTAGTGAAAAAATAAAATTCTTAGATTGATACAATGTAGATCTTGCTGGGTTAGCTGTTTAGTCAAATCACAATTACTGTCATTCTTTGACAGTTGTATGAAATGTCAAATTGACTTATGGTGTCAATCGGTTCATCAATATTTTATTTTTTACTATTCTTACTATTACCTATCTTTTGACATTCTTTTACAATGTATTGTGCATGCCAGTACTAACTGACCACCGCAATGCTTTAGAAAAACATTTTATTCTTCTTTATACTACTTACTTACATAAGTAGTGTACGTGCATAAAGATAATGATGAAAAATCATGAGTTTAATAGCCTTACGTTAGGTACTATATAATATAAAAGAAATATAATTAAGAAGAAAAAAATATATTATATTATATTAATTTATTCATGATTAACATCAGATCAACAGACTATAAAATCATGACTATAAGAAACTGAATTAGATTAAGTAATTGTGTTTAAATATAAATATAAAAAAAAGAAAAAATACCTACGTAAAATTTTGAAAGAACTTACTTTTCAAAAAGTGAAACTTCATGAATACGTGAATATATGAATAAGTACCTACGGTATATTTGTCGTCAGAATGTGGGTCAAAATGTCTGAATTTTGATATTTAAATAAAATTGCAATTTAAGAACAAGTTGTATTAATTCATAATTTTATAGTCTGGTGAGTTAGGATATCATCAGCGTTTATTAGTCGAGTAACAAATTTACTGGAAGATACGGCCTGTTGTAATTGGATTGGATTAAAACAGTTCAAGACGATGGGCATGAAAAACTACACAAATCAGACACAGCTATAATCAATAAAGGCGTACCACAAGGATCAGTTCTAGGCCCTGTCTTCTTTATAATATTTATAAATGATCTGATAGCTTACATGAAAAGTATTTCAGATGATACTAAACTTGTAGTATTTGCCGATGACACAAGCGCTATTATAGCTAGCGACAATTTGGAAAATTTAGAAAATAAGATTAATTTTATCCTATGTGCTCTTGAGAAATGGTTCACTATGAATGATCTAAAACTAAATCTAAAAAAGACGCAATGTTTATTATTTAAATCGACCGTGAAGACCAAAGATACTGTCAAAGTACATTTACTAGGGAATAAAGTGGATATTGTAGACAATGTTAAATTTTTGGGGGTACAAATAGATGCAGTTTTAAATTGGAAGAAGGAATTAGAAGTGGTCACTAACACAATGAGTAGTGCTTGCTATGCTCTCAGGAGTCTTAGAGATGAAATAACCATTGCTCACCTCAGAATGGTTTATTTTGCACTCATAGAGTCTAGACTTAGATATAGCATAAAGTTCTGGGGCAACAGCTACCAATACAATATTGATGCTGCTTTCGTTATGCAGAAAAGAGCCTTGAGAACTATGCTTCGCATTAAACAAACGGAGTCTTGTAGGGATCATTTTCAGAAACTGCACATTCTTACAGTACCATGTCTCTACATTCTAGTTCTGCTTGGTCATTTTATTAAAAATATAAATAAGTTTGAGACAGAAGAACAGAGACATATCAGAATAAAAACGCGAAGAAAGGATCTACCTAACTTCATACAGCCTAAGCTTAATGTCGTTAAACATGCCTCAAGAGTGCAATCAGTATATATGTTCAATAAATTGCCTGTACAATTTAAAAACTCTATGAATCCGAACGAATTCAAGAGAAAATTAAAGTCATTGTTATTGAAGAAATGTTATTACAGCATTGATGAGTTTCTCAAAGATAATAGTAGTTCAAACTAAATGTAATTATTATTTTAATGACTTTAAAGTAATATATATTATTCAACTTTCTATCATGACATTGCCTAATATTATTAATGAATTTTATTGACATATATTTCTTTGAATTGTATTTATATTGATTTTTGAATTAATATTAGGTTAAATTATTATGATTGAGACTAACAATGTTGTGAGAGTGACCAATGTGGAATGTAATGGTAGTTTTTTCCTGACTTTATGATGATTTTTGTGTTCGTAATTTATATCCAACATTCTATCATGACATTACATATTAATGAATTTTATTGACATACATTTATTTGAATTGAATTTATATTGATTTTGAATTAATATTAAGCTAAATTATTATAGTTAAATTGATTAATATTAAGACTGCAATGTTGTGATTGTGACCAATGTGGAATTAATGTTTGTTGTTTTCCTGACTTTACGATATTGTTAAATTATTGAGTTATTTTATTATTAGAATCACTATTGTTAAAACCATTGTTCGACACAAATGTAAATTTGTTGAAGAATAAAAAATAAAAAATAAATAAATAAAGATTAGTTATTGTATGTTAGTTAAATAATGTGGGTAAAAATGAAAGTTAAACAATGCACTGATGCACGTTAAATAATGCAGTTAAAAATGTGTTGTCTACATGTTAAAATTAAAAACAAGTCTAAAGATCTGTTAAACAGTGTCTGAAAAAGAGATACTCATAACATAAAATCGAAAATGGCACTGAATGAGGTGCCGTGGCAGCGGCGGGTGAACGGTACATCCAAGTTAATCGCAGTTACTTGGTTTAAGTATTTTTTGGATTCCAAAACAGGAATAAAAGCTTCACAAAAAGTGGTACATTGAGGTTCTATTAAATACATGAGTTAAAAATTAAATAATGTGCTAAATAAATTAACACAGAGAAGGCACAAGTTTTCAGGCCATATATTATGTGTTGTAAGATGTTAAATTAAAATATACCTATTTAAAGTCACTATGAATAAATTTTAATCTAAGTCATATATCAAACGCAACAAGAGAAAAAGATGAAGACGAAAGTATTTAGTAACAGAACAACAATTTTCACCATGATTTACAATGGTAGATCCATAGCATGCATTTTCATACATGCGAGTAAGAAAATTATCTACAAACTGGTTGCCCACATGGCCAACAGACACACTTTTAAAAGAATTACACCGGTTCTCTCGACCCATAACACGTCTTCCTTCATTTTACCTTTATTATTTGTTCTTTTTTTAAGGTTCCGTATGTTCGAATAAAAAAACGGATCCCTTATGGGATCACTCGTCTGACTGTCTGTCCTGTTTTTTTTTTGTCTGGGATACAATGAGTATACAGTGTGACAGTCTCTAAAATTGAACTTGAAAGTATTGATAAGGATTGATTGAGTGTTTGATGTAAACACTTCAACGAGGCCTGCAGTGGCTAGAACAAGGGTGCCAATGATGATGATGATGATCCATCATCATGGATAGCAAAAATACTACAATACTTTGGTATTGTAGTACGCAACGAACGCAGCATTTTAGCATAATGCGATTTGTACAACAGATCAATAAATATCATTCTCAGACCAATAAAATGGTAGAACGGCCACAGAATCCGGCGTGATTCGCGTCTGTCATCCGTTACGCTTTCAACGCGTGCGCAACTGCGAAGATTTACTTAATTCTGGAAGCCGCTGGAGGTATATATTGATATTGTTCTGCTCTGATTGCGGTTTAATTGTTATTATGTACATTACTGTATATGTGAGGGTGTTTTATTGTTTGTCGAGTGTTGTAGAAGATAATTTAGTATATCTTTGGCTTCTTTTATATACTATTTTCTTTATAGATAAAGTTGCCTTACACAAAGTTACTCTCGCCACTTTAATCGAAATATCTAATAAAATAAATAATTTGATTTATTTATTTTGAGGTAATATTATATACCCATTATCTAATAAAATAAAATAAATAATTTGATTTATTTATTTTGAGGTAATATTATATACCCATTATCTAATAAAATAAAATAAATAAATTAATTTATTTATTTTGATCTAATTTACACCCATGGCTAAACATAAAATAAATCAAATTAAATAAAAATGCAAATACATACCCAAAATATCATATAGATACCCACGAACTGAGTTCATGGTTGTATTGATGGTTGTCTATTTCATGTTCAAGATTAAGCTGATCGAATCAAATCAATCGAATGATTGAAAGTGAAACTTACTTAAAATAAATAAATTAACTTCTTAAATAACTTTGGTAGAAACTAATAAAAATGAAGATCATTATTAATAATGATGTAGGTAGTGTTGTAAATATGAAAATATTTTCTCACGACCTTGCACTGTCGTCGGCTTTGAAAAGGGTCAATTATTATTAAATAGTGGTCGTTTGTTAGCGACTATAGAGAAAGACTACAATCAAGAATTGTACGAGATGATACTGAATATCCTATGAGCATTGATAAAGAGCAAAATATAGATCTTGAAGGATGAGAGGATGATGTGATGAGTTTAACGTAAAATGAGCAACAGCCAAAAATAAAAGTAGTGAATTCTAATGGTTGTTATGATAGGAACTGGATCTCACATTAACTTGCGGTTTTATTACAACACTAGCTGTGCCCGTGACTGCGTCCGCGTGGACTTAAATCTATCTCAGTCTGTTAAACGCAACATGTTCTTTAAGTTTTGCTTAGTTAAGTTAAGCCCGTGGCTAAGTAATAACAGCCGCACCGGTCGATCCAACAGCTTAAGCTACACTTTCCAGGGTTGGTTTTTGGATGGGTGACCACGACAAGTGGTTGCAAGCGCTACTGACTGAGCATGAAGCAAGTCGGCCAAAGTGTTATTGAGTTTTTCCATCACGATTTTCTCAGTGGCAGTGGAGTTTATTTATTTATTTTATTTTTATTTAAATGCCTTAAAAACTACCATTACAGGTCGTAGCCTAATGCGATAGCCAAGGAATGTATACATAATTAAAATTAAGATCATAGTTTATAACATAACATAAATAATAGTACTTTTGTGAATTCACCCCAGTGACATGTAAATATATCAATTTTGACCTGAATATCATTGATGGTGCGAATTGCTTGAGTAAGAGGAGTTTTGGCCAGCAAGTTGGTCCTGGCTGATGGTACGACCAGCAGTGGCGGGGGCCTTCGCCTCCACACATAGCGGTCGGGTACGTACAAGTGCAACCGCTGCAGCACTCTCGGATTGTGCTCAATGCCTCGGAGCAGTTTCACCACGTACGACACCAGCGCAAATTCCCGTCGCACCCCTAGTTCATTGTACCCCACCATACCCAGTACGAATAGAGTGGGGTACATCAAAGGGTAAAATGGGTATACCCCATTCAGTTTCTTGTACAGGTGGTGGTTGTACAGGAGTTTGGATTTGTGCCCGGTTGATGGCAATAGGCTAGCCTCCTATTATATGGGACTTAAACATAACTGGTGAAATGTGTTGACTAGCAACCTTTCGGAGAAATAAGTCATGCTGTTATGTTATTTAAATAAAGACTTTTACACATTGATGTTGAAAGTTGTAAGCGATGAAAAGGTAATGCCCATAGCATTAGCATGGTACTACAACTAACTTACTTAGCACAATATTCATACATGAAAAGACAATAACGTAAAAGCAACCATTCACAAAACTCAGGAAGGTCCAAGCGTCGACATGTGCACTTTAACTTTCACTAGGAAAGTCAGTGGGCAAACATGCATTAGAACTGTGTGTTTAGTTATTATCACCAGCCTCAACTGCTGAAGTGTTAGTATGTCAGATCCTGGTTTTGAAGTAGTTATGGTTCAGGTTTGAAGCCTTTCTTTGTATTCAAATAGACTACCAAACTGAACTTCGACAAACTGTAATACGACAAGAATTTATTTCGACAGTACGGAACTCCGACACGTCTTTATTTAAAAAATACTTTAGTTCGAAATACCTTAATTCCGATACTACTTACTATACTCCGAAAAAAAGTTTCTTCATCATGACTTAACTACGAAATGATGCGACTTCGATGACATACGGTTATTTCATTAGTATTTTTAAAAGCTAGCCTAGATTATAAGTGGTTTCAGCGTTTTCCTGAATTCTTCTTTTGTTTTTTGGATGGTCACTTTGGTTCAGTCCGGTTGTCGCGAGAATGCGTTCCTGACACCTGTCAATTGCACAATTATTTCTAGTAGTAATAAGGATCCAATTTGCGAGACACATATTCGTTAGTATGAATCTGACAGATGTCAAGAACGCGTTCTCTCGACGACCAGACTGTATATTCTCCGTTAAAAGATTTTTGTTCTATATATGTATAAATCCTAGTAGTTGTAGCCTTTACTTGAGGAGCTCGTAGCTATGTAATAACAGCCGCTCGGGTCGATCGATCAGGTTAAGCGAAGCTTGCCGGGGTTGGTCCGTGGATGGGTAACCATTTTCACATAATCGAGACTCCTCCGCGCCTCGGAAAGCACGTTATGCCGTTGGTCCCGGCTGTCATTTGTGGATCTTTGACAGTCGTTACGAGCCGTCGGAAGAACGAAAGTCTGACAACCAGTCTAACCAAGGGGTATCGTATTACCCAGTTACTGGGTTGTGGAGGTCAGATAGGCAGTCGCTCCATGTAAAATACTGGTATTCAGCTGCATCCGGTTAGACTGGAAGCCGACCCCAACATAGTTAGGAAAAGGCTAGGCAGATTGATTGAGTTGTAGCCTTTACTTTTTAAACTGCTCTTAATACTTTCAGGAATTTGTCTTCTTCACCGTCAATGCGTGTTGCATGGTCATATAATACCTACTATTTTAACCAGCAACTTCTTGTGTATTTGTAACATCAGCCTTTTTATCTGCTTCAATAATTTCGATTCGAATATCTTAATAAAAACTTAGTGAAATTATGCGTAAAACAATTTTATGGACAGTTTAATGCCATTCGTTTCGTTCAATTTTGACAAAGCCGATTGACCGTGACCACGAAGTTAATGTTATTAAAGAATTGATAAATTATCAGATTCAGAAATAAATAAGCTTATTTTCTCAACACATAATGTAACTGTCTAACTTATGTGTGCTTAAGTAGTTAAGAAAAGTAAAAGTGATGACAATTTTGACCCTGTTGCTAATGCGATTGTATTTGTTTACTTATTAGCATACTTTAAGGTTTTTTGTTAAAAGTAAGAATTACGGATTGAAACCTTTCTAACGCATGTTCTTTTGACAAACATAATTGTTTGATGATTTCCAATTTAAAGATTTATGGTCATTATATCTATTATGCTTGAGTCCCAAAAAAAAACATGGTTTACAAATTAAAGTATGTCATGAAGTCAAAAGTAAAAGGTGATTGCTTCAACATTTTGGTTGTTCAATACAAAAAGTAATCCGAAAAACTTTGAAATTGTTAATGAGCAAAAACAAGTGGTTAGACTTCTTCAAAAGCCTGCCAATCAAACGGTTGAGTCATCCTCTAAAACTACAAGTCAAGATCACCAAATTAATCATTAAGATTAGATATTATCAATGACTATTCAGAAGTAAGTAAATTTGTGTTAGTAAGACACTTTTTTGAAGACCATATATAATTTTTTTGGGAATTGGAAACCATCATTGATAATGATGCAGACTCGAATGTGGTCAACGATTTTTTGAAAATGGTTGCTATACATTAATAGTAAGTTAGATTCGATTTATTTTACCAACGACCCTGGTGAAGGTTGTGGGACTCCACTGGATGCAGGGAGCTTAACATAAGCCGGTATAAAGATTGGGGAAGAAAAAGACGATAAGTCCTATTTTATAATTTTTTTATTTAAAGTGTAAGTCGTAATCAAAGCATTTTGAAAATCCGTGTCATCGTTATTTGAACTCCGCTTTTCTTAACCTTTTTTAGACTTTTAGCATGCGTCAACATTGTGAACGAACGGATCTTTTTTCCCCAAAATCAAAAAAATAAAAATTTCTAAATATTTTATTCCACATAACCTACATGGGCACTTATGAAACGTCAAAAGCTAGAAGCAAGGTGCATGGTTTCGTTGGTCAAAGTCAAAGTCAAAGTCAAATAATTTATTTCAAGTAGGCACATTAAAGGCACTTTTCAACGTCAAATACATAGAAATAGAAATACGGTAATTTCCTATGGAGAAGAGCCGTCAAGAAACTCCACAGTTACTCTTTTAAACATAATTGGCTTTTACAACATTTTCAAACTACAGTGTTAATGTAGGCATGGGAGGACAATGTAGGCCTTTCAAAAAGTATCAGGTGCTTAACAAAATAGAAGATGTTCAACAAATCTACAGTCCACTAAGCCTACAACATTCTCACATTCACAAAATGGAAAAGAATCTATATAAAACACAAATAATCAAAAAGTAATAAAAAACCTATTTAAACCGAATTGCGTGATTGCTATTATAACTGTAACAAATTGAAATTAAATTGTCGGTAAGTATATAATGTCCTGATTGTCAACAGTGTTAACGCAAGGTGTTACTAATCGGGAATATTGGAAAATACGGACTGTTTCCTGACAAAAATATCTCTTATTATAAGCTATTATACTGTTTGAGTCGTACCCAGCACTGGGTAGCAAATAAAGCAGCACTTTCAATGCTTAGAATCTAAAAGTGTATGTATGTAATGTGTGAAAACTACTTTCTTGAGTAATGTCGAACGAAATCCATATGCTGATGTTAATAAAGAAACGTTGCAATAAGCCTTGACTTCACTTTTCTCGATTAATTTGATGTTGAAAGCAAAAGTTAGTGATTATTCAAAGCCTAAGCTTTCATAAGACTTAATGAAGGTTTTATGGGAATGATGAGATACTGATGGCATGTCATCATTAGGTATTATAAGACAATGGTCATGTAGTATGTCATTTGTATAGATGAGCAGTTTTATTTATAGTATGGAATTCTAGGTAATAGGAGTGGAATGAGATTAGTTTTGGAATAGAACATAATAACACAAGCATCACGCCTTCTATCCCCTTTTTTTTTTTTTTTGAGGGTGGAAATCATCCTATGACTTCTCCCACTCTGGGCAGAGCGGAAGGGCGTGTCAGACTTTTACTGACTAAAACCCACCCGTGTTCCTTCGGTTGCCTGTTGCCAAGGTTCCGGTATCCCTTTCGGACTAACCCGCAACCCTGCCAGGCATCGGTCCTAGCGGACCCCGCCAAACGCCATCTATCCCCTAAGGGTTAGACAGAGGTGTACATATTGTTGACTCCCATTTTGCCAGTTAGATTAAAGTCCCATGTAATAGGGGGCGAGCCTATTGCCATCAACCGGGTACAAATCCAGACTCCGGGTTGCTACTGTGAACTTCCAGATAGGAAAGCCTAATTACACTTTGGCTGATCTGAGAATCGAACCCAAGACCTTAGGCTCAGCAGTAACGCTTGCAATCACTAGACCAACAAAGCAGTCGGTAATTTAATTAATTAAGGAGTAGTAATTAATTACTTTTATGCGAAAACAGGTGTAAGACTTATTACCGACTAGCTTCCGCCCACGGCTTCGGCCGCGTGGTCGATAAAAGTAGCCTTAACCTTCCTCGGGATGCCATCTATCTCCTTGCCAAATTTTATTGAAATCCGTACAGTGGTTTAGGCATGAAAAGGTAACATACAGACAGACAGAGTTAATTTCGAATTTATAACATTACTAGCTGCGCCCCGCGGTTTCACCTGCGTAAATCTCAATCCCATGAGAATATCGGAATAAAAAGTAGCCTATGTCCTTTTCCAGATACCCCCAATGTGCCAAATTTCATCCAAATCTGTTCAGCCGTTTTAGCGTGAAAGCGTAACAAACAAATAAACAATCTCACTTTCGCATTTATTGTTAGGATAGTATATAGTATAATATATATTAAAGTATGGAAGTATGGATTGACCACTTATTCAATGTAAAACATATTCAATTCCTTTTGGCTCTCACACACATAATTAAATGGAGAAAAAAACAAAAACCTATGGTCCCTGTGAAAGTCAAAAGAAAGCTGTATATAGTCAGTAAGTGCCATAAAGTGTATAAGGAATGGAAATAGCGGTCACACTGTTTCGGCCATCGGTAATAAATTGTACCTACGTCACATCTTCGTTGAAAAGGTTTTTTATGAAAAGGCCATTTTTAAGTGAAATCGAAATTGCAAGGCTATGCTTTCGTATCGGTATTTTTATGTCATAGATTTATAATAATATGCTTTTATTTAAATCTTGATGATTCTAAAAATATCACGACATTCTGAAAAAAATACCAGGATAGCATATTAGACCAACATTTGTCCCAACAGATTGGGTAACGGAATAATTGTCGGGTAACAAAAAAGCTCCAAATTCTGTGAAGAGTATGAATATGTTGATATGATTCAAAATATAATGAAAAACTTTGGGATTATTCAGATTGTATCTGCAGCCAACAGTAATATAAAAATTATATTTATTTAAATAAAATAATTATTATTTCTTGCATAACCGGTACCTATAAAATATTATGGTGTTATCTAACAAGATAAGAAGTAGACTTATGAATTCTAATTTTCGAGTGCAACATAGCAATGTTGCACTCGAGAAAGTTAGAATTAATAAGTTTTGAATTAATAACATAATTATATATTACGTATATCTAGTAATTTCCAAGTCAGACAGCAATTAAAATATTTTAAGGATATTAAAACCAATCAATTAATGAATATTAATTTATAAATAAATCTTGGAAAAGAAAGTGATCTTCAAATACCGAAAATGAATGTAAAATATCGCAAAAATCAAATGTTTTAATCATTTCAATAGTAAAGACATTTACTTTGATGAAGTTATTTAATAATACAAGAGGTATACCCTACTAATCATTATGATTTGAATTGCTAATATTGCAAATAAATCATGAACAGCAGATATTCAACATAGACATTGCCTTGACCCTCCATAAATAATCCAAACAATAATGAATTGTGTATATAATTGTATAACAGAAATCACATGAAATAAAGCTTATAACAGCGAAAAATACTTTATAAGTAAATAATAACTTCAGACCATTAATTTTACTATAAACACATGAGCGTAGCCGAAGCGATTACTAGCAAACGCTTTAACAATAAACTAATAACAGATAACGGTTACAACATTAGTTAGTGAAAGTAGCCAAATCGGAACGGACGAAAGAAAATACGTGAGGTGTCCATGACGAAAATACACGAATTGCAAAGCTTGTAGGTACAGATACAGTAACTGATGATGATAGATGATAATTAAAATGATAATCATGAATTTGAATGAGTAACATGTCGTGAAGAAAGATTTGTGATAAATGTGGATGATGACGATTGATGTCGGGATATTGTATATTTATGTCGATCGCGCGGTAAACTTTGCTTGCGCGATGCAGGATTTGGTGTGACGTCAAGTCTATGATGCGTACTTTGTATGTGGTGATGTAGATGCCACAGCTTTATAGATAGGGAAATATCAAATAAAATATTTAATGCAAGAAAGGGATAGAGATCAACTTTAGAGATGACTGCTAAAAGAACTGTATGGAAGATGAAAAATAGATGTGCCGACCTCAAATAAATTGGGATAGTGGCAGGAAAAAATGATGTGTGAGCTTTCTAATACTATACACGAATAGCAAAGCTTGTAAGTCCAGATAGAGATAGATACAGATTGATACTACTAACAATAATAATAATAATGGTCTGGTATGCGTTCTAGTACTTACTATGTGTATAAAGTAGAACAATAGACAAAAAAATAATGGTGAGGGAGAGGAAGACCAAAGAAAACATAGATGGATTATGTGACGGATGATATGAAAGAAAAAAGAGGGAATGACAGAGTGACGCCTAACAGAGCCTATGTCACATGGAACAAGGGTAAGAAGTTTCAAAGATACAGTTGGTAAGAATAAAAAACTCCAAAATCATGACATGAGTGGTTGAGCAATATTTAAAAATAGTCATCAAGAGGTTCAAAAGGATTATCGGCAAAAAAGCCGATAAGAAGTGTAATCAGCTGTTATAGAAAGCTTTAACGTTGTTATTGATTGGCGCTCCCAAATTGCAGGGGGAAATGGACGTTAATCAAAGTGTTGGTTTTGAAACATTTGTAGTAGATAGGTGAAAGTGCCTTGATTTAGATCAGACACAACTTATAGATACAATTAATCTAGAAGCGAAGCTGAAAAAAACGGCTTTATATTTTATCACGGTGTAAGAGAAAATTTGTAGGGTGACTTGTTGTTATTGGCTGTTTGATTAAAATTAATATTATTAGGTACTGTCAAGAAATTATTTGTTAACCAAATTGACACTGCGTCCATTCATAACCTCATAGAACTGACAAAGAATAAAACTTGCGATTTGAATATACGCAAAATTCAAGTTATTTGCAATTTGCCTTGTTTTAGATTTTCCTGATTTAACCTAATCCTTAGTTGAACAAGTTGTCCTAAATAATCAAGAATAACTTCAAAAATCCAAAAAAAAAACATGAAAATACTCTAAACCAGGCTAGTAAATTATCCAAACCTGTATTATTTTAACGATCTTGTAATGATGCTTTTATAAGCTTGTTAAATGAGCATATGTTTCACAGTTCCTGGTTTTGTATGTCGAAATATACTTACAAAAGTAATTATAAAAAAACTAAAGTTGGTTTATGTTTTATGTAGGTACATAATGTTACTTTTTCTGATGCGCGTTAAACGTTTTTGGTATGCTTTTTCAACAAACCCATTTTTTTTTTTAACTGCTGTCTTAAAATAATTTTATCAGTTAATAAACACATTCTCATTCACCTCTAACATACATACCCATTCGCTCATAAAAGTTAAATTCTGAGCACGGTTTTAGCTAAATTAAATCTTTCTATATTTGAGGAGTAGACTAGAGTCGACGCGTTTGACCCCAATAAATACATTTTCTAATCTTTTTTTCCTTAAACTGGAACTCAAAGCATTAATATTACAGGTACTTTTAAATTGTCAAGGAGTCAGTTAGAAAGATGAAGCTAGTTGCCCATTCCAAAGCTTATAAGATGGGTGTCAAGATAGACAAGAACAAATAAAAATGGACATACTAGTATCCAATCACTCAGCCAAAAATTTTAAATCGTTCTGGAAAAATACCAACAAACTAAATGTGAGGCCTGGCCTTCCTGTGAGCGTTGAAGGCGTTCATGACCATAAAAAGATTGCCAACCTATTTAGGGAATATTTTACAGTGCAGTCGACGTTGAACCCGTCGTCACGTGTTACTGAGACAGTGGTGACTGAGCGAAGTGTGTATTTCTCAGCTAAAAGTGTTTCAAACGCTATTAAGCACATGCAGGGAGGGAAATCGCCTGGACACGACGGTCTCAGTATAGAACACTTTAAGTATGCAGGGGTTCACTTACCAAGAGTGCTTAGCATGTTATTTAATTTGTTTCTATGCCACTCTTATTTACCTGAGCCATTCATGAGTACGATTGTGGTACCCATTGTAAAAAACAAGACGGGTGACGCGTCGGATAAATCAAACTATCGACCCATCTCACTTGCTACAATAACAGCCAAAGTGCTTGACAGTCTGTTGAATGGTAATCTCAGGATGCACGTTGAACTGCAAGATGCGCAATTCGGTTTTAGAGCCGGTTTGTCGACTGAGAGCGCCATACTCTGCCTGAAACATACTGTCAAGTACTACACAGAGAGAAGAACGCCGGTATACGCGTGTTTTCTCGACCTATCAAAAGCTTTTGATCTCGTAGCATATGACGTGCTATGGGAGAAGCTAGGATGCGCGGGTGTACCGGTGGAATGTACCTCTCTTCTCAAGTACTGGTACTCAAATCAGAGAAATCAGGTGAGATGGGCCGGTACTTTGTCGGACGACTATAAATTGGAATGTGGTGTGAGACAAGGGGGGTTGAGCTCGCCTCTATTGTTTAATGTATATGTAAATAAGCTGATTGAGCAGCTCAGTAGCACTCATGTCGGCTGTTTCATTGATGACAAATGTGTTAACAATATTAGTTATGCAGACGACATGGTGCTGCTGAGCCCCTCAATCAGGGGATTGAGGAATCTAGTGTCTCAGTGTGAGGCTTTTGCGATGTCGCACGGACTTAAATACAACTCTAAAAAGAGTGAATTACTTGTATTTAAAGCGGGTAAATACTTTCCTGCATATGTTCCTCCTATCATCCTTAACGGAGCAGTCTTAAAAGTAGTGGACAGGTTTAAGTATCTGGGTCACATTGTAACCAGTGACCTTAAGGATGATGAGGATATAGAGAGGGAGCGCAGGGCTTTGGCGGTGAGAGGCAATATGCTCGCTCGGAGGTTCGCACGTTGCACCAATGAGGTGAAAATAACACTTTTTAAGGCGTTCTGCCAGTCGTTTTACTCGGGTGGCCTGTGGGTGAAACATACGCAGCGAACCTGCAGAGCCCTGCGCACCCAGTACAACAACGCTTTTAGGATGCTGTTGGGGCTGTCGGGGCGCTGCAGCGCGTCTGGTATGTTTGCTGAAGCGCGTACAGATGGCTTTCAAGCCATTATGCGCAAGAAAGCGAACTCCTTGCTGCACCGACTACGAAGCAGCAGTAACAGCATCCTAAATGTCATAGCTGCCCGTTTTGACTGTCCTTTCCAAAATCTGTGGATAAGGACAGTCATAGGCATCAGTTAGGGATAGGTATGTACTAACAATACTAACATAATTTTAGGTACAATTATTCTGTTACTAACACACTAATATTTTTATGATTTTATGTTATTTTTGTTGGCTTATGTAACCTATATGGAGTTTTGTCTCTGAAGTAAATAAATAATAATAATAATAATAACACACTGAAGTGAACACTGACGAGGAACAGAGCTCCCACCTCATTCTTGCCTTGATTGGCCGGCTTGAGTGGAGATTCGCAAGAGCAAACGTGCTCGGAGGAAGGAAGTATTCCAGTAAGTGCTCGTAGGGATCTTGACCATCTTCCGGGCTCTGGGATTGTTCTGAAAGCCGTGGAATACCTCTCCACTCCTCAAGCACCTCAGGATATGTTGCCCCCTTGTCGCTACGTCACTATGTGCTAGCGACAGTTTCTGGGGGCCCATTATTGAGTGTGCAAGTCACCCCCTGCCATCTTATCCATAATATATATGTATTATATCATTGGTCAGGCAGGGGTCATAGTCCTTCCATAGTTCCTGGTAACCATTCCACTATAGCCAGCCAAACCCATAGCCCAATGTTTTGTTTCCATGTACTGCAATAGTCCTACACCAACCGGGGATTGTCCTTGGGTGCACAAGCATAGTGTGTACAGGGATAATCGTCTGTTGGTGCCTCATTCCATTTAAAATGGTCTAAGGGGCCTCTGCCAGTTGGCTTCGGCCCCTAGTACGCCTTTCAAAAGACCGGGACCCCGATGGTCCCGAGATATGCAAAATATATAATAATAATAATAAGTGCCTACAGAGAAGAAAGGGCAAGAAACTCCAAAACTTTTAAATGTATAGAAAAAAACGGCCCTTTTGATAGAAATAGCTACTTTATAGAAGATACCTGGTGGAAACCTTTTTTTCCAAATCTGCTTCTTTCATAATTATTATGATTGGGTCTCACTATGAAAACCTATGAGGTATTTGCTTCATTAAAGGATGCTAATACAAGAGTCTTAAATATTAACCAATTACGGTCCGTAAATTATAGGAATCGGTCTTATGTCGTCAGCATATTAATGTAGTACGTAGGTACTTGATTTTGAAAAAAATATCTGCTGTTTAATGAACGGCCCAACGGCCTACTAAAAAAATATTAATTAGATGTAAAGCATTTGACACAATTAAAACTTGTTACACTTTCATAATATTAGTGAAAATAACATTTCACTAATTAAAGGTTTAGATTATTCTGACATAATTGGTTTTGATGTTTATCTACGTGTGCTTCTTAAATATCCAGTTCTGAAAGTTTTAAAGGGCTTGGCAGGTGACCGAATTTTTTGGATTGAAATTTTCCATTACCGAATTAGTGTAACATGACACTTTTAATTTACTAGTTCGTTTTGCCTACAAATATTTGTTAAAGGTACAGCTGCATTAAGATGTAAACAAGTTTGGCATTGAATATAATGTAAATAATGTACCACTTTTCAATTTTGATTAATGAGACATTTTTACTATATTCATGCGGTTGTTTGTAACGAAAACACAAGTTCTAAATAGATTGAACATGAGGTCTTCTTTTAATAATTACAGTACAAGATAATATTTACACAATATTATAACCTAATAGTCTTAAAATATTAATAATAATAATGTACAGTCACGGACTTTAATTGATGAGCCACCTTCAAACTTTTCAATTTTGCAGTTTCATACATTCACGAGATTACACGATTAAACACGAACTCAAATCGCACGTTCGTAAACAAGATGACAAATAAATTACTTTTAATCGGAAATATCCATAGAGGTTGACTTTATTAGTTAACCTGTATGGATATGTCCGATTCAAAGTAATTTATTTGTCATCTTGTTTACTTTCATACATTCACGAGATTACACGATTAAACACGAACTCAAATCGCAAGCTCGTAAACAAGATGACAAATAAATTACTTTTAATCGGAAATATCCATAGAGGTTGACTAATAAGTTCTCAATGATAAAAATAAATACAATGTTGCATTAAGTTTATCCAACCTTTTTGATACCGACCTCCTTTGAATCATAGCTCATTAACTCGATAATTATGAAAACATAACTGAAGACAGTGACAGTTGAAATATCAAGATGACAAATAAATTACTTTTAATCGGAAATCGTCTTATCCATAGAGGTTGACTAATAAGTTCTTAATGATCAAAATAAATACAATGTTGCATTAAGTTTATTCAATCTATTTGATACCGACCTCCTTTGAATCATAGCTCATTAACTCGATAATTATGAAAACATAACTGAAGACAGTGACAGTTGAAATATCAAGATGACAAATAAATTACTTTTAATCGGAAATATCCATAGAGGTTGACTAATAAGTTCTCAATGATAAAAATAAATACAATGTTGCATTAAGTTTATCCAATCTATTTGATACTGACCTCCTTTGAATCATAGCTCATTAACTCAATAATTCTGAAAACTTAACTAAAGACAGTGACAGTTGAAATATCGATGTCAGAGAATTTCTCCGTACGCTAACGTTACTATGCAGCAGTAACCTAGCAACAATTGTTTATCGTTGCTAGGTTACTGTTGCTAGACCTGCAATTGGTTGACTTTGAGTAGTCACTACTGTCAAGTTTGTAGTTCTGCTCTCAGGTTAGCCAACCGGTAAAGATATGAAATATAATTTTCTTCTTCTAATACGAAGACATATGACTTTGCGTGTCGGGAACCGAATAAACCCGATTTGCATTACACGGCTAAAATGCGAACAGTACCAGGTGGCTCATCAATTAAAGTCCGTGACTGTACGTGTATATGTATAAAAAAGGAGGGGAAAGAATCATAGGGACTCAAAAATTCATGCCCACCGCCCCGTTGTCAGGTAGGAAAAGTATTATATACCAAAAGTATACACTCGCAAAGAGAAACAGTTCTAAACACGAATGGTAAAAAAAACCTTTCTTTTATAACGATAACCTCGCCGAAAAAAAACACAATTAGTAGTTTTCAGCTTTCTCTTTCAAAAATTGTCTAGAGGACAATAGATGACTTCACCGTCCATTGATGGATTAGGTACTATTACGAAGAAAAATCGTGGATTTGGAAATAAAAGAAACCATGGTTTTGACAAATTGCAACACTGTCTGACATGACTAAAGCCATGTCCGTGACAGAGAGTAAGAGAACTTAGTGAAGCAATGGCTAGAGTGATCTAAGCCCACACGAACACGTTCTTTAGGTGAAATTGAAGCACTTGTGGACGATTTAAGTAAGATTGAATTATATGGTGAACAGAATCCTGAATTGAAAAACATTAAATGAAAGTTATCTTAATAACGTTGAAGAAAGTGATCATGCTTCTAATAAAAAAAATAAAAAATAGAGGTGATCCTTGAAGTACAGAACCTATAACTACCACCGAGAACATAATACCAAGCAGATGAACCAAAATGGTGAATATAAGACAAGTGACAATCGCTTCGAAAGCATTTCGTATTACTACAATGACTTGGAACAGGATTGACATAAGATGTTCGATAGCTTATGTCAGTCGTATACATTTTTGCCATTTCCGTCATCGTTATCGCTGATAGAATGTCACTTTGTTTACACTTTGCCCATGTTCCATATTATGACCCCTTGGGTCATAATATGGAAAGTCTTGAAAATACCCTCTCAGTCAGTGTGCGTCACTGTTTATACATAAAAACTTAGGATGACGGCCGAGCGCTTGCGCGAACACGAATAGCCAGCCAGCGCAGTTGTGTGTGTTTGTAGGTGAATACAATATGGGCATTACTAAGATTCTTGTCAAGGGTGTGGCATTAACCAGCTGGTCCTATTAAAACAAGCATCCAAAATGCAACCTTCGAACACCAATTTTAGAAGAATTCTCCCACAAGCAAAAGTTTCACTTAATTTCCTGTGTAAGGGCGCATTTCGAAGCACTTTCTCTAGAACCGGTAAATTATGACGCAAAACGTGTGGTTCGATGTCCAAATGGAACAAGGTCGAACTTTCGATTATATTTTATTAGTGATGACCAGCTGGTTATGTTTACATTGACAAATGAATACCTGACTGGAATTTGAACGTTACACAGTGCATGAGGCTTCAAATGTTTGAACGCTTTACAATTTTTTTGTGGTGTGTAATTAGTATACACGCGATGTTGGATCTTGTTTGAAAGTATAAATATAACATGTGATTTTAGTTTTCCAGATTTTTGTATTGATTAATCTCTTTGCATGGCACGAAAACCCTAAAGTCAAGTAGGTAAGATAAGTCTTGAGAGTCTCCATAAGTAACTTCAGTGCCTAGTGGTGTGACCGTCAGACTGCCAAGTCATAGGTCTCGAGTTTGAACCCAAGGGCACGCACCTCGGACTTTTGGGTTCATGTTCTTATTGTATAATTATTACTTGCTTCAAAAACGGTGAAGGAAAACATCGTGAGGAAACCGGCATGCCTGAGAGATATTTCTCGACGGCATGTGAAGCCAAGTCTGAGGCCAACTCTGGCACCAGGTTAGTCACTAACCACACGATAAGAAGAAGAGATCAGTGGTCTCTATTAAATCGATTTTTATCTTAACAGCTTAAAGAACTTCCGTTTGACCTATCGACACGATTTTTTACAAATGCAAGTCAGGTAGAATATCCGTGGGAAAAGAAAATAAATATTCATAAGCTTCGAAAAAACTTTCCGAGTAGGTTAAATAAATACTGACTACAAAGTTCATCGCGATTGAGGTATGGCACGCACATAATTTAGTCACACATTTTAAGATTTTTTTCCACGTGGTTTGGGTGCTAACCACTGTCATTTGGAGACTGGGGCAAAGGATAAGAATAAGAAGATGAAGATGTTATTATGAGTTCATATTTGGAAGGAAACCAATAAATCAATCTTTGTGATGGATGTCGCAAATGAATCTTTAACTATGTTCTTTTGCGACAAGTATTTTTGTTCTTTTACCTTATTACGAAAACGCCATTTTTAACCGACTTCTTTAAAAAGGAGGAGGTTCTCAATTCGTCTGTTTTTTTTTTTTTTTTTTGTGTATGTTACCCGATTACTCCACCAATTATGAATCGATTTTGATGATTATTTTTTTGTTTGGTAGGTAATGCTTCAGAGGTGGTCCCATATAAATTGTATTAATTTTTCTTGCATAGTTTTTGAGTTAGCTTCAAAATTACGTACTTTTCACACTTTGCGTATGTTGATGACATGTTAATTGACTCCGTCACATAGCAGATAACGGTATACGAATTTATGTGGGGTAGTTATCACAACTAAAAAGTGAAAAATAAAAACTTTTTACAAAAAAAAAACAACCGACTTCCAAAAAAAACACTAAAAAAATGAAAAATAACTTTAATTTGGGAAGTCGAAACTTCCGAAATTAAAGTTATTTTTCACTTTTTTAATGTATTTTTTGGAAGTCTGTTGTTTTATTTTGTATTCGAGTAAGTATAGTCTTTGTAGTGTCAATCTGCCTAGCCTTTTCCCAACTATGTTGGGGTCGGCTTCCAGTCTAACCGGATGCAGCTGAATACCAGTATTTTACATGGAGCGACAGCCCATCTGACCTCCACAACCCAGTAACTGGGCGATACGATACCCTGGATAGACTGGTTGTCAGACTTTCGGGCTTCTGACGACCCGTAACGACTGTCAAAGATCTACGAATGACAGCCGGGACCAACGGCTTAACGTGCTTTCCGAGGCACGGAGGAGTCTCGGTATGTAAAAATGGTCACCCATCCACGGACCAACCCCGGCAAGCGTAGCTTAACCTGATGGATCGACCCGTGCGACTGTTATTAATTAGTGTACTGTTTGGTATTTGATAATAATGAAACAATGAATATTTGAACTTTTTATTGTAATATTGTTCTTACTTCTTAATAAAAGTTATTCGTATCAGTCAGCAAATCCTTTCTTAACCCTAATCTGACGCGTGTCAATGACAGCTGTCAAACGCCTTTTAACGTTCCGATTATACTACACATTAATGAAAAAAAATACTGTTAGTAAGAGAATCTTGTAGTATCGAGTAATCTTTTTGTATAAGCTCGTTCATTTGGATGATGCAAGTCAAATCAAGTATCGTCCAAGTGACTTATTGTGATAGCATTAAAAAACAATTTTCTTTATAGTCCTCTTATCGATTTCGATAACGGTGACCCTTCGAAATCACTTCACACATACCTATTAGAGAAAAATAAGAAATTAAGAAAGAAAAATTGTTTATTTGCCACAGTAGTAGTAGATTAAGATTAATTAGCCTAGATTTTAACCATTTAATACTAAAATCCTAGCCTTATTGTCGATCGAATCTCTCTCGTAAAAAAAACCAGTCATCAACAAAATATGCCTATAAATACCCAAAGTTATACCGGTATCATCCGGACGCTTGCTTGAACAATGTCACACGCATTAACATACTTTTCCCAACTCGGACGCTTCGACGTATGGTTCGGCTGGTCAGGTGTGACAGAATGAAGAATGTGGTGCTTAGTGTGATGTGTTCATCTTTTAGTAGTAAACGGTCTCATTGGTCTAGTGGTCGCAAGCACTCCTGGTGAGCATGAGGTTGGATTCTATTCCCATGTCAGGAAAAGCGTTAATTCAAATCAAATAATTTATTTCAATTAGGCACTTATAAGGCACTTTTGAACGTCAAAAACAAAGAAATAGAACTGATTCTAGTTGCCCCTTCTATAAGGTAATTTTCGTTTGGAGAAGAATGGGCAAGAAACTCCACCGTTTGTTACTCTTTAAAAAAGTTATTGAGATTTCCCATCAGGTATTTCTCAGCACAACTCCAAACTCTGGGTTTGGAGTAATTGTGCCCTATTGATGGCAAAAGAGGACTGGCAAAATGAGGCATTGTCCTTGTCATATGCCCGGACTTTTTTAGAAAATATAAAGTGCTTAATGAGTACTGGCAAAATAAAGATTAAATAAAATACAAAATGTCCGATTTTTTTGCAAATTATGTCCAACGCGCTGACTACTTACTGTAATATTTAAAATTCTGAGGGCATTATAGACGTTCCTGATCTGCATAATGACATCTGCAAGCTATTTGTCCCAGACAATTACTGTCGTGGCAGAAAACATCAATTACTGGCTGTCCCAACTTGCCGTACTGTTGCACACTCCAAGTCACCTATTCCTCGCACATTAGCCGCTGTTAACGCTCTCCTGAACTCAAACACAGATTTTGATATGTTTGCGAATGAATGGAAGATGATACTGTCAGAATGTCTGAATTTTTGTGAGAAGAATGCATGACTGTGTTAAATAAATTATATGTTTGAATTGTGTAATTGGCTTCGGCCGTTCTATTTAAAATAAATAAATAAATACTTCAGTTACTAATGGCGGCAGGCAATGTGTAAAATATTGATATCAGCCGCATTTGCAGGAGAATAAAGTAAATTCTATCATTTCGGGAAGAGCTAGTCTGATAATGAGTTATGTTAGTACTAAAGATGGCAGAGACGTAGTAACAACGACCTCATGTAAGCAGTAAGTAGGTTACCCATGTCATATGATAAACTACATAGAAATGTGTTTGTACACTTTCTATATTTAAACAATGGGTGAAAATTAACACAATATTTAAATGGTTGGAAAATCTATAAATATTCATGTTCACAACCCTATCCTGTGATTGACCGACACATTGTTTTCTAATGTGATTAGAAAATGAATTTTAATACATACGAATAGGGTGTAAAGTGCGACAGCATAAAACTGATACAAGAACACTTTTCTGTGGGAAATTGAACTTTGTATAATTTAATTACAGAAGATAATAATTGAATTTAATTAAGACAGTAATAATATGGGTACATTATTGTTCCTTTGTCTTACAATTGGATTATAAAAAAGTGCATACATTGATTTTGAAGTAATTTGATTAAATACTAGCTTTCGCCCGCGGCTTCGCGCGCATAGTAAATTGTTGTAGTTGGAAATTATCCCACGGAAACGTACTACCGTAACGCGCACGCCATTAAAGCTCCCACATCTTCAACAATCATCGTGTTTTACACAAAACTTTAATGAATTATATACCTAACACTGCCTCATGAATCACTCCGTCCATTGGTGGAAACCGTATGAAACTCCGTTCAGTAGTTTTTTAGTTAAGCGCGGTATTCGACAGACAGACGCGACGACGAGGGGAATTTGTTTTATAATTATGTAGTGATACATACGAAGTACCTACTTGATTATTTTAGTATTTACGTAGTAATTTGACATTATTTTGCGGCCTAGCGTTCTTAAGACCTATATTGTACTAACACGAGAGTGGACCTCTAAGGGTATTAATGATACGATACGATGATACGATGGTGATTAAAAAGATGATGGGCTAATTTGTACAATCAACCGTAGGTTTGAGGTAACACTTTGACCTTGAGTTAGTCTAGCGTAGTGCGGAGTTTCAATATAATAAACGGCCTGCTACACGGTCGCCAACCGCGTTCCAACAGAGGTGACCTTGGTGGTTTAAAAACGTGTATATGATGGTTTACTAACAACCGTGTTTTTGTATGTTGTGCTGTCTTTTGTGTGCACCAAATAAACGTTTTATCTATCTATCTATTTATCTAAATTTGAAACAGCTCTGCCGGTCGTCAACCAAGTTCACCTCTCTCGGTGACGGGGTTGGCAACCGTGTATAGGCACACTTAAGAGGCCAGAGGGCCTAGACAAGTGACAATCGCTTCGAAAGGGTTCCGTATTTCTACAACGACTTTGATATAAAGCTTTTTGATAGCTTATGTCAGTTCTGTACATTTTTGCCTTTTCCATCATCGTTATCGCTGATAGAATGTCAGTTTGTCTAGGGCCTCTGCTTAAACTGGCTTTGTTAACACTGACACGCGGCCTACTTTACCGATTGTAGGGGTAAGGCAAGCTATCTACTTGAGTGCCTTTAGCAAATCGAAAGGTGTTCTTTGTTAAAGAACAACGTAAACAAATGACGTGAGACTTTCTATGACATAATGTTTAGCAGTTCGCCTAATGAAGTTTGGTGAAAACGAATCTTTTGTAGCAGTTTCTAAATCGCTTAAGTTTATGTTAGCATATACTCACGCTATACATATTGCTGTCAAAACGTGAATATAAATTGGTTTTACGGTGTTATTATGATCGTCTCCTTTCGGTCTCCTAACGACTAAGCCTCACTATTTCTACTTCTACCATGAGTCGGGGGCCCGGGAGATACTTGTACATTCGCCGCACCCCCGACTGGTATCAGCCCGCCATGCCTAGCGGGCCCACAAAGTGCAATCGATCACACGACCGCACATCCTTCTATAAAGAAGCACATGAAGTACTGCGTGCCGCCTCTTTGGACCTGACTATTTGGGTGACGCCGACGACGAAGGTCCTAATTTCGCCGCCCACAGGCCCCTCCTTATGGTTGCCGGAGATCGTTAAGCGCCCTTCGACGCCCGGCTGCTCTTCTGGTGCGGGTGGAATGAGAGGTATGCTCTCTCTCCCTCTTTGCCACCTCCTTTGCATACATCATCTCCTCGCAAAAAGAGGCGACAGCATCGCACGCGTTTTCGGTTCCGACCATGGACTGCACCGAGAATTTTGTCGTGACGGTTGCGATCGAGATCCTGATTTCATGCCCAGCCCATGCAGCGTTATTGGGTTTGATATAAAATGTGCTGGTTACTACAAGGCCAATGGATTCAGATTCAGTATTCAAAGAATAAAATCTCATTCTCTTGTATTTATACTTTTTTCTTTTGAGACTCGGTGATCATTGATGAACTGGTTAATGGAGCGGGAGGAATCTTCAGTAACTGTATTAAAATGGTGGACTGCAATTTAAATACTAATGCTCTGATATTCTTGGTACTAAGTAATGATTTGAGTTTTAACATGTTACTTTTGAGTATCATCATGGACAATGAGCGTAATGAAGGGTTTACTAGAGAAGAATCCTGAAAGTTCCTCTTTCATCTGTTTGAAGACTGATAGAAAGAGACAGAAATATGTTAACACTTCTGTGCTAAAAACCTCGTCGTCTCTTTCACACCTGAATGACAAAATACTGAAAAGTCAAACGTAAGATGACTAGGAATGCAAGTGGACATGCGAAAGAAAGTTGCTTCGATAGAGAAACTAAATCATAATAGAATGTACCCAATGAGGTATGGCGTGAAGTTATGCTGCATTTCCAGATGAACGAATCCTTGTTAATGTGTTCAGTTTTTGTTGAAATTGGAAGTGGCAGTCGAATAGATTTAGTAGTGAGATCACAACTATGTAACCGGCTGCCACATCCAACAGAAATAATAGATATGAAGCCATTAATCATAAAATTATGATTATGTCTTGTTTACCATTACATCTTTGACTGTGGCTGTAAAATGACGTACCTAGTACCTACTATCTCATAATGCCAATGACTCTAGTTCTCATAATTCAGAATGATGCCCCATCATTCAAACCATAGTGAAATTATCTGCTCGGACAAAATTATTCTGAAAAATCTCAACCTTAGAAAACGCAAGTCTTAGGTCCAAAGTTCCTATAAGTATAAAAGCATTCCCATTAGTCAGTGTGACCTTGGGGGAAGCCTATGTCAAGCAGTAAGTGTCTGTTAGCTGTAATGATAATAATGATAATGGTGTCTGTGGAGCTTTTCGTAGATAACAATCCTTGATCATCCTCACGGTCACACCTGTTCAACTTCCGGGTGTTAAACAAATAGAAAGTGAAGATGAGTTTGCGCTACAATATGTTAATCATAGTGTTTACTTAACAACTTGACACATGCTTGACGTCACGTAGCTTAGAAACAGGCGTTTGCAAATAGATCAATGTAAATTTTGGTTTATTGAAGACACTGTGGTTCAAATTGAGTAGGTAGGATAAATGCTATG
Organism: Lithophane socia; assembly: GCA_947522985.1. Taxonomy (NCBI): domain Eukaryota; kingdom Metazoa; phylum Arthropoda; class Insecta; order Lepidoptera; family Noctuidae; genus Lithophane; species Lithophane socia. The sequence continues at coordinate 1,249,873 of OX383274.1, forward strand.
AATACGGTTGATTATCAAATAAGGTAGGGCAAAGAGTGAATCCGAATCATTATATTAATGTCAGATATTGATTTTAAATCACCATATTTCATACAATATATAGCCACAAAAATCCGGACATAAACTAAAAAAAATAAACCGTTTTGCAAGCGCAACGTTTTTGTGAAACTTTCGAATAAAAACAAACCGGAAAAACCGGTAGTTGTAGAAAAAAAAATACTAAGAAAATAAAGTTAATTTACCTGAATCCCATAATTATAAATCCGTAACACAAAACAATCACGTTTACGTTAATGTTTACGTTCGTAAACAGGTCATGTGTACTAGAAAAGCGCGCGAACCGACGGCTATCGCTTGGCTTACTAAATTCATCTCGGCTGAACGGCGAGTGGGAGAAATTGGTGAGTCTCTTTCGCACTGGTGTATAGTGGTGGGCAGTTGTCGATGTGCGAATACTTTCGATATTGCTGTCAAAAAGCGTTCTTTTTTTCTTCCAAAATGATCCCTTAAGGTGGAAGATTAAAGAGCCGGATTCATTGAATATATTTAATTGCGAATTTCAATACAAAGCAAAAATATTTTTTTAACGAAATCTCATAAAACACATCCCTCATAAGCACCACACAACATGTTATGTTTCTTAAAAACAACAAGAATTTACAGTATCAAATGCAGGTGAAGCTATTTATTTACTAAATCATGAAAGTTTGTATGGAAGTTCGTAACTTTTGCGGATGGTAAAAAACATCGGGCACGCAGCGAAAATGAAATTATTTGAAAAAAATATGCAAATCAAAGACAAAGGACACAAAAGACAAAGACAAGACAAAATACTCAAAAAGGAGTCTCAAATTAGGTAGGTACATCATCTTAAAAAAATAATCTGAATGACTGTAATAGCGACACGATAATAATATAATTAAGTGACCATCGATAACCGCAGTAGGCACATCACTACAAACGTCAAACCAAGTCCCAAGAGCAAGGTGAAGATCTGGGTCTTTGACCGTATGCAGTGGCCGATTGTAAACGGCCGACTCTACCGACTCTTAACTGTCTGCTAACTGATAGTTAAGATAAGAAGGTAAGGTTGACATTGAACTTTCAAAACTAGAAGTGTTAAGGTCAATCAAAGGTAAGGATTAAACATTAGAAGAGTATAATATTTAGGATTAGAAAATCACTTGGGGAGAGAGAGTGGAGTTTCTAGCCCGTTCTTCACCATAAGAACCTTTCTATGGAGAACACGGACAAGAAACTCTATGGATAAAATCAAAATATTGGTTACATCATTTATGTTGAAATTATATGTGAGAACAATATAGAAAGACATTCAAAATAAAAAGCTTAAAACAAAAAACATTTTAAAAAATTGAAATAAGCCGTGGCAGCTAAGAGATGACCAGTCCCTACTGACGGCGCTTGTTCACGAACATGACGCCTGGATCAGCACCTTTGAGCTCAACCATTTTGAAGGGAACTTAATGATCGCCATACGCCACCACCACAGGAGACACTGAGTTAGCCTCCAGGGTACATTTAAGTCAATGAAAGACCCAGTAAATAGTAGCTTTATAGTATTGTCACAGTCATGTGCTATGTAATTATAAAATACTATGAGATTCAATTTATACAATGCAAAGCTAGTTTTTACAATCTTCAGCAGCTCCAATAATACTGATACCTTCCCATTATTCTTCAGACCCTGAAATTAATTACAAAGCATTGAATTGAAAAAAAATTGGATCTAAACATATTCCCATACGAATTCCAGCTATAATTTTTGAATTGGGTTACATAGATTAAATAAATGGTACAATGATTTTAAATGATTCATCCATTTTTCATATTCAAAAATCAAAATCAAAATATTTTATTTCTGAGTAATATTTTTTTTTTTGTGAATATTCCTGATATTCCAAAGTCACTAACCATAGTTATACGTGGTATAACCTTCCCTTTTGCTTTCGAAAGTGACAACCACGGTGGGTGCCGGCGCGTCTTAATCGCTCATTGAATACAAATGACTACTTACTTAAATACAAATTGTATTAGGTTTACAATGTGTCTGTAAGTAATTAGAATGTTTCTATGGTGTCCTAACGAAAGCATAGCCAGTGTTGCTATCTCGTATCAAATACCAGGGAGAACACTTTCAGGCCCGTAATATAGAACCTCACTCTAAGTAAGCAAGTAAGTAGCTAAGTAATATCAGCTGCACGGGTCGATCGATTAGGTTAAGCTACGCTTGCCGCGTTTGGTCAGTGGATGGGTGACCATCTTTACATACCATGACCCCTCCGTGCCTCGGAAAGCACGTTAAGACGTTGTTCTCGCTGTCATTTTTAGATCTTAGACAGTTCGTACGGGTCGTCAGAAGCCCGAAAGTCTGACAACCAGTCTTACCATGGGGTATCGTGTTACCCAGTAACTGGGTTGTGGAGGTCAGATAGGCAGTCGCTGCTGACCCGTGTGGCTGTTATTACTTAGCCACGAGCTGCTGCTTAACACTTAGGTAAAGTATTTTTGCAAATTATAGTAAAACCAGTAACTAAGTAAATTATAACTTTATCAACGGGTCAGAAGATTCCATAGTAGAGCATGAGTTCCGTTTGTTCTAGGGAAAATGTTGTATTGTCTTTACAGAACCTATGAGTCATTGCGGCCGAACGGGTTGTTAGGTTTTTAAAAATTCACACTATTCATGTAGACGGATCTCGCGAATTAAATTTGTGTACCCAGAGCTATTCTTTCTAAAAAAATTAGAGAAAATTAAAGACAGATGTAGGTAGGTCAATAGTTATCTTAGTATGACGTATCTGATAAACAAAAATTATACATCAAGGCCTGTGTAAATCATACATCAAACTTTGTTGTGTTGGTCCTTTAAAAAACAACAAATATCTCAAATGAAACAAAAATCACACACAGCCGCAGTCCTGACGTAAGCTGTAGTCAAAATAGGGCTACATACAGCCCTGCCGGGGTTGCGGGTTAGTCCGAAAGGGATACCGGGAACACAGGTGGGTTTTAGTCACTAAAAGTCTGACATGCCCTTCCGCTCCGCCCAGAGCGAGAGAAGTCATTGGATGATTCCCCACCCTAAAAAAAAAAAAAAGGGCTACATACAGCGTTTATTTATGAAATATTGAATGGTACACACGGCTGCACATCAAGCTATACATTTCCAGTCTAAGCTGACCTCGCATTGTACGGAAATCCTATAAAATGCGATATCAGCATAAACTGGTAATGTATAGCTTGATGTGTAGCCGTGTGTACATGAAAAAAAGAAATGCTTGAATAGGATACATAAATACTTACACAACATACAAATTCAATGATAGGCCACCACAGTTTACACAATAATGCCAAGTGTAATCAAATGCATACAGTATGCAAACCTAAATCAAATACAAGTTTTTGATTTTAAATTAAATGAATCATCATCTGCCTAGCCTTTTCCCAACTATATTGGAGTCGGCTTCCAGTCTAACCGGATGCAGCTGAATACCAGTATTTTACATGGAGGGACTGCCTCTGACCTCCACAACGATAACGATAACCCTAGACTTTCGGGCTTCTGACGACCCGTAACGACTTTCAAAGACACACTGTAAAACTTACTGACTGACTGTTAAATTAAATAAATAGCAAGGAATAATAAATCGATAAACCTAGACTATAAAACAGAAACAAATTCACACAGATCTAGAGCTAAAAACCAGAGCATATCAACTGCTCATCTCAGTATTAAACTAAAGGTTGTAGTCAGTGGTTATTATGGTGGTCGTAATGGTATATCATTACACGTTTATGATGTGGTGACAGGCGAAGGTGTTATTACTTTTTGTTAGATTATACCTTACTTGGAGTTGGATAAAGAAATATTGTTTTGAAAGATTAACATAATGAGCTGGTCTGGCATTGGAATACCGAATATACCTAGCAGCTAGATTTATGTCACCGTGTGTACGAGTCAATCTGCCTTATCCCTATGTTGGGGACGGCTTCCAGTCTAACAGGATGCAGCTGAATACCAGTATTTAAATGAAGCGACTGCCTATCTGACTTCTACAACCCACTTCTACTGGGTAAGACGGTAAGTCGACGGTGGTTAAAGTCTGGTTGACTGACTGTTAAATTAAATAAATAGCAAGGAATAATAAATCGACAAACCTAGACTATAAAACAGAAACAAATTCACACAGATCTGGAGCTAAAAACCAGAGCATGTCAACTGCTCATCTCAGTATTAAACTAAAGGTTGTAGTCAGTAGTTATTATGGTGGTCGTAATGGTATATCATTACACGTTTATGATGTGGTGACAGGCGAAGGTGTTATTACTTGTTTGTTAGATTATACCTTACTTGGAGTTGGATAAAGAAATATTGTTTTGAAAGATTAACATAATGAGCTGGTCTGGCATTGGAATACCGAATATACCTAGCAGCTAGATTTATGTCACCGTATGTTGGGGTCGGCTTCCAGTCTAACAGGATGCAGCTGAATCAGTATTTAAATGAAGCGACTGCCTATCTGACTTCTACAACCCACTTCTACTGGGTAAGACGGTAAGTCGACGGTGGTTAAAGTCTGGTTGTCAGACTTTCGGGCTTCTGACGAATGACAGCCGGGACCAAGCAACGGCTTAACGTGCTTTCCGAGGCACGGAGGAGTCTCGGTATGTAAAGATGGTCACATCCACGGACCAACCCCGGTAAGTAGCTTAACGAAATTGATCGATCCGTGCGGCTGGTATTAATAATTTAGCCATGAGCTGCTCCCGTGTGAGACCAAGGAATTCTTTTTAATAATTTTATGATTGATTAGATTATTTTTGATGTCAAATCGTCAATTCAACATCTGGAGCGTATGAGAACAGGCCATTGCCCTGTAGTGAGAGAGTACTTGTAATATTAATTTGTGGATAACTATTGTGCGGATTTTCGATATAATTTCATGTTCAGTACAAAGTTTGTTAAAAATAACGAGTAACAACTCACATGAAGAAACAAAAAGTGTGCAAAAGGATTTTTCCGATACCGGGAATCGAACCCGAGCCTCCTGGGTGAGAGCCAGGTATCCTAGCCACTAGACCATATCGGATATTGTGAGTAACGTTGAAATATACGTTTATATATCAAAAATAATAATAAGGTCAATGTATGACAATGTTGACACAACAAAGATAAAAGATAAGGATTTATCAGGAACTATTTGTATAAGAGTGTTTATTATTCCATCAATTTCTTGATGCACGCTATCTTGTGGGCGCTAGTGACATTGGTTACGTACCTACGACGCGGACGTCGCTACTTACACTTACTGGAAACATTCTGATGGCACTCTTCATCTGTTTTGCTTCTCTACTGAATTAACAGATGGCGCTGTTATAAAAATTTGCTGTTTATACTCTACTTTTGTGAAGTTTTAATTCTTGAATTGGTTGGCGTCGGTTCTATATCTTCAAAACATTGTTGATCAATGAACACAAGATGTCTAGTTGTGCAAAATCCTGTTTATATTTTGGAGACTGACATTAAATTTTCGTTTCAGGAGAGAGGAGAGGGAATTTTCGGTGAAATCAGGGGTATAAAACATGTAATGGGATCTGAATCATCACTACCTATTTTGTTTTTACTTCGATATTTTCTTTCTATACTAGTTAAAGATTGTGTTAAGTAGATTACGATATATTCTATGTAATATGCTTGCATTGCTATCGGGTAAAATTAAAACTTTTAATATTTGACTAAAATATTTAGTATTAAATCAGGCACAAATAAATACGTAATATCTATTACATAAAAAAACTTATTAAAATAACATTATGCTCATACAAATTCATTGATACAATCATACATTTGTCTACAAAAATATAAACGATTTAAACTCAGGTTCCACTAAATTATCTAACACATAGAACTTCATCAAATAAAATAGTCATTCCCACGGATTATCATCTATAGTATCATTCACTGTCTCCTTCATTTTGTTCATCTTCTTCCTGTTCATTCTACTTTCAACTGCACCTTCAACTATCTCGCCTTTGTTAAAATCTTCTGCTGTTATTATAGGCTTAAAACCTTCATCAACATTCTTGATTCTGTTACTCTGTATTTCTTTAGGCAACTTCACCTTTTGCTGTCGATACGGATAGAAAACATATTTCACTCCATTCACAATCTTGTATTTCGGATAGTTGGTTGATGTTCTTCTGTTATTGTTGATGCCTAAAAGCTTGTTCATCCAGTATATGTAAGAGTTTTGGAGTACATCCATAATGCTTCTTTTTCGCCGTGATTTGGCTGTAGTCCCATTTTTGTTTACCTTGACGACGTCTTCATACAATGCTGTCTTTTTATCGAAGTTATTGTTGTTGTATCTTACAACAGGTGCTACATAGGAAATGATGGGTCTATTCTCTATAATTTCTTCTTTATCTCCAAGATCTAGTATAGATCTGCTTTGCCATTGTCCGTTTGCGTCGTATCCCCCGCCCCCGCCGCCGCCGCCACCGCCTCCTCCATAATCTGGCCCACCTGGATGTCAAAAGGTGAATTTTTCATTCTATGTTGTGTTTGATGTAATAGTTTTGGTTATACTGGGATAATACCTGCTGGCATCCAGGCGCCGCCTCCACCGCCGCCGGCTGCCCATCCCTGGGGAATTCACAATTAGTTTTTTTAAACTGTAATTTTATATCATGTTAGGTATTTGTTTTTTATGGTTACAAGTTTCCAAATGGCTACCACCATCAAGGGATGGAGGTTGCCTTTATCTAACCTTTAACGCATAGCTTGGAATTCGGAAATAACGTGATTCCGAGCTATGCGTTTCAGTGTAGTTTTCTTGGAGTACATTGCTAACAGCTTTTTGAAAGGCGCAAAATAATAGTTATTGGTTTACGGTACAGAATGTAACACATAGATTACTGACATAATAATGGGATAATTATTTTATATGTACTTACTCCATCACCCCCACCTCCACCACCACTGCCGCCGCCGCCCCCACCTCCTCCTTTCTTCTCTAATATCTTCATTAGCAGCATCATCTGAATTTATCAATATTTATTTTTATAATTATTTTCTCTTACCAGTTACATTAGTTTGGAGCCCAATGAAATGGGAACATCTATTTAATGACCAGTGTCTGATGACGATATATTATAAAACAACTGTCGCTGCTGGGTTATGGACACCCCCAAATTCATTCAAATATGCATAGGAGAAAAAAAATGTGATAAGAATTTTTAGTTGGTGAAATGAATCGTAATGCTCTCCAAACTCGGGATTATGAAAAGGATTGGACAGAGACACTAATAATTATTTTAGAGTGCCTTGTGAAAATAACGAGCAAAGCTGCTTTCTCTTGATTTAAAACCTGTATCTCACAGGCATTCATATAAGAATGAATCATAAAGACGAGATCTTGTTAATAAATATTACCTTAGCCAGCATGAACGACATCATGCTGAACATCATCCCTTTGAAAGACATCATTCCCATCATGCCCATCATTGCTGGCACCATCTGTAACATAAACAGTAACACGTCAGTATTAAGACATATCCGACTACCTCTGAGAAGATACACCGTATATAGGAAATCTTTTAATATCATTTTACCATTACATTTTTCTTCGATTATTAGTTTACACACATAATAATATCACATATAATTATGTTCTCTCATAAGTAGTCTTGCCTAACGTTTTTGACATGGCTTACATCTTATCATGTAGACTTACCATCATAAGCTTCATCTTCATACACATCATAGCCATCATCATCATCTTCTTCTTCCCGAACCCGTCTCCTCCATCGTGGCCACCACCGCCACCGCCGCCACCGCCACCGCCTCCTCCTTTACGTTTTTTTCTACCGACAAACTCTTCTACTGTAACATTGTAATGGTTAAGGTATTTATTAATTTCAGGTACATCTAAATTCCTCCCATTAATTGTACTGACTTACAACATATTGTAGACCTCTGATAGATGTAGGCCTCTCCCAAGTTACAACACAATAATATTTGGTTCTTTGTCTTCTACATTTAGTCTCGTCACCTTCTTCAGATTGACCAAACCTTATTACATCTATAAGTACCTGTGATATATTTTAATTAGCAATGACACGTCGAACGATAACTTCTTCGCGAATTACTTTGATGGGTTACTTCTTGTGGATGTAGAAAATATCACTTTTTAACACTACAGCAGAAATGTGAACTAACAATTTCATTCTTATAAAAACAAAAGGAGCGTCTTACCGTTATTTGGAATCGGTAGAGATGTTTCTCTTCCTAAAGCACTGAATCTGATGATATGGTTGTCAAAAAAATGGTCAATAGCTCTGTCAATCATGTGTGTAAGCTCGTCAGAGTTTTTTTCAGAAAAATAGTCTTCTGTATCTTTATTTTCATCAGCTTTACTGGTGTTTAATTTTACTGAAAACATAGGTAATTCAAGTAGTAACTTATTTTGCACCCTAATGACAGTTTTTATTTTGTTGCTAGTGAACACATTGCTGTCACAAAATGTTCAGGCATAAATAATATCTATGAGTATAGGTATGTCAACATTGTATAATCAGAATGCGTCTTATGTATCATTCACTTTTATTAAAGTAATATTCTCCAAGTTTATCCCTGTTTCGAAATGTTGAATTAAACCTCTACCAATTTCTAGTTTATCCTCTTTTTCTTTGATTCCAACTAACACATTTCCATTATTAAAACTAATTAAACACTCACCAAACTTAACATAATCTCCGATCACAGATACCTCACTCAAATTATTCAACTGCTTTAAATACATCAACGTTTTTCTTTGCACACATGGAAATGACATGTGAAGGAAGCAATCAGCGTATACACCATTAAAATTATCATCTGGATCCTTTATCTCTTCATCTATAACATCTTTGACACCGTGTTCAACTTTGACAACTTTAGTATTAACTATTACAATAAAAATAAGTTCCAGGACGACTGTTCTAAGTTCCATTGTTAGTTCACAAATGGAAAACGCGGTAACGGGCTCATATTATTTATTTTCTTTGTTTATAGGATATAGGGTCAAGTGCCATAGTGATAGCGTGAAAACATGTAATTTTGTTGTTAACTTACTATTTATTTAAATAATGTTGTGGTTAAGGGATTAGAAAATGTTGTGTAAATAGAGAATTGTGCTGTTGATTTTAGTTCATAGAGATCTTATTTTGAAAGTGTTAAGGTTGGTTTTGGCTTAAGAAGCAGTTTTGCAATAATTCTACTTGAGATTTCTGTCGGTTACAACGAAACTACAATACAAGACGCATGTTTGGGTTTTGATTATTTTACCGTGAATTTTTTGTCTAATATTTTAGCTGATGACAAATATTTTTTTACAAAAAATTAGGCGTAAAAAGGTAACAGAGAGGCATACAGACAGAGTTACTTTGGCATTTATAACAATAAGTATGAATAAATCCCTAATATTATAAATGCGAAAGTGAGTTTGTTTGTTTGTTACGTTTTCACTCTAAAACGGCTAAACTGATTTAGATAAAATTTGGCACATGGGTAGTCCATGAACCGGAGCAGAACATAGGCTACTTTTCATCCTAGATCGTAGACGAAGTCGCAGGCAACAGCTAGTAAATTAAGAAATTACCAAAAAAAAAAATAGGGTTTTTATTATGGCAATAAAGATAAAAGTGTGAATACTGATAAATGATAATGGACACAGTATCATTAAACATTTAAATATAAAATATAAGCAAAAATCTTTTTCAAAACAAGCTTTTAATGAACTAAACAGGGTTTTCCCAGGGCCACCTTCCGGCTCCATCATCAGACCCTGAACACCACCTAGTGTCAAAGCACTTGTTAATACATAGCTAATGAGTCCAAACACGATTGTGCTATCTAGTTTGATTGACGAGTTCCTATGGCCAACTTCCGGCTCCATCATCAGACCAGTTCTATAGTATAATTTTTTCAAAATGTCCCGGTAGTTATATAAGTATGCCAAGTTACAGCTCAATCGGATGCCAGGAAGTGCTTGAAAAATTGATGACAATTGGAGTAACCGGAAACCTAGAGAAGAACCTAGCTTTTGTAGATATTACTGAACCCTCCTAACAGAAACTTTTATGTTAAAAACATTCCGCTGCGCAAAAGAAAACGAGCGCAAAGATATATAGATAAACATCATTTTCTTAAATCCAAAAGATTAAATTGTGCATGAAATAGATAAAACAGCAGTTTTTCCAAGTGGAGTACATTAGAAAACACTTGTATCATAATCATTATTATTACAATGTTGCTAGTAATAGTGAAACTTTGTAAACTACACATATACCTACAAGTTTCATTTATCAAGTTGGTATATCAGCGGTGTAAGCAAAGAAAATAAGTATAGTAGGTAATAAACTGTTCTAAATTCTAGCTTATGTTTGACAAAGTATGTACCCAATGTTTGTATTCATGGAAAATTATAATTTATCATGAATTTATTTTCACTTATGGGCCGATTCTTCTTGATAAGAAACGATAATTGGTAAATAGGGTTATTTGTAAGTAAAGTATTTGAATTATCGTCTGGTCAAATAATAATAAAATATTTCTAAGACCCTGTTGTATCACCAAAAATCGCATTAATAAAACTTTGACTTTGACTTTGTCAAGGATTACTTAATTGTACACTAAGGTCTAATTCACGTCAGTAAAACGATTACTGAAAACAGAAGCAGATGACGACGCTATTATCACTAAGATAACTGCTAGAAGAAGTACCTACAAAGAAGGTGAGTGTAAAATCATCGGTTTAATTAAAAACTTTTATTTTGAGAAAATGCATCGTTTTGGTACATAATTTTAAATAATTAGACATACATAGAATGATAAAAATAAGATATGACAAATGAATAAAGTAATAATTATAAAATAAGAAAAAATAAAATAATGATTAATATAATATTTGGTATACTGAGAGCGTAGATTAGAAGGATAATTAAAATAAATATCACAGTTACATATACTGCTTAAATAAACCGTATATAATAATACATTTAAGTAAACATAAAGAATATTATTTTAAGAAAAAAGAATATTAATTAGAATAATATTAAGATACACAAATAAAATAGATAAACAAAAAGTTAAATAAATATATATACGTAAAAAAATATAAATAAATGTTATTTTTAAACGGTGGGAGAAAATAACAAGAATAATGAAAATAGAAATACAAATAAAATAAATAAAAATAAAGAGGTAGGTAATAACAATCTTTAACACGCCAAACTTGAAACTGCAATAAATAAACAATTTGAAAACAACGATGAATTTAAAACTAATCAAATAAATAAACTTACAGCTATTTCATTACGGAATCTTTCGAATAAATTAGTAAATTACGTTACAAATAAGTTATTTTCTTACAAAGAGTTTGTCAATAACATCTAGTATTCTCATTTTACGGTATCCCCAAAGTGTGAATGTTGGTATAGTAACAATACTAATAATCCAATAAATGCCATAGACAGTCCCCCACGATAACCGAAGTCCAGCTTGAAATAATTTTAGACTTTGGGTCTAAATAATTTTATTCTTGATTGACTTGATTATTTTAGAACTAAAGCATAATCATAATATTTGTATATGCCACTATGACCCAGCTCAGATATCACTATACACATTTGCACGATTAAAGTCATCTGGCGACTTATGCATTTCACATAGACAAACAAGGAATCACCTAAAAGTCAAACACTAAATACTAATCTACGAACAATTTACAACTTAACTAGTAGTAGTATCATAGGGCATATAGCTATTATAATTGTTCGGGTCATACGCCCTTCTGTATCCGCCATGATGACCATGTTCATGCTCGTGGTGTTCTTCATGAGAATGGGAATGATGATGGGAAACCTCAGGCTTGGTGATGATTTCGTAGGTGGTCGACTTGTGTTCGCCATGACCTTTGAGTCCTACTAAGGCTGAGAGGAGAAGAGACATGAGTGCTGTCATCAATGCTTTGCCAGCAAGTAGAGCTAAAGCGCCGAGGGCTGCTGCTGCTAGAGTTCCTGGAAATATAGAAAAAGATGGTAAATGAGGAGAAGAAATTAATATAGGAGATGGTATAAACATTGGTTCAATTCAACTATAAACTCTTTTATAACACAAGGGTATATAGATGAACTTATTATGATTGCACGAAATATAATTTTAATAACAGTTATGCCGATAGACGGTAAATTAAACAATGGGTTAAAATTGTCTCTATGGTTAGGTTGTTTTAATATACATTTTGTGACAAAATATATCACTCTAAAGTGATCAAAATATTACAACACAGATTGTTGGTATAGTTTAAAAAATATTAAACTAATCAATGTGATCAATCATTACTGCTTCTTTCTTGATAATTGTTATGGCAATATCAAGTATAACTTGAGTATGTGGTGAAAAAAGGCGAATTATGTTTAGAACACAAATAATTACTAGTCAAGCAAAACTTAAACTGAAGTAAACAATATAAAGGTTGATAATTATTTGTGAATGTCATAATTGCATTCAATATCCAAACGCATTGAAAATAGACCAAAAACACTAACATGAAAGCAATTTACTATTTCCGAAATCAATTACCTTTCATCATCAGAGCCGCGGCCAGAAGAGCACCACCGCCACCTCCCTTGCCACCACCGAATCCACCGCCACCGCCACCGCCCGACTTCCTTCCAACAGATTCCTTATCTCCCTTTGCCATATTCAAAGCCTCCTTCGTAGTCTGAGGATCCAACAGCCGGTACCTCAGCGAATGCCCATCTAAATAATCCTGAAGACGGTACAGGAGAAACCGGTTTAGCTTCTCCTCCGACTTCCCAGGAAACTGCCGAGATAACTCTGCAGCCATCTCCTCAGGACTTGGAGTATTCCCAGTCTGATTCTCCTTCACTATACTCAATCCCGGCAGAAGGTTTAGCTCATCGCGAGAGCTCAAGTCTTCCAAGAACGACAGAGCATGGATCTTCAAACATTTTGAATTTAGCAAACTGTTGCACTCCTTATGAAGAGTCCTTCCAACTCGCTCCGTATTATTTGGCACAGTTTTAACAGCATCAATGATTGCATTCGGTTCAGATCCATCGATCGCTCCTTGAGAACCAATCACTAAACTTAGAGTCACTATAACAGCAATGGATACACTTTTGAGATGCATTTTAATTCACGTTTTCACTACACTGCACCTGTCAATTACTGACACATTTCTATGGGGGACCGCTGTGGACTGATAGATTTAATCCGATTGCAATTTATTTTATACCGACCATGATAACAAAAAGTACAAGAAAAGCGTTAAAAAGAGCAATGTCGTTGCTTTTTGAACGTTATTGTGAGCAGCACTTTCGTTCTGTAAATAAAAGGTTGTTATAATGGAAAAGTCGAAAGTGGTTTGCTCATTTTCGGTTTCCAATCGATAATCGAATGCAGGCTATTAACTAATTTGGATAATGGCTGAAATGTTATAATTGATTATGAAACTTATTTGAATAATGCCTATGCTGATAACCAATATTATGATGCAACAACTGTTTACGATTCGATGATTTTGATTCCATTTAATTAAATAGGACTATCTATGTATGGATCACAAGATGTTCTATATCACTTGTTTGGCATAGTGAGATGATCTACGATATGCATTGAAATAAAAGACTTCAAACTTCATTCCCATAAAATTAACTTGGTTATGCATGACTTGACCATATTATTGCATGTCCAATTGTTGTTAGCTATTACCGTCAAGTATACCTAAGTAAATAAACAGCCGGTGTTACAATGAATTTGGTTTGCGTATTATATTTTGGTATGCGACCAAAAAATTTATACTTATCTAAAGAATTAATATGTTTGAAAAATTGATTGTAATTTAGTAAGTAGCGTACTGTGATTATTATTTGAAATTAGAGCTACATAAAAAAACAGCGTTTTGCTACTCTCAGAACAAAATGGATCAACATAATCGAACTAAAATAACACAAAAGGAATGTGTAAGGATCCTAGCAGGTGGCATTCTGTAGTTTATGCCGTTACGTTGTGATTTTGTATGACATGTATGTTTAAACTAAATTATTGTATGTGAAGAAAAAATCCGAAACACAAACAGCTCTAAGATATTAAGGCTATTCTTTCATCAACTACTAATACAGAATATACATTTACATACACAATAGATTTTTTATACTTATCGGTCTCCTATGACAATAGATCTGTAATGAACTTTTTAATCGATCCATAGAAGTATGACATTTATTATGAAAGTAGCTATGTAGGTTAGCTTATGAAAAAGTTGATCACTTTTGGACTTTAACACATTAAATTAGTTAATTATGTTAATGTTAATTATTTATTATTGATGTTCTTGTCTTTATCACATGGACCTGAAATGAGATCTGCGGGGTAATTGCATAACACACGGAAGCAATGGCTTGCATTTGACAGTTCAACAAAATTCATTGCGTTATTTACGTTGTTGAGCAAATTCGTTTAACCAATGAAATATGCAGCCAGTTATACCAATGAAACAGCCATTTTACAATTCGATCATTTTCTGATATTAGGAGAAACGCGTTTATTTTGTATGCAAGTCCTTAATGATACTCTTCAGTGTTTTATGACCTGCATCACCATATGCATCGAGTAATTTGACCAAAATCTTACAAGTGTAATGCCGATAGCACACCTCCGCCGCGAAACCGCAGTAGTTCAATTGTACTGACTCGCGTCATGTTCTGTTACTCGAATTGGATTCTCGTAGCGGAAAATGACACTAGTCAGTAAAATTGAACTACTGCGATTTCGTTGCTATGGTTTCTCGGCGGAGGTGTGCTACCGGCGTTAATCATTTCCGGTGTACACAATAGCCAAGTGCTGGTCAAGTTTCTAAGTACTTAGATACACGGTTCAATTTGATGAACGTTCCGCTCCACAGTCTTGTTTACAACCGCAGACCTAATGAGGCAGGCCCTGATTTACGGTTATGGTTTCTTCAAACTCATTTATTTTATATTATTATTCCAATTCTATAAGTTTGAAAAGAAGCAGGTGGCCCCTAGATGGAAAACCTATCGTCACTTTTATACTACCACAATCCATCATGGAGGTACCATCATCAAGTTTTAGTATGCATACCTTACCTAAGACGCGAACTTTTAAATGCCTCATCATCATCATCATTTCAGCTGAAAGACGTCCACTGCTGGACTTAGGCACACCAAGCACCGCCACTTTGACCGGTTCTGTGCCTCTCGCATCCAGCGGATTCCCACGGCCTTCACCAGGTCATCGGTCCACCTTATGGGGCCTTCCAAAGCTACGTCTTTCGGTACACGGTAGCCACTCCAGAACCTTTCGGCCCCATCGGCCATCTGTTCTGCGAGCAATGTGCTCTGCCCACTGCCACTTAAAAGGTCTCATAATGCTTATGATTTTACTGGAACTGCATTTCCCATGTCAGTCATAACACCGTATTTTTATTCAGCTTGAACCGAAGAGATTACTAGGAAGACCTCAAGCCTCTAGTCACTATGTTCCATTTGAAATAAGATTAGACATAATTTAAAAAACCCTTTATACAGTCCATGACATATACACCGATACAGTCCGTTCAACCGATTTTGAATTCTATACCGAAGGCATAAGGATGGCATTAAAAGAAAAGGTTACACAATACCAACTGTCTACTGCTACTGCTATTTGTCACACCACCAACGCAATAGAAGTCAAAATCGGTCGCAAGGACTGTAAAAAAGGTTTATTTAAATGTCTAATCTTATTTAAAATGGAGTATAGGTAACTTCAAGGCAAGCTTAGCTTACTGTCTTTAGCTTAAACGCATGTTTATCAATAGAATATACATAGTCGCGGCAGTACTTTCTTGGGTGAATTTATATACATTGGGCTCCACTATCTCTGTAGTCGATTCAGGCTCTACAGCTAAATTGCTTATTAAAAAAAATGGTTATGTGTCATAAAGTATTTCTGCCTTATGGACATGTTTATAGATTGTAATTGTGAATCCGAAAGGTGACTCTCTTTAATATGAGATTTCGAACTATCAATGAAATCACGTGTTTATCTTAAGTTTATTTCTAAGACCAACATGGGGATGAATGAACCTTTTCAAAATAAATGAAGCAATGGGCGTTCTACTGTTCACCTAGTACATAGATCCATAATATTGAAAATAAAAGACCTCAGCTTTCTCGGCAGTAGTTTTGTTACAAAAAGACAAAATGCGGTGAAGTTCATCAGCGAATGAAAGTTGCAATTTGTTTTTTTATTTCTTTTTTTCTTATAATGAAGGGAATTAAAGGTAAGTTTCTTTGTAGTGACTTTCTGTAGTTGGTGACAAAATTAAATGTATGTACAGTCACGAAAATAGTAATTGCAACGGTAAAGCAATTTATTGACAAATAATTACAGTTGTGATTTGAATATACGAATAATTTTATTAAGTTCGTAGTCAATTTGCTTTACAATTAATTTCCCTGACTTTACTTATTGTCTTTAGTGGTTTTGTTAGGTGGTGGAGTGACAATTGAATTTTAAATTCTAATATACGAAACCATTCGTATGCCGTAATTACAGACACAATTAAAATCCATTGTGTCTCTACGAGATCTACGTTCTGGCATACCACCGGTTAAAGCCTGCTCCCTAGCTAGTTTTTAGTCTTCTTCCGTGACGTCGTTCAAGCTTTCATTTTATAGCTGTCTTTGTAAGGTAATTTAAGAAGCATTGCCCTACAATAAAAAAAAAACAGTGCACTGGATTTGACTTCATAGCGTCTTATAACCAAGTCTTTAGTCATCTTTATTCATCCAAAATAATATCTTAATCCCAAAGGATTCCCAAAGTATTAAGACATGAAAGGGAGAGAGGTGGCTTGGTGGTGGTAACATTTATTTTTTCATCGTAGAGAACTACAAAGAACTGTTAGTAATGTGTAATGACTATTACTGACAAATGCTTGCACTGACTGGACAGGTCCACACAAATCTTTCCTAAAAATACCATTTCAGACTCTAATCTAAATGGTCCTCATATGGCCTGACCAAGATTATGTCTGGACTTTTAAGGAGACGGTGACCTCTGAGTTTGTTTCGGCCTTTCTTCTCAGAGTAGTCAGATAGGAAACGCCGACCTCATCTAGCTTATTTTTACAACTTCTTAATATGACGTGTAAAAGTGATTCCAATATCCTATTTACAGAATAAACAATTTTATTTCATTTCATTTCATTACAAAATAATGTAAAGTTAAATAAATTGCATAATGTGTTCATCGATGGCTGGTATTTTTAGAAGAAATAGAAACGTTTTCATCATCTGTGCTATAATACTTGCAGTCAGCGCAACATGTTTTCTTCAAATAACATTTTTTATTAAAACTTTTTATTAAACGTGTGTTCTTCTGCCTAACCCCTCGGGGTAAACAAGTGTGTTATGTTAGTGTTTCTATCTTGTTTTGGTAATTTCATTAGGGACCTAATTAATAAAAAATATTTTATAACAAACGTTTTTATTTTCTTTTGGTGCTGAAGTACACGCAGACAGTATAACAATAAAATAATACATTATCATAGATATAAATGAATTTCAACACAATAAAATAAAATAATATTTACATACGTATTTACATAATATCATACAATAAATCACAATTATTGGCAGTACATATAATAGAAAAAATATAAACAGTAGATAATAATATTATTATGAAATAAATAATAAATGTTTTAAAAATATTATTCTAATAACATAATATATTATACATATTAAATACTATACAATAGGCGGGTAGACGTACAAGAATGAATACCATAAATTAAAAAATATGAATATTATAACAATACATAAACAGTATGAAATAAAATATATAAACTATGATGAATAATAAATAGAAAAAAAATAATAATGAATACGGAGAAACAAATAATAAACAAACTTTATATACTTAATAAAAATAAATAAAATGTACATAATAATGAGAAATTATTTAGCTAAGAAAATTGCGCACTTAACCTAATAATAAATAGTTTCAATAAATAGTGAGTATTTTCGATACATTCCAATAATTTACAGACTTTGTAAATGTAAATGATCCTAGTTTACAAGTTTCCCGAATACATATTATTGTTTCATTGTTCTTATTGCAGTAATAAATACGAAGTGATGAATTGAAACTCAAATGTAAAATAAAAGAAAAATTATAAAATGATAAAAATAAAACAGAACACAATAAATACTCTCTGTTAGAACGAAATCATAAGAAAACTTTCAGAAAGAACTACAGACAGCAATAAATTAAAAATGTAAAAAAAAAAAAAAAATGTAAAAGTAATAATGTAAAAAACAAAAAAAAGAAACAATGACACAAAAACACTACTCAATCAAACCGAACTCAAAAAAATAAATTACACTCTTTTAATCCTAACGTCTCCTTACATTCAGGTTCCTCCCGTATCCCGAATGCCCATACCCCCCACCCACATCTTCATGAGCGGTAGAGTGAGAGTGAGAGTGAGTATACACGGGTTTGGAGACGATCTCATATGTGGTAGACTTCTGGCCTCCAGAGAGAGATTTGATACCGATGATGGCAGATAGAAGGAGTGACATCATAGCAGTCATCAGGGCTTTGCCGGCAAGCAGGGCTAAGGCTCCTAATCCCATGGACATGAGGGTTCCTGTGGAAGAATAAGAACGTTATTATTCGGATAAAGACAAAGTCATAATAAAAGTTCGTTTTGGTAGAGATCTCCAAGTTTAGTAGGTACTGTAAATATTTTTGGCTGCATGGATCGCGATGATGCAAATTATAATAGGCTTGTGGGCCGTTGCGGATTCAATCTTACTGCAATAAGGGTTGCTGTCCCAATATTATGAGAAGATAGAAAAAATAGTACCTAAAAATAAACTTAAATAATATTGTCAAAAGTAAATGACACATAATCGGGCAATATGTACAAATTGTTGTAAATTGGGCTTGCAGACAATCACCTTGATCCAAAATCAAATCACAAATTTTCAACAGTTTTCAACCATAATTAGGCTTTCTTGAGGAAAAGACGTAAATTCCATTACTCCACTTGCTCATTACACAAATTACTTACAACTTTTTACTTAGATTACAAGTAAAAAATACAGTACAACTCAAATGACAACCAACAATTTTCTTAGTACAGCATGCTCTGATTGTCAACAGCTGAACAATTTTAAAATTGAAGAACTAAACTCTCGACGATGCTTTCAAGTAATTATGTATGAATTGATTGTAGATAAAAATAAAGAAGATTTAATTGTTTTATTTAACACATGTCTTTTTTTGCTGATGGTGGCTCGGCCCTTACACTCTAGGACTGAACCATAGTGGTGCAAACATGTTTGCATTGCCAAAAAATGAATGGTTGGTGAGATACCCCAAAAAGCTTTATATATTTTGCTGGCAGCGCAACCATGGTTGTGCCACCATGATGTCCTAGTCAGATATACTCGTATGCCTTTATGTCATCGAAGGTGATTCGAAAGTCCTGTAACCCTTTTAAATTAATTATCCTCGATGACCAAAACCATGGCAGCCTAGTAAGCCAGATCGGCTGCGATACTTAGTTCGTTAAAATGGTGGTCACGGTTGCATTCCCATAGTGTAAGGAACTTTTCGCCAGACTCAAAACGAATTTATCATTTTTGTAAAATTATAGTTGTATCTCCATTTTAGTGTCGCGTCATACCAATTTGCGATCCGTCTCCAAATCTTTCAGCAGATGAGTTGAAAAATACTTTGATTCCTAAAATTGCTCATAAGTGAAAATAATTTTTGATAACGTTCCCCAAAAACAAAACAGAAACGATATTTGCTGGTCATCCAACCGATACCAGTAATAATGGGGTGGCTTTTATAGCAGCAGCATCCGTCTGCACACAGATGACATACTATGATCAAGAGCATCTTCAACAAAGTAGTGATTATGACTGCACTATCCCTCCAAGATCACACTGTAGCATTCTATGAAGAGATATAACAAGTCTACGGGTAGTTATGTATGTATGTTATGTAAAACTGTTCAAGATTTTGATAGTAAAACAAAAAAGCTTGAATATAGTAAAAGTAATTTAGTAGATCAATTGGATGCTATAAACTTGAAGTTTTTGCGACAGTTGAAAGTAGTCACCTTTAAATCGTATATTGATACGTAAGATAGAATTCGTCATGGACAGTATGACGTCCGAAACTATCATTGGAATGGATGTTTTCATTTTCATGATACAATAGAATCGACTTCAATCCAAAGGCATTGAGTTTTTATCACATACACCTTTGGGCTTTCATACACAGTTGAGTAAGTTGTACGTAAACATAAATGAACAAAATTATTGGATAAAGTTGGAGCATGGCGATAAACTACACTAGTCGATCAAAAAGCTCCTTTATATAATTTGAAGTTAATATATCGCTATTAAAAATTGATTCCCATAATAAAGGTGAACTTAGTTAGCATCATTAAATTGAAGTATAAGTATCATAAGACATTTAAACATAGATGGATCTATTATTATTTCGCTTACTACAGACTGTACGCTATGTCGATCGTCGGTTAACTTTTTTCTACAAACGTACTGAATTACACGACAAACTAAGACATCGATACGATTGAAACAAAGACAATTATCTTCCGATCTAGTTTCTATTTCCTTCTGGCTTTCACTTCAATGTGTTAGATCGCATCTGCCTACATCTAGATCACAAAAAAAGTGCTAATGGATATTGATTTCTTACAATTGCTGTTTCAATCTAGCTTTTATCTAAATGTACTGTAGGCTTAGTTATGGGAACCATAGTATTAATATCTGCGATCAACAATAATGACATCTAAAAGTTTTCTTAAATAAGATGCATTTATGCAACTAAAATTTGTCCGATAATTATATGCCGCGCACAAATTCCTTCAATTCTACTGAATCTATAATAAGCTCTACCATCGCATTTATTATCCTAATTTTGAACTACTTAACATTTTAAAGAACATGTTTCTAATCCTCCCATTAAATGCATTGTGTTGTAAAATTGGTTAACCTTCATCCCTTGTTACTCAAAACTTACACGTGTAACTATGTCCCCCAAAGTTAATCACTTCACTTCAAACATACCTTTCATCAAAAGTCCAGCAGCTAGCAAACCTCCCATGCCTCCCTTCTTTCCTCCCCCAAGTCCCCCTTTACCCCTCGCCTCCCCAACCAAAGCCCTGGCCTCTTCAGCTGCATTCTCGTCCAACAACTTGAGCTTCACAGTGTGGGTGTCCAAGTAGTTTCCGAGTCTGTAGAGAAGATATTTGTCTAATCTCTCATCAGGTTTTGATGGGAATGACCTTGCCAGTTCAGCAGCAAATTCTTCAACTTTACTCCCATTTTCTTTAGTTGCTTCCTTGACTACACTCACTCCTGGCAGAAGTTGCAGTTCTTCTTTCGCACTAAGCTTTTCTAGCATCGATATAGCTTCAATCTTCAGACACGTTGGACTAAAAATCCCGTTCGTACAATCCTTTTTCATCGCCCTGGCTGCACTTTCAACATTATTTTCCACTAAATTTTTGGGAGAGCCTCCTATTTCGGGGTTTGGCAGTGCATACACTGCTGTTATAAAAAATAATATCGATATGAGATACATGTTGGACGTCTGTATCGAAACGAATGCTAGTACACTTTGATAAGCAATTGTTTCGTCCACCTTTTATATGTCTCACATAGATGTATGATTAGTACGGAGTACTCTTATATCCATTATATTTTCATAGAAGGCTGACTGCAAAAAGTTCTGTTTTGCCAACGTGAAATAGGCCTTAGAATCTTCAGCTAAGGTTGGTTCTGGTGTGCAGTTTTTGCTAGCGTAAGGTTTTCGTTTATTAACGCATGCAGCCATTGGAGTAGGCGACCGATGTAAATGTATAGCAATTTTATGGGTTTTTAATATACTAACCACTATATTACACCGTATATTTTCCTTTTATTTGATCTTTTTGGTCGAAGAAGGTGAAATTAATTTTGAAACAAAATTTCAGTCTCCAAAAATACGATGAATTTTGTAATTTTCGTATTTTTATTCGGTGTCAAATCCCAGTACATCAGATATTTCTTTAAACCCCGCATTTAAAGTACTTTAATACCGTAAAGTAGCTTTTTTATTACTATGTATCATTTTGGATGGCAAATTTGTTTGATTAGCTATCGGAGTATTGTAGGAAAGTCGAAATTAAACACTACAATTGCCAAAAAATATAACATATCCTATAACAATTAATTTCACGAATGCATGTAAAAAGTATCTAAAACTGTACTGAAAGTTCGTCTAGACGTTTTTATTTTTTAGACTACATAACCATCGCGTGAAAATTAGCAACGATTGTAATTTGGCCAACAAAACCAAATGCGCTTGTTTCATGAATGGATTCTGGGATATGCTTTGATCACCATCGGCACCAGCAGCTTTTGTAATCCATTGCATCACTCTTCTCCATCTCGAAGGTACTGTACTGTCTCCACGTACAGCACAATACCCTTGTCCTCTAATTATTCATTCTGTTATTTGTTTTGGTTCCTTTCTTATAATTCGTTGTAAGGCGTCTTATAGTACCTACCTACTTACAAAGCACCTCATGTCGATATGAACGTAAATTCAGATTATCTCATAGATAATAGTTTTCTTCGACGCAATTTAATCGTGTCAAACTATGACATTACAATTACATTTTAAAAACATCATCTTCATTTGTAAACGTCAGGTTTTCAATCTGCATTTTTGTATTGAAGGGTGGTCTGAGGGGCTGGACAAGTGACAATCGCTTCCAAAGCGTTTCGTATTTCTACAACGATTTTCAACAGGATTGACATAAGCCTTTCGATAGCTTATGTCAGCCCTATACATTTTTGCCTTTTTCATCATCGTTATCGCTGATGGAATTTCACTTTGTCTAGGCCCTCTGATACCTTTTAGATTAAGACCCAAAAATATAATTAGGTATCTGGTAAATCATAGAAAATCTTTACTTTCTGTGTTCTTTCTAATGATGATTCACAATTTATTTTTGAACTGGAGACCTTAAGATTTAGGGCCAAACAAACAGACCGAATAAACTGATTTGGCCAGATGACATCTAAAACTAAATAATTTCCTCACGGTCGTGTGCTCATCTATTGGCTTAGGTAGGTATGTTTAGGAAAAAACGCACCTTTTAATTACTAACTAATTCTTAGTAATTCTTTAACTTTAAACTCAGTGTAATTAGCCTGATTTATTTAGTATCAATTGTATTGTGAGGCTATCTCTACTAGTGGAGACACCTGATGCCCTGCGGACTAGAGACACACGAGACCATGACAAATGGAGGAGTCTGGTGGAGGCCTATGCGTCAAAGGACGCACTGATTGACGAAGACACCGAAGTGCAATAGTTATGTTTAAAAGGCTTATTATTATTATAATGTATTGTGAGGTACTGATCGTTTTAAAAAAAAACTTACTTAAAAATCATTGTACATTGAATTGAACCTGCTCCACTGTAACTGGCCTGTCTTTTCAAAACCACTCGTACGTGAATATGAGTATTCTATGAATCATCAAAGAAAAATCGTACTAGTTGCAACCTTTTCATTCACAAAAATTGGACTGGCTCAATTAAATTTTGATGTACCTATTACGAAGACAATGGAAAATTATAAAGATTGTGTTTTAATAATATTTTGGTTAACAAGGTCAACGATGATGAGAGAAGAACAGGAATTATTTCCAATTTCATTGATTGTGCGTTACTATTGTTCCCGATCTCTGAAATCGTGTGTATCTAGAATGTGATCTTCCCTTTTTGTTCTTGAGGCAATTTCAGAAGTCTCATGAGCTTGTAAACTATTGAGTTTTTTATCTGTGTTGCGTTACTAGGAATGAAACAACTACTATTGAACTAATAAAATTATTGACCGCTTCGTGGGTCTTGTGGTTGTAATCGCAACTGCTGAGCATGGTTCTCGGTTCAATTCCGGGGTTAAGCAAAGTAAATATTTATACAAAGTATTTGGAAATTTTTCAGTGGCAATCCGGCTTTGCCCGGTTTATGGTACTGGACTCACCCATTGCTTGAGACTCAATAACTGACTATGGGTGTACTATCCACATGTGCCTACCCCTACTGGCGTGTCGTTATATTGTTATGATCACTAATCAGGGTTACATCTGTCGATCGTAAAACCATAAGCATAAATAGACAATTCTTATAAACTACAATCATTTGTAAAATAAATACAAATATCGTACAGGTAAGTTTTATTAAGATTACCTTGTGAAAACATTCTTCAATAAAAGATCATTAAAATTAACTTCTATAAATTATGGAAGTGTGTGCAACTGTTTGTGTTAAAATGTAACGATACTTATGCGAGATGATTTTCATAAAGATGGTAAATAATTTGTACGATTCTAAGATATTATTTCAGTGAATGGAAGTATCTTGACGTCATCTCATAGTTTTGATTATGTAAGTACAGTTACTTATAGCAGACAGTGATGTTCATAATGTATTTGTGAATTGGATCATTTTGATCTAAATAAGATCAACGTTTTTCTGTAGAATGCTTTTATACACTTTGAATAGTCGATAGGATCCTGCTATCGGTTTGTAAAACCATTCTCCGATCACTCGTCAATTTCACTAAGTATAATAATTATTAGGATAAACAATTAATTAACAGTAATTAGGAGGTTTGAGTTCAAAAGACGACGTTTTTGGACTGATACCGACGCATTATCAATAAGTCATAGTCCTTTAATTTTAGATACACCCAAGAGTTAGTGTTTCCCAACTAAACAAAGGGAGAGCTCCCGTTTGTTCAGAACTATGATTAAATTAATATTGCATACCTTTCATCATCATCCCCATAGCTAGAAGGCCGCCCATTCCTCCCTTCTTGCCGCCAAGACCCATCCCGCTTTTTGCTCTGCCCTCCGCCATCGCAGTCTTCGCTTCTTCCACAGCATTGTCATCAAGGAGCCGTAGCTTCACTGAATGACTATCCAGGAAGCTCCCGACATGGTACAGGAGTGACTTGTCGAGTCTTTCATCGGATTCACTGGAGAATGACCTCGCTAAGTCAGCAGCAACTGCTTCATAGTTAGATTTACCACCATCTTTCACTAGACTAACACCAGGTATCAATGACACTTCATCCTTGTTGTTCAGTTTCTCCAATAACGTGATCGCTCCCATTTTTAAACACCCTGGATTCAATAGTCCATTTGCACAGTCTTTTTTAATACCACGTAAACTATCCACTGATTTGCCTTCGTCAGGGTTTGGTAGAGCCACTGCACTGGCGATGGTGATTAAAATGATGTATTTGAACATTTTTACTGGATAACACGTCCACTTTGGTCAGTCCACACTAAAACTGTGTTCATCTTGTATATTGTCACCCTTTTATATTTGATGTTTGTGGTCAGCCAGATGATTGCTCCCAGTTTGCGTGTGGTTCTGAATCTGTATCTTGAAGTTTTTTTTGCAGTTCAAAAATTGACTTTGAGTTCTTTTTCAACCTTATTACTAAAGGCGGAAGCGCCATTTCCAATTGCACTGCTATCAATTTTGGCTTAACTAGTCGTAAAAGTAACTTGGCTTTTGTCAGTTTTTGGTAGGGCAGTTAGCAAAAGTTTGCTCGTTAGCCAAATATATTTGATGGGGATTAGGTCTTTATGTATTAGTACCATGGTCGGTTTTTGCTTAACGATTTTTTGCAGATGTATTTTTTCTTTTGACCCAACGTACGAGTGAATGCAAAAAAATACACTAGCGAGTAGCTCAGTGTGCGCAACGTTAATTTTGTTTTATTTTCATTATGAATCAGTCTAGATTATAATTTGTAATTTCTAGCTATGCATAATGCTTTTGAAGTCAGAAATTAAGAGTAATCACTGCATTTTGCTCTGTCAGAGTTTGATTTCACATGTCTGTGTGATGTGAATTGGAAGGAAAGTAGTTAAACATAGATTCAATGGTGTATGTGAAAGATAAGTTATGTTAGTCTAAGTTTTGCTTAAATAATTCTTCTTTATGAGTAATGGCTTTAATAATTATTTAAAAAAGCTCTTCAACCTATTCCTATGCCATAAACAATAAAGTAACTTCTGTAGTCTCTTGTACTCTTGTGCTTCCCGTAGGTTTTATCTGCTTTAGTCTAGGATATGTGCAGTAGTGAGTCTAGTATCTCTTTCAAATTACATGATTCAGTCTTTAGTCAGTCCACTTAAATATGTGGACAGCACAGGAGCGGGCGTCAGGGGAGGCCTAGGTCCAACATTGAACTTTTTGTGGGAGAATTGATGATAATAATGATAGTTAAAATTTTGTGTATTGTTCAGTTTGTAGCTATGAGTTCTGGAGTGGAGATCGCGTATCGGCAAGCGTAGAAAGGGACGCTCCCCAGCTAGATGGACTAACGACTTTAAAACGGTGGCTGGGATAGACTGGATGCGGAAGGTGGAGGACAGGGTGTTGTGGCGCAGCTTGGGAGATGTCTATTGTCTATGTCTAGCAATGGACTGTGATAGGTTCAATATGGCAATTTTATAACGACTTCTTTATAAAAAAACTTCTTAAGACAGTTATGGTTGGTAGTATTTTACAGCCCTAAAAGAAAAAGTAAGCTTTTCAGTAAGAAAACAATCAATTTAGGAATCAGCTCAGTACAATATTATTTGGATTGTTTTAGTATGAGCCTAGCAAAAACAGATGGCCGATGGGGCCGAAAGGTTCTGGAGTGGCGACAGCGTACCGGTAGACGTACCGTTGGAAGGCCCCCACAAGGTGGACCGATGACCTGGTGAAGGCCGCAGGCATCCGCTGGGTGCGAGAAGCACAGAACTGGTCGAAGTGGTGGTACTTGGGGGAGGCCTATTTCCAGCAGTGGACGTCTTTCGGCTGAAATGATGAAGGTGATGAGCCTAGCAAAAAAACCTAGAAGAAAACATCTAATGCGGTAAAACCTGAGAACTTTAAACCAATAACTTACTAAATAGGTACACCGTATTTAACTTATCATTGTTAACAAAGTAGGCAGTCAAAGTTTTCTTATTAAAATCATAAATAACACCTTCGTTTCATAGGAAACTAAACCTTATATCGAAGTCTTTAGAGTTCTAATTTGATGAGTGTAACTCATTAATACTGAATTGCTTACTTCTTTTGCATTTAGTTGATATATCATTTTATTTAATTTTTGTGCAGTGCTAATGGGTTTTTCCATAAAGAATTTCTTATTTTGTGCCTGGATTATGGCAATAAGTTCGCCCCCTATTATAATATTATGCTGGCAAAATGTGGGTTGTACACACGGCTACACATCAAGCTATACATTTCCAGTTTATGCTGATCTCGCATTGTATACGATTTCCGTACAATACGAGATCAGCATAAACTGGAAATGTATAGCTTGATGTGTAGCCGTGTGTACCATACCTACTTACTATAGGTACACCTCTGCCGACACCTTCATGGATTACAGGCGTGATGTTCTGTTATATTATGTAACTCTCAATATTCAACTGCTGAACACGAGCTTCTTCATAAATTAATAGGTAAGGTAGGTAGAGTAATAATCCTATCTTACACTTTTAAATGAGCTGGTATTCAGCTACATCCGGTTAGACTGGAAGCCGACCCCAACATAGTTGGGAAAAGGCTAGGCAGATGATGATGACACTTTTAAATGAGCAATATTTGTTTAAACAGGGTTAAATTTGAGTAGTTTAATCCTCTTAAAAGGTAATTGTATTCATCATTTTGAACAACTTTCATTATGGGACCAACCCTAAATCGCGAAAGAAAATCAGCTGTTCCCTACATTTTGACGAGCTATGCGAACATAAATTTGGGGAACTGCTGATTTTTTTTCGCGCAGCATGAAATTGGTCTGTGGTTTGAATTTGAATTTCTTCAAAACAGTTTCAGTAAAAGTAAGAGGGAGTAGTATATTGTATTGCTTTGTCATTACTTCCAATGATGAAAGATTCGATAACTCTGCCAAAATTGCCTTTCACAGTTTGTGATGTGAGATAAAAACCAAAAGCCGCAGGTTTGGTTCCAAGTACTCTGTTTTTTATCATACACTAAGTTTATTACGAATTTGATAAACTTTGCACATTTATTTGATGGAACATCATGACTTTGTTAGTGTCGTGTCTTGGAAAGCACATTAAGCCGTTGGTTCCGACTGTCATTTGTGGATCTTTGACAGTCGTTACGGGTCGACAGAACCAGTCTTGCCAAGGGGTATCGTATTACACAGTTACTGGGTTGTGGAGGTCAGATAGGCAGTCGCTCCATGTAAAATACTGGTATTCAGCTCTCCGGTTAGACTGGAAGCCAACCCCAAATTGGTTGGGAAAAGGCTAGGCAGATGATGATCATGACTTTGTGTGTTTGTGGATTCCATAGTAGATATGACCACTATTAGCTAGTCTAGAATACGGTGTTGTGATTACAGTTTGTTGCTTACTCAATTCTTTATATTGCATTCAATGAATTTCATCAAAAAAGATAAATTTTTAGCCTAACGCAGTCCACTGCTGATCATACACACAACATCCATTTGTTGTTGCATTGCTTACTATAATGCTAAAGAGGTTTAAAATTATAGTATCAGTATCAGACCCTGTCTAGCATAACAGTTTTTAGAAGCAAAATAATATAAGAAATTACGATACGAGTATAACTGCTAATCAATATTTGAAGTAATTCCGTTGTTGCCTTTTACAAAATTTATCCGTAAAAAGTAAACAAGAAATTCCTCCAGGTTAATTACTTATACATTACATTAAGAGCTTACCCTACCTCAGCTTAAATTCACTTTATATCTCGCTCGCACCATACTACTGAGTGAGAGCGGGATGAAGTGGGGTGCTGGCGGCTCCAAGGCTCGAAAAGTTTAGGTACCTAATTGCGTTTTACGGTGAAAATAATGGCAATAGAAAAAAACCAAAAGACCTGCTTATAGTTAGTTCAGTTATTATGCAAAGTTTCATGATCTAATTTGAAGTATTTTTTTAATACCAGCGATTTATAGTTCGGTTAAGAGATGTTTGGATTTCTGTTCTATCGAAAAAAAAAAATGTAATCGTGTTTTCGTCAAACATAGAACCTAGCATCAATCCTCAACTTTAACATATATTTATTTCAAAAAACAAGTAACAAAAACTTAAACCCAACTACGACTTAAAAGGTATAAACAAGACACCACAGACAGACAAATTAAAAATCCGGAGTCACACGTGTTAGGGCATAAATCGAACAGATTACGTGTGACTCCGGATTTTTAATTTGTCTGTCTGTGGTGTCTTGTTTATACCTTTTAAGTCGTAGTTGGGTTTAAGTTTTTGTTACTTGTTTTTTTTTTAATTCTTTTGGGGTTATCTATATAAATAAAAAGAGAAGTCCTGACTGACTGACTGACTGACTCATCAACGCCCAGCCCAAACCCTTGGACCTGGAAAGCTGAAATTTTGCACAGAGGTTCTCTTTATAATGTAGACAAGGAATAAGGAAGGAATTTTCGAAATTCAACCCCTAAAGGAGTTAAATAGGGGATGAAAGTTTGTATGGAAAATCTTATTCCTTAAACTAATAAATTTGAAACTTGGCACAAATACTTATTCTAAGTAAATAATAAAACGTGTACTTTTTGTTTTTTTTTTAACTACCCCCTAAAGGAGAATTAGAAGGTGTCAAAATTTGTATGAAAGAATTTTAACACGTGGTCTGATTAACTCGAAACTTAGTATTTATACTTTCAACCTCACAACGTACGTATACATCGAAATGGCCACGTGACAGATCATGAGAAAAGCGTAGCCGTCCCACCTGCAGTACCAAAACTTGTATACAGCTCAC
Organism: Lithophane socia; assembly: GCA_947522985.1. Classification (NCBI taxonomy): domain Eukaryota; kingdom Metazoa; phylum Arthropoda; class Insecta; order Lepidoptera; family Noctuidae; genus Lithophane; species Lithophane socia. The sequence goes on from OX383274.1 coordinate 1,279,862, forward strand.
CATTGCGGTAAACTTCAAAGACCCACGGAAAGAGTTGGCCTGCCGCCTCCAGTTCACATAAACTACCATAAGTAAAAGGGCGTGACATGTCAATGCAGTATTCAGCGGCGCAGGAATAATTATCCCCATTATTATCGTGGGACATAATGGCAAACTCTTCCCAGTTGGCCACCATATGACTAACGATTTGCTCGCGCACCTCTCTGGCCATCACTTGTGTGTCATACAGTAGATAGGAGATGGCCCGAAACAGACATGCTCTATCCCTAATTATAGGAACTATGGAATGAGGCACCATAATCCCATCAATTGCTAATGATTCAACAGCCATTGTAAAAGATTACAAAACGTAACTGTTGTTTTGTGTTTATCTAAGTCAGGGTAAAGAAAATATTATAAAAACAATAGCAAAAAGTTACTGATGTTTTGTGTTTAACTAAGTCAGAAAATAAAAAGTGGTAAAGAAAATATTATAAAAACAATTTTGGAAAACAAAGGATTGCGCTAAAAGTCACAGTTTTTAAAAGACGGTTTTGCATTAAAAAGTACAGTTCAGTTGTATCGTAAATGATCGCTGTGCTTGCGCTAAACGTGTTATATAGACAAATGTTGCATTTATAATGAGTTGGCCCGTTTTTTTTTTTTTTTTTTGTCTAGGGCATCTCATAGTTGATTTTAGATGAAAATCGTAACTATTTAACCGGACTTTCCTGTGGCTGCCTTAAGCTACTACACTCAGGGCCTCCAGCCAGGGGCATATGACTACCTATTCTAAATTAAAACTAAGTGAACGCTCGCTAAGGGAACCCCCTGTGGGGTACGAACCTCGGCTTAGGGCGTCACTGACGGGAGGACAGCAAGATGGGACAGGCTGGATCAATATCGGATCATTATTATTATTATATGGGGAATTTAAAGCTACGTGCTCAGCTACGGCGCGGGCTGGCACATCAAAAGCGAGGTCGGAATGACGGTAGGCGTCTGTGTTTGTGTTTGAGAACTGTACTGGTGGCCCTATTGCTCTCCTGGAGGAGGGTTATGGGATCATCTGGCTGAGTTGGCCCGCCTTCTCGCACTGCTTATATAGTATCCGAGGAGCGGCGCGCGGATTGATTTATGATTGAATGGAGGATAAAAATTGTAAAACCTAACAATAGAAACAAAATACAGGTTGTTAAAAAAATTGCTTAGGGGTAAGTATAAGGGAACACAAAAAAAAAAAAAAAACGGCTCGCGACCAATGGCGCAAGACGTGGGCCCATTTTTTTTTTTTTTCCTTATTTTCTTTATCGATACTGAACCTGTCCCTAAGCTATGGCACGCAATTTCTTTGACACTTTGTTGAAATCATTCGAAGGTGCAGAATACAAATACAAGTCTGTGGACACTGTAGTGCATACGGATGATGCTGTACACTATCCTGTGGAGTTCTTAAATGCACTCAACCCACCTGGTCTACCGTCTCACAAACTTATCCTCAAAGTAAGTGCTCCAGTAATGCTACTACGAAATCTCAATCCGCCCAAGTTGTGCAATGGAACCAGGCTGCGTGTGAAAGCCTTACATAAAAACGTGGTAGAGGCCATTATATTTACTGGCTGTGCTCGAGGTGAATCGGTATATATACCGCGGATACCACTAATTAATACCGTCGGAGTACCCATTCGAGTTTAAAAGGCTGCAGTTCCCCCTTAAGGTATGTTTCACAATGACGATTAATAAGTCTCAGGGTCAGTCACTGAAAACAGCGGGAATTGATCTTAGAGGGGACTGCTTCTCGCACGGCCAGTTTTACGTGGCCTGCTCGAGAGTGAGCTCATCTAGCAGCCTGGTTGTGTTAGCACCTGAGGGCAGAACCTCTAATGTGGTATATAAAGAGGTACTTTAACTATATAAGTATAAGCGTAATTTGAATTATTTAGGTAACTATTTACGTTAACTTTAACTTTTTTTTTATAGAATTAAAATTTCCGTTCTACAGTTACCTTCAAATTTGGCGTTCAAGTAGGTAATTTTCCATTCCGTTATAAATTCCGTTACTATTGCTAGGTTTCAGGATTTGTTATCCTCCAGCAATCATATTATTATATCAATCCGCGTACCGCACCTCTAATACTATAATAAGCAGTGTGAGAAGACACTGTTTAACTGGATTAACATAATATAGGGTACTTTTAATCCCTGTAGTACGTCCCCGTGGCATATTTTCCGACATCCACGCGGGCGAAGCCGCGGGCAAAAGCTAGTAATATATATATTTTTGGAATGTGCTCATTAAGCCCTTTCATTTGATACCCAACATGGTACGATTAAACCATATTTTTTTTAAGTTCCTCACTTTATGTCCTCTAGAGGGCGCCATTTTTAATTTAATGTGACTTCACATAGCCTATAACCAGCGGACAATCACGACGCTTCTAACGATACCTCGTTTGTCAAATTGTGATAAGTGGTTTGGAAGATAGGAGGGAACAGATGAACATACATACATACATACATACATACATACATACATACATACATACATACATACATGCATACATACATACCGGTCAAAATCATAACCCTCCTTTTTTCTTCGCCGTAGTCGGGTAAAAATGAATGCTGCAGTATTTTCGGTATAACGAAAGATCATGCTTAACAATTTGAGGTAGGGCAGGGCCTCAATATCACGGCTGTGGCCTACAAAAGCCTCTCCCAGGTTACACCATAACACCCTATCCTCCGCCTTCCACATCCAGTCTATCCCAGCCACCTTCTTGAGGTAGTCGGTCCATCTTGCTGGGGGGCATCTCACACTACACTTGCTGAGACGCGGTCTCCACTCCAGGAACATTCTGCTCGACCGGCCATTGGTTCGTTCGACAAACTTTTGATGTGTGTAGAGTGTTTATACATTTTATTACCTATCAAAAATTCCAGATCACTTTTATCCCAAAAGTGGTGTATGGTGCACCACTTCTACCAATCGTGAAATAAACTCTCACTTTCAGGCCATACAATTACTACAGTTTACATAAAAAGTGTCATGGTTTTGGCACCAGAAAGTGTGCAGCAGTGTGTGTCTAATCACAGCCTGTCAAGTGCCACGGGCATGGAGCGGGGACTTTTGATAAATGAAATAATGGCAGCTGTACTTTGGGTATGGATGGAGCGTTCGATCCTACTTTGATTTGCATGTTTTTTTTTTTATTATATACCTCGAACTACCGCCACTTCTGCTCTCAAAACGGTAAAGGAATATAATGATTTAACTTGATTTGAATATCGTGAGGGAACCCCCATGTCCTTAGTTAATTTATTTGTCATTGCTCCAATTTTGTATTATTTTTACCTACTGTGGTACAGTAAATATATTCTAGGTGTATCGTCTTCACAGTGTAATTATATAAGTGATGTATACAAAATATTGTGAAACATTTTTTAAAAGAGTAACGGTGGAGTTTCTTGCCCATTCTTTTCATTTTGAAATAATTATTATAAAACTGAAAGTTCACGGGTCTAAACTAGCATCTGAAAAGCGAACAAACTCGTGCGCATGAGCCACAATATGAAGGTAACAATCAGTTTACTACAAAATTCTTTTCCAGCGTACCTTTCTTGGCAATTATTTGACGATACCCTTCAATCAGAACTGTAGTGGAACTTCACAAATGAGGTAAAGTACAGGGCTTTTTAAAAAGAAATTTAAGATAATAACTTCTTTAAACTTGACATAGATTTCCTAAGAAGTATAACTAACCGCCTATTATTATTTATTTTATTTCAGACATCATTCTGGTAGACATGCCTATGATAATTATGTAGGAACTTACAATATCTAGGGTCTGTGGCTTACATTTTGTAGTTGGAAAAAGCTCAAGATAAAAAAAAAGTTGAATAAGTAGAAAATAACCATATTTTCCATAACTTCAACTTCAACATAATTCGACCATAGAATAACAATCACCAATGCCCGATACAAAAACTTCAACACACCGAATACTATACCTTAAAGCAAATAAAATAGAATTCAAGTTTCATGAAAATGGCCCGGCCGTATTACAGTGGTTGCTGATTTGGTTACAGCTGTATGTATATACAATTACGGTATAATTTTGCTTGCCATATTCACTACGTGGTATTAGTGGTTACTCATCGTCCACCCATAACCTCTTGTGTATTACCTGGATATTATTATATATTTATATCTGCCTAGCCTTTTCCCAACTATGTTGGGCTCGGATTCCAGTCTAACCGGATGCAGCCGTATACCGGTATTTTACATAAAGCGACTGCCTATCAGACCTCCACAACCCAGTTACTGGGTAATACCCTTGTTAAGACTGGTGGTCAGACTTTTGTAGTAGACAAGGAGGAACGTCGGTTTAAGAGTATTTCAGTTTCAGAAAACCAGATACGATACGATACTAGTATCGACTTTTCAATCTTGAATTTGAAAATAAAAAAGTATTTATTTCACACATTATTCATTACTACCGGAATTCTCTCGTCAAACAATTTTATTATAAAAAATAAATTATAATCAGTCAACCACATAATTATAATCAGTACGAGTACCTACACCACAAAAATTTTAAAGCAACATAAACGTGTTCAAAACATGTTATAATCAGGAAACAATTTCTATTTTCTCTATAGTTTCTAGCTTCGTAATACAAAAAGAATAAAACATTTAAAACAACTCTCTCTAGCGACGGACGACGTTTGCTTGAAACTTTTTGTACTTTTTGTTCCGCAGAGCTCCTCACTTGTCATTTTAGTTTGCAAAAGTGCTTAAGAGATGGCGCTGGTAGAGCGTTATAAAGTTGTAACTTTCTCGCCAATAGATGGCGTTAGATGTATGCGTATACATTGAAAAAGAACAATAAGGTTTTCTTAGTGTTGTGTCTTTTTTTATATTGTTTGATTTGGCTGTGTTGATATAATACTTGTTGTATTTTGATTATTTTGTTTTGTAAATATACTTTGTATGATATCCAAAGATTGATGACATTTTCTTTGGAAATAAAAAAAAGAAATGGGTATCTCTATGACTAAAATTAATAAAATTACAGTTTTTAAACGAGTCTTTTCCCGGTGAAGTAAAAGATGAACCAGTTTTGGCCTAAAATACGATTTAATCGCTATACTCATAGGATTTACTTAGTAAGTAATGCAGCAGCATGATCTAACTTTCTCTAAAAGAATGCAGTTCTGTGTCAATTATTTCCGGAAACAGGGTTGTATTGGCTTTCTTTAAGGCACTTATATGTGCTAGAGTAAGCCTACTTTCAGGTTATGGAGACTCATACCTAAGAATAGAAGACGAGACATTAATTTTATTGATTCCTAATAAACACATGTCATCTTACTTCTTGCATAGAAGTCTCAGTCTCATAGAAATCAGTTGCAGATCTTTGACAGTTGTTACGATCGTCAGATGCCCAAAAAACTGACAACCAGCCTTACCAAGGGGTATTGTGTTACCCAATATCTGGGTTGTGGAGGTCAGATAGGCAGTAAAATACTGGTATTCAGCTGCATCCGCTCCATTAAAATACTGGTATTCAGCTGCATCCGATAAGACTGGAAGCCGATACCAACATAGTTGGGAAAAGGCTAGGCAGATGATCACTTCTTGCATAGAAGTAAATGTTACTACCACCAAATAAAATAATAACAATGTTGTTGTACTATTAGGGTATCATCATCACCACCCTACAGCAGTCCACTGCTGGACATAGGCCTTTCCAATTGCACAGCTGCAACTCAATTCTCGGCAACTCTCATCCAGCTGCTACCAGCCACCCTGCGAAGATCGTCAGTCCATCTAGCCAGAGGGCGTCCTACCTTACGTTTGCCGATTCGCGGTCTCCATTCAAGAACTCGTCTACCCCAACAGTCATCGGTTCTACAGCTAATGGGGCTAGGGGCTAGGGTAAAACATAACTTTCCCAAATGGGTTGATAATCCATACCAACCAACTCCCAGAAAGTCTCCTCTGGTAACCTTAAAGCTAGAATATCACAAAGCACATAAATGGCATATAAATGTTAACTTTTATCTGAATGCTCATAATGTAATAACTACAGCAGTTTTCAAACTAATAAAAGGCTATAATAGTGAGATACCTACTTCTCTTTTTGATTACCTTCAAACAGAAATAAATCTCGGGGGCTATCATTAAACTGTTAGTTTCGGGAGCTAGGAGGATGCTGTTGCCACAACTCTTAATAAATAATCTTTATGTTGCAATAAAAAAAATGACATCCTCAGGAGAAGAACGGAAAGCATTTGTGAACCAAATTATAAAATTAGTTGAAGTTTTTAATAATTAGTTATTATTTTTTTCTACTTTTTCTTTACTTTAGAATGGGCTCCAGAAAAATGTAAAATTAAAATAAATACCAAAAATTTGAAGTATGAATTCTAAAAATACATAACTCCTATTAAAATCATTCGCTTTCTTCAGCGTAAGGTCAATGTCCTTACACACTAAATCGTTATGCAACACTGAAAGGCTCATTCATCGTTCGTTGCCTGACTAATAAATATCAGCACCACTCCAAAATGAACCTTATAACTGTTCAGATAGAGAATAATTTTCCGTGACGGTTTGTAAATGGAAATATGAAAAGTTTGTAATTGGAAATTGGAGTGTATTGTCTGGGAAATACGGTGGAGATTCAAGTGTAAGTTGTAGGTGGAAAAATGAAAGTTCGTGAAAGTTAGCACCTGTGTCATGAGTTATATAACTGAGTATGTGTTTGTGAGTATTTATGTATGTATGTGTGAATGTCACGGTTGTAAGCTTGTAAGGCGTGGGGTGCGCCAGAGTCGTATGATTGTAATTTAATGGGATTGATAACATCATATGAAATCAATGAAAACTTAGTTTTAAGGCATTTTTTAGGAAAATGTTTCTTTGGTTGATTTATTCAGAATTATTACAAAAGAAATGCATACACTAGATGTTACAGGCCTCACTATTTAGTATCAAGACCAATCGTTTTATCTTTGCGTCAAGTATCGCAGTTTGTAGTACAAAAGACATCAACGCGCTTGAAACCATACTTTTTTATGAGAATTCGAAGCAAATAAAGTTTTTAAAACTCTGTTCTTGTATAATTAGGTAAGGATTTATGTTTAAACCAAGCATACAATTCAAATTTTTACTCATTAAGAACCTTTTATAAATCAATAAAATTCCTTTATTTCATTTTAAATACTAATTCAATACATTTTTATAAAAACCATTAAAAAAAAACTTGTGCATCTTTACACTGTGTGTTGATTTATCGAAGCGTGACATATAAATCGAATTAGAAAATTTTATGAATACAATTTTCTCATTGCAAAAACGCCATTATCACGTACTGAATCCCCACTAAATCCCACCACACACATAGACCCATACATTTGAACACCACGTCCCACATACAACACACAAACGTTACATTCCTGTGTATACCCCAAATACATAATCTTACTCGACGTTACAAAAGGGGGTCAGTTACACGGATGTGTGTGTGTGTCTGTGTGAGTGAATGCCAATGGCACACACACATACACAGTGTGAAAGTGTGAGTACACAGTAGATACCTACATAGCACCTGCTTGAATGAGTCGAATTGAGTATTAATTATGTATAGGGATATAGCCACAAGAAATAGAAAATTGTTAATTGTAGAAGTAAATTATACGTATACAAAGTGGAGACGACAATACAAAAATAAATGAAAACACTGGCATAAGAGTATTTTGGAACTAACAAATTAATCCTAACATCTAAATTAAAAAAGTCATTTTTTCAAACAAACTAAATAGTAGTGATGGGCTGACTATGGGATTTGCTGATCTTTGACTAGCTATCGTTACTAAACTACTGGAAATATTTGATTAATTTTTTGTATGTAGACCGAGAACGTCATTAGATATACGGAGTTTCATTTTTTGTTGTATTGTCGTCTCCACCTTGTATAAGGTTTTGAAAGAGCTGAGTCTCCTAACACAGGCCTATTTGCTTAAAAGGAGGCTCCATCACTAGTTAAGGTATACTTGTTAAAAGAATCATCAAAATCGGTTCACACAGTCGAAAGTTCAGAGGAAAAAAAACATTTAAAAAAGATACAGACGAATTGATAACCTCCTCCATTTTTTGAAGTCAGTTAGAAAATTAAAAATAAATCTTACCTTTCCTTTTACTTGCTTAGAGAGAAGTTGGAGAAGAATTTAGAATATTATTATTTATCTTCTTTAATAGATTTTAGGTAATATTGTAGTTTTTACGTATAAAAATAATTACGGTACGCTATTTTCTTATTATGAATTTTCTCTTTTATATGTGCAATGTAGTGGGTAGGAGTATTTTCTTCTTGGGGAGTAATAATGTATCTCAGCTTCATAAAGCTAGACTAATATTATAAAAAGAAAAGATGTGTATTTGTAAAGAATAAACTCAAAAACTACTGGACACATTTTCAACCTTATTTCACCAGTAGAATGCTATGTATACATATTAGCACTGAGTGACATAGGCTACAATTTATAAACATACTAGCTGCGCCCCGCGGTTTCACCCGCGTGAGTCTCGATCCCATGGGAATATTGGGATAAAAATTATTATATGTTTTATTCCAGGTCATGGTCTACCCATGTGCCAAATTTCATCAAAATCCGTTCAGCCGTTTTAGCGTTACAAACAAATAAACAAAGAAACTCACTTTCGCATTAATAATAATAGTAAAGTAAAGAATTACTTTACTTTACACATACCACGCGAGCGAAGCCGCTGGCGGAAGCTAGTGTTCTCTAGAGTTATAAGGGTTCTGCCTACAGCAGGAACTTGCCACTATAACAAGGAACTTAGAATAGAAAAAACAGTTCATTGTAATTAAAACTAGGAACTGGCCAAAAAAGAAAATTGTCTGTAAGCTTACTGATGCGTAAGCGGCTATTTCCTTTGAAAGAAATGCAGTTGCGGACAGGAAATGTACAATCACAATTACTGTATCTATTAAAAAAAACTGGATATACCAAGAAAATGTTGTTTAAAATGGCATACCCAGAAAACGCGCAGTTGCTGTTGCTAAATTAGAAAAATCTGTGATAAAAATAAAAATTGACAACAAATTCAGGAGTTCAATTCCCTTACATCGTTCTCATTGATTTTAAATTATAAATTCAAAAGTAATGATGTAATTAATATTTTTGAAACCATTTAAATTTTTAAAGAGTGTCCGTAGTTTCTTGCCCGGTCTTCTCCATGTACCTACTACGCTTTGGAATGGGCAACTAGCTTAATATTTCTGACTGACCGACTCTTTGACAGTTCAAAAGTGTTTGTAAATGGTTTAATTAAAATAAATGCTTTGAGTTTGAGTTTACGTCTAAGCAAAATTTGAAATAACTTTTAGGTACTAATAGACTCGCGACAATCTAAGAAGTCCGTTTTGCCAGCTATAAAAATGCTTTGTGTATGTAGCAATGAATAAAAAAATTGGTTTCTTATAAACGGATTCTCGAGACATATCGATTGAACATACTAAGCGCGAATTTCACCAAAGTTTTATACCGAGTTTATGTCTTATCCTGCGAATAAATTTTGAAATTTCGACAGTTTTTCCATACAATAACTGTCAGACGACAATTTTATTCCTAGGATAAAAGATATCTATCTGACTTTGATGAAATCAGCCCTAAGAGAGTTTGTAATGGACGACTTATCTATATTTCTTAAAACTGATTTTCAAGGCATAACGCTTTATTACAATGTACGAGAACGAAACGTCAAAATGGGCTTCTTATATTGTCGCGAGTGTAAATGTTTTCTCATCTCATATTCTCATCTTCATCTCATATTATTTCCTTTTTATCATACCTAAATATTCCAATAAGATTGTCTAAAAAGACAAAAAAATATAACACATCAAAAAATCATCGTAAGCACGACCATTAAAATTTCTAATATGACATAATCAGTCAATACTATAGCTAGTACTCGAATACTCTCCACCGCTCGCGAGTACGTTGGAAGTGTGTCGGGTTCAACGGCCGACTTTCTACGGCGGCCATCTTGGAAAGTGACGTAACAAGGATGCTGTAGTGATGTCACCCGAAATGAAAGTTTGAGTTGAATAACTTTTTTTTGTTTTGAGTTTGTAATGTTAGGTAATGTTATGTGTGGTGTGAAGTTATAGGTAATATTGCTTAGGAATGTTTTTTTTTTATTTTAGGTAATTATGGATTTCATGTAAACGCTTCTAGTTTCGGTTATTTCGATTTTAGTGGCTGTTCAAGTTGACAAAGAGGGACCTATAACAATTTATTAAGTTCCTTATAAAAAGCGGTCGGAACTTTCGTTCCAATGTCTCGTTAGTTTTCTTCTCATATAACCATACATTTCTTTAAATTAAATATAAATATTCTAAACAGCAGAAAAAAATACGTTCAGATGAAGGATTAATTTACAATTATCTATTAATATGTAACGACAGACAGGCAGTATGAAAATAATAAATACACACTTGTATAATAATAACTCAGAATACACTTAATCTAGCTATATAATGCTAATCAAGTTTGTGTATATAATAACAAGCACAATAATGAACTTTTAAAGATGAATTTTGAAAACCTATTAATGTTAGCATGTATGCTTATTAAACAAAAACTCCTTTCAAAGAAGTTTCTGATCTTTGATACGAAGATTTCATATGCACAGTAGGAAAGTCATAGACTACAATGTTGCATAGTAGATCTTTCGATTAAGAGGTAGCACCCGGATCTAAAACCATCTATCATAAAAGAAAAGTGTATCAACACAGTCTTTAGAATATTTACCATCGGTAACCAACACGAGTGGTAAGAGTAAAAATTCGAAAAAGGAAGTTTCATTCTTCAGTAACTCTTCATCAACGGTTCCTACCAAAAAATTCGTCCATCCTTCCGCACGCTTTCGTCTCTCGTAAATTACCAAAACATATCCGCGAGTTTACTTTCACGTCACTTTCGACTGTGTGTGCCACTTTGTACACTTTCACCTTCGAGAGAAAAATGCCACATCCGGCTCGCGAATGCTTGTTGCGAAATGTACCACCTGATGTAGAGGTGTGGTGGATTTTTTTGGTAGTAAGTGTACAGGTACACCTGTGGTATGATGGGTTAGCTTGGACCTGTGTGTTAACGTTAATGTTAGATCATGGAACAGATTTTTTGCCGTTGGATTTTGGTTTCTTTTATTTTGTTTTTCTTTGGAAAGATGATCGGTTTTTGTAAAATATTGATGAGCTGTTACTCAAAGACTCGGAATATCTTATAGAATAGTGGAATTTGGTTTATAGAATATGCGAACATTGAAAACTGTGACCTCAACGGCAGTTACTGGGGTGAAAACTTGCAAATTGATTAAAAATCATTATTTTTGTTCTATAAAAAACTTCAAACACGGCTGTCAACATAATTTTACTGGTGAAATGAAGATCCGAAATCTTCATTTCAGAGATTTTCTTTAAGTATCTCTTCTATTCCAGAGCTGAATTCTTTAATTCGTGTTTACACCATTTTAATTACAATTAAAATAGAATATTTATGTTCCTATTTCTAATACTTCCTAAGCCTTTGGGAAGTATAGGCATGATTATTAATATGTTTTATTTTAAAGAGGAAATTGTGTATTACCGTATCTTCGGTTATTTTGAATGTCATACAGAAAAACAATGTTTTTCTTCCTACATTTTTTTAGTTATTTTAGTGAAAAGAATCATTTAATTTTGATGTTGTACAGCATTCACTTGAATACTGCCAAATTCGTTTGGAATCGTATGGTTTTATAGTATTTTAAGTTCTTCGGAGTTTGTCATCAATATTCTAGACTCATCTTGAAAGCTACATGAATGCAATGCAAAATGCAATATGAAAATCTACAACAAGTAAACATGAAAATCCATCTCTTTTTATAGAATTTATAGAAAATTAACAATTCTTTTAAAAGTTTTAGCTTTCAAATTAACTTATTTAGATACTAGATTTGACCACCAACATCTCATTCTTTATTCTTTCTCATTTATATTGAGATATTGGTGGTGACGACAACGAGATGACGACTGATAGACAAGTATGGCAGAAAGCGACATGTTGTGACGAACCCAAATAAATTGGGATAAGGCTCAGACCAAATAAAAAACCAAGACAGAGCCCTGTGACGTGAGGCCGGTTTCGTAAACATGTGTGTCACTTAGTGAGGTGTAGTTTGATTGTAAATGGTTGTAAATGTGTGCGTGTGAGCGTGTATGCACATAGCGGAGGTGTAGTTTTGGCATGCTTCACTGTATTGTTCACAGCACTCTGTCTTGGTTTTTTATTTGGTCTGAGGGGGCAAGAGAATTATGATTTTAATGATCTTTGAATTTGTTTATATGTTACGCTTTCACGCTAAAACGGCTGAATGGATTTAGGTGAAATTTGGCACATGAGTAGACCATGACCTGGAATAGGACATAGGATACCTTTTTATTCCGGTAGTACTTTCCCGTGGGATAATATCCGTCCTCCACCGTGGACGAAGTGGCGGGTATTTTTATAATTTTATATCATCTTGCTTTTAGTTAAAAATTCTACAGAATTCTCGTCTCTTGCTCAAGAAGTCAAGACGCTATTACTCAACAAGCCATCGAAGCACACAACCTAAATCCCATCAAACATAACCTTAATATAACTCATAGAAAACACCATATAAATTATGGAGTTATCACACGGGTGGGCGCCTAATCTCACAATGAAATAAAAAAAGTGGAAACGATACACCCACCTGTTTTTACTCCTGCTCCACAACAATTTTCATCTAACTCTTAACCCACACCCAATGAATTTTAAACCTTATAGTTCGTCAACCAAGGTTTGTTTTCCAGTGGGGTTTTCAGGACTTATGGTGCTATTTCATGGCGTAAATAAAACCATTGAGGGCACTGTGTTTACCCGATCTCACAGTGTGAAAGCGAGAGAAAGGTGTCGTAGCGGACGTCGCGAGGCCCCAAATTCCTTCGTCGGTAAAAGAGATTTTTTCTTTTTAATAATTTTGCCTTATAGCCTATGAAATGGGTTGATTTTTCTTGAATTGGTGGATGATGGTGATGAGCCAGTCTAACCAAGTATCGTGTTACCCAACAGTAACTGGGTTGTGGAGGTCAGATAGGCAGTCGCTCCATGTAAAACACTGGTATCCTGTTAGACTGGAAGCCGACCCCAACATATTTGGGTAAAGGCTAGGCAGGTGGTGATGATGGTGATGAATTTTAGTTGAAGGATGGAGAGAAGAAGGGTTTTCCGGACATGGACTAGAAATGGATAGATTCATCTGGACTGAATGGACAAGTCAAACAGTATGAAGTTGTAAAATGTAGGTAGTGGGATTATCGAAATGTTTTCAGAAAATGAAAACTATATAATGAAAAATCAAAAAGAATTAAGTACTGATGTCCAGCAGTGGTCGTCTTTCGGCTGTAATGATGAAAGATTGTTTTAGTTGAAATAGTAAACTTTTTCGGAAATTATAGTATGAATTCAGTCATGCCCCTTAAACTACCTAATTACTTTACTATTCGGGGATAGTGATTCACAATCAGAACCTACAACAAAATAAATGATTATGTTTGAGTTTGAAAATGTTTTTCCAACTTAAAATTAAGTACATAGAACACCATTTTATTTTTTTTGTTTTAGGGCTTTCTCGCTTGGCGACCACATCGCAGTGCAGAAAAATATAAAATTGTTGATCAAGATCTACTTTATAAAAACTTAGACAATTTTCTTGCCTTATAGGATACTGGAAAAGCAAGGATGGTAGTACAAAAGCCATGAATACCATATCTTTTATATCAACAAATGAAAAGAAACAGTTGATGAAAATCCTTTTGGTGTTGGAACGTTAATACAATGATTAATGATTTTATATTTCCAAGAGTTTATGTAATGACTGATTTATATAGAGATGTTATGATTTCATGAACAGCATCATACTGTGGGTATGACTTGCCCGGGCAAGAATGGAATCGAAATACTTCCGATTTAAGAAACAAGATCTTAATAAATATTGAGACATTATTTAATATCTCGATATCAGCCTTTGCGTAAAACGACAAAACTTTACTGAGATTTACTTTTATAATAAATAGGCACCTATAACTAAATAATGTTGAGTGTTTTCTACATAACAAGAAGCATTGTAATAAATAACACAACATGTACATTCAAGAAAAAAAATATACACAATACAGGGTGGTAGGGACATTGACGCACAAGCTGTTACCATAGATTTAGAATCCATGGTGACAGGATGCGCGTCGTACTGTCTGCCACCCTTTATAAAACTGAACACAAATTTTTATACTATTTTGGTCTAATGTGAATTACCAATCAGATATAATTTACATTAAAAAGTATGAAACAGAAAACCCAGATCACAGTTTCATAAAATATAAAAAATCTTCGTGTTTAATTTCTTGTACCTCACATTAATAATTATTACTATGAGAAAACGGAACAAAATACAACAAAAATGTGTTCAAGTGAAAGTGCCACTCACACACAGACATAATGCCTATGTAGTAGTGGAGAAAGTTTGCCGTCTACATAATAGAGATTGCGAAGGGAATGGAGTCGAATAAAAGTGTTATTTTTTCGATGCAACACAAATTGTTCAGTTGTAAATCAAACAGGCTAGGGGCCAATAGAAACTTGCTCTCTATTCTAAAATACGTTGTGAAAAACTTTTATTCTCACTAAATGAGGAGTGGAAAAATTAAACTGCAATTTCTGTTGAATGTCTTAAAACTACTTAGGAAACACCAGCATAAACTACAACAGGTAATACTACAGAACATAGCTGGAAAACAACACGTTTGTTTTTTAGTAAATAACAATTATAAGGCACCATAAATCTAAGTCTGACTTTCCACAAATTTTACTCTTTGTCCAATGAATAAGTTATAGAATTGTTACTTATTTCTTAATTAGAAGCATTAAAATTACTATCACTATATTACTTAACATCAAGCTACTTATAATTTAATTTAAAGTCACTGCAAATAGAGAAAACAACATGTCGGTGTTTTCAAAAAATAAAAACTTTAAAGTCTACTCCACTCATCTCTCTATCCAGACATTTTCCCAGCGATGTGTGTGAGTGAAAGGCATGTACGTACACGCTCGTACCCACGCACCGCTATCTGTGTGTGCGTGAAGATGGCATGTTCTTTTTTCACATTCTGTCTATATTGAAAACTAGTATAAAAGTGGGTTCGTCCGTTTACACAGCTTAGTTTCTAAACGGCTTGAGATGGGAGAATGTCTTGTTTATGCTTTTCAGGAATTATTGAAGGAGATTTTTTTCAATATTGGAAATTCTATTTTTGGGAGTCATTTATGAACAGGTGTTTTCCAACTCGTCCTACATGCCTACGGCCTTTTTAGGACGACTTGCAGAAATAAAAAGAACGTCCTAAATGGGCCGTAGGCATGTAGGACGAGTTGACGAATTACTCTCCTGATGAAATATTATTAGTTATTACTCATGATTATAAAATGAAACAATATGATTATTTGGAAACTCTCCAAAATAATCTTTAGATAAATAAGAGTCAAAATTAGGATTAAAACCGAAATTATACACTTATAGCTGATACTAGTCTTCATTTAACTCTAACAAAACTTCTTTATAATTTGATAGAAAAAATACCAAATAATGAAAGTTTTCAACTCAAATTAAATTCAGTACCTCGCTATGATTAATCTGTTTTTAATGATTCATAAAGAAAAGACTATCATATACTAGTCCTTAATCTACCTATCAATCTTAAACCTTCTAATAATTAATTATGAAGTTACTACAGATAACTAATTCCTAGGACCTAGTAGAAGAAAAACTATCTTAATTCCCAGATTCTTAATAAAATCAGAAAAGGTTTGTGCTATGTAGTCACTGTAAAATTTTAAACAATTCAGCCTGGAAAAAACAATTTCCTATGCAAATTCATAAAATAATGATTTAATAATTATTTACTAGCTAATTACTGTATATTCTTCATGGCAATGCAAAATCAACGCAAAAATCATAATTATTATTGAAGTTATTTAGGTCGAAGGACGACCTTGAAGATAAATAGAAAAATAAATAAATTGTATTTTTATCATCACATCGAACTTTTTATAATACGTTAAATTGAATCTTCAGTATAGTTACTTAAAGTTGCCAAGAGATGGCGCTACCAGTTCTTTACGAGCACTATAATAAAGTTTCATGCTCCGTCGACTTTCAACCGTTATGTTAGTTGTATAAACAAACCGTACGACTGTACTTTACTACCCGTAGAAGATAAGTAGGTTTTCATTATCGATGTTTCTAGAACCGAAGACTTGAGAGAGTAAAATATCTACGATACCATTTTAAAAGTCTGGAGTGACGTTACATAATGACCTTTATAAGTATTGTTCAGTTTACTGTATGTGTTCCTGCAGCTCTGATGCTGAACTGCTGCAATGATGCTGTGTTGAAGAGTAATCTCGCTGATGATGGTGGCACGTGTGTTGGATCATTTGGTGGTGCTGATCCATGCGTCATGTTCGTGAATGGGCGCCGCCGTCAGTTGAGACTGGTCATCTCTTGACTGCCAGGGTTTATCTTTAATCTTATATTTTTAATTGTTTTAATAATTATTTTTTGTTAAATTGTTCTCACTTATAAAAGCAACAAGAATAATGTACCCAGGATTTTTTTTATAATTTAATTCAAAAGAGTGGCATTCTTGCATGTCCTTCTCGATAGAGATCTACGTTTTTCGAAAGGGCAACTAGCTTCAACTTTCTGACTCCGACTCCTTGTACAAAAGTGCCCGTAAATCGTTAAATCAAAATAATAAATGCTTTTGAGCTTGAGTAATACGTACTTATAGGAATACTTACATCAATAACACAAGAATTTAATATTAATCATCTGTACCCGATTGAGTGTATCCGAAAAAAAAACATGGATTTCTTTGTTTGAAGTTTCGAAAAATGGAACTAAAGGGTTTTCTTGAAAGACAGCAACATTAAAATTTAATTTTTATATTTAATATAAAAATAGTCCGTTGCCCCATACATAGAGTAGGTATTACAATTATGTATGGAACATTTAATAATTTTTTCGCGATTACGTTGTTGGTCCTATAGAGATAGTTGCTCAGTTTGATGTCTCCCTTAAATTGACTACACGCTTCGGATGCATGCTGTGATGGATAACCAGGTAACTTACTAGGTGGTTGACAATCCGACAATTGGAAAATATTTATTTAGATTTTAAACGAGTCGTAAAAATGTGTCAATTTTGTAATTTTTGATAAATAAGTAATCATTATCATATTGTTGTACCTATACATACAATAAAATAGTAATGAAGTTTGGCACACAGATAGTTTATAACGTGGATTAACACATGGGGTACTTTTTATCTCATTAGTCGGTACGTTCCTGTGGGATATGTTCCGATATCCACGCGGGCGAAGCTGCTGGCAAAAGCTATTAAGTACTAAAATATCCTTTCTGGTATTGAGAAATGCCTTTATCTAGCATTGAAAGAAAACAATGACACTTCAATAAGAATTCAGTTTATTTTATCACTTAAAAGTAATTGTACAGTCTTATTATTGAATAATAATAATTACCTATTTCTTATATTATTTAAGTACGTTTGGTTATGACACATAAACCCGTAATAGTTAATAAAACTAGTATTTTTTTAAATAATTTCGGATTCAAAGACCGCTTTATACAATAACTCAGCGTAGAAAATGAAATATTTTAATTATTATTTTTACCCTGTACCATCCAAACTTTTGTTTTAAATTTGTACAGATTTTTCCCATAACATTTATAATAATATTAGTTAAAAATAATATAAATACTTTAAAATTCATAACGAATCATGCACCATTTCATTCAGCTTTTTAAATAAATACTCTAAAATTTAAAGCTTACAAACGCACCATCAAATTAGTTAAATATCTTAAAATTAATAGTTAATCAATTATTTTTGAACATTCACTTAAAAATAACAAGATCATTGGAAATCTGTACTTGTTTTGAAATTTTACAAAAAAATTAAACCTATGAATATAATTTTATATCGGATAATACTTCATAATTTAATTTTAAATAATGGAAATCTGTTATTATAAAAAAATATGCAGGAAAAGTGCTGCAAATACTTTGCGATTAAAATAAGAATAGGTTTGGCCTGGACCAAATTCATAAAAGCACATTCCTAAAAATAAAATAATAATAATAAAATATTCGGGGTCAACATAATTTTGACAGTCCTAATATGGCTTGAAGTCAACCCTATTCCAATTTTTATCGCATACTCCTTAATACTTTTTAGCACGAATAATAATTTTCTACTCCCTCCCAGGCTAATCTAATCTTGTCTTATGAGCTTATCTGAGCCTTGTAAGCTAAATCATTGGCGTCATTCGCGATGTTTGAAGACCTGGCGTAAGGGTAGGTTGCTGCTGATGCCGTGGGAGACGTCCACTGTTGAGATGACTGGAAGCCGGCGAGCTGACAAAAAAAAGGGTTGTTTTAATTTGATGTTTCATTTCTTTAATTGTTATAGGGCCTAGGCTGACTCCTGATTACCGCCCCAGTACGGTCAAAGATAAAATAGAAGGTATACCTATCTATTCAGCAGTAGTGGCCCAGTGGTAACGGCCGCGACTTACGAGTTGTAGGTCGTAGGTTCGAACCCCGACAGGCGCTTTACTTTGTGTAAATAATTACCATCACCACTGCTCTCAAAACGGTGAAGGAAAACATCGTGAGGAAACCGGCATGTCTTAGAACCAAAAATTCGAAGACATGTGACATCTACCAACCCGCACTGGGCCCGCGTGGTGGATTATGGCCCACACCCTCTCATAGAGAGGAGGCCTGTGTCCCAGCAGTGGGAACATTATACGCTGATTATGTAATACCTCTCTAATCCGAAACATACAGACTAATGTTACTTACCAGTTGTAGTAGTTCTTATTTGTACATTAATCAAAACAAACTGCAATTCAACGACCATATTAAGATACGTTGGTATCGTGGTGGAATTCACAAAACGTGGTACGAATTTGTAAAGAAATCAAATGATGGGAAGAAGAACTCTGTCAAGAATTCTAAATTCTAAAGCAAAGGGATAATATTTGAAAGTACACAGTCGAGTTTAATAAAGAACAATTTGCAATCAATATATTTTGACTCAGCCAGCCCCTTAAACCAAGAAGAAAGATGTTCAAAAATCCTTACATAATCGCTCACCTTTCCACTAATATTGTTGAGTCCTCCACCACTCAGCAGCTTCTGGATGCCCAAGGCTGCAGCCACCACAAAGGCCAACTTAGCCACCACCAGAGCCTTGGTAACCAGGAGAGTTAGACCTCCGAACAGTAGACCAGCTATTGCAAGGACCTTGACTCCAATGCCTGCTAGAAGTGGCGAGTATTTCTTGATTTTACCTCGAGCTAAAACAATACAAAATCATTATTGAACAGTTCCCTGTTTATCAAAAGTTACAAGTCTACACGTTCACAAGTTACCTAGAATGTAAATTTTTCGTTAAATTCATAGGTCATCTCCATAATCATAATCAGCCTTCATGTTCCTACAGCTGGGACACGAGTATCAGGTCATCTCTATCTTTTGACCACATTTAAAAAAAGAAATTCTAATTTAAAAATTGATTGCAGTACTAAGGACGACACTTGTAAACTAGTAAGATGGAATAGAGAGTCGCCGGAGACTCTCAGGATTTGCTATGATTTTCTACAAGTTGTAACTTACAAAGAATGTTTTGATAAACAAAATCACAAATAAAAGTGTAAAAATATAAGTAGGTACTAATTAACTAAATAATGACACTTGGTTAATACAAGGCTTGTAAGTTTTGATAAACAGAGCACAGGTCATTGGAATTTGATGAGGAAGACTTTGAAAATAGAGGTATAACATAGTCTAGACGTCAGCAGCTTATCGTACCCAGGATGTTTCATGTAGAATACCAATTCGGTAACCAATACAAAAACCATTTATTTGTCTTGCTATTGGTGTGGGATTCTGATAGCATACAGCCCAGTCTCGTGGCTAGTGACCAGTTATCCCATAATCAATCTGTCTAGCCTTTTCCCAACTATGTTGGGGTCGGCTTCCAGTCTAACCGGATGCAGCTAAATACCAGTATTTTACATGGAGCGACTGCCTATCAGACCTCCACAACCCAGTAACTGGGTAATACGATACCTCATGGTGAGACTGGTTGTCAGACTTTCGACCTTTTGACGACCTGTAACGACTGTCAAAGGTCCACGAATGACAGCTGGGACCAACGGCTTAACGTGCTTTCCGAGGCACGGGAGAGTCTCGAGACACGGAGGAGATATGTGAAGATGATCACCCATCCACGGACCACCCGGGGCAAGCGAAGCTTAACCTGATGGATCGACCCGTGCGGCTGTTATCACTTAGCCAGGAGCTGTTATTACTTAGCCAGATAACGCATAGTGTAAACGACATCTAAGGTCAATATAGAACGTTTTTATCACGCGCACGGGTACTCTCCTAACCCACTGAGCCCGCAAGTTGAATTACGGCCCGCTCATCACACAGAGCGGAGGCCTGTGTCCCAGCAGTGGGAACATTTAAAGGTTGATAATGTTAACCGCAGGTTCAAGTGTCTAAGCATTACACTCGTCGTAAGGTAATCTAGTACTAACTAGTATGACGTATATTCTACGTCACCGCAATCTTACATGTTACAACTTATTCGCGTAATCTTGACCGCGGGTATTATTACATTCATTCATGTAACAGTTCATTGACATACTCTACGATTCTTATAGTTTTAAATGGTACAGTCTTTTACATACAAATATTTTACTCACGCCTTTTTGCATCAGGGTAGGCAGACCGCAGAAATTACAGAACGCTACTTGCTGGATTTTACGACATTGATAAATACATTGATCGTCTACTAAATGCAATTGAAGTAATTGATAATATTGCTACAATTGCAATGTTCTTTTTCGTGTGGTTAGGAGTTTTTATGCCGCCCATAGGCCTCTGACTTGGCTTCAAATAACAACACAATTGCAATTGGTCGTTTCAAAACTGTACACGGAATATTTTAGAAAAAAAAAAGTTGTGCTTCGAGGTGAGGTAACAAATCTGCTGCCGAAAATATAACTGTAACTTCGACTTCCAGCTCTATCGATGCAGGGTTAATGTAAACCATTGGTCACATTATCAGCCTATAATATTCCCACTGCTGGGACACAAGCCTCCTCTCTGTGAGAGGCAGCGGGCCGTAATCCACCGAGCGGGCCCAGTGCGGTTTGGTAGATGTCACATGACTTCTAATTTTTGGTTCTAAGACATGCCGGTTTCCTCACGATGTTTTCTTTCACCGTTTTGAGAGCAGTGGTGATGAAATTATTTACACAAAGTAAAGCGCCTATCAGGGTTCGAACCTACGACCTACAATTCGTAAGTCGCGGCCGTTACCACTGGGCCACCACTGCTCAGCACTGGTCAATTCCCATCTATATAAATAAAATAAAAATAAAATATCTTTATTTCTGATAAGACACATCCATATGGGTTAGTAAACAAAAGAGAAATTATACCTATGTTAGTAAACTTATTAACTATTTGGTAACAAGGCGAGATACATCTTCGAACAACATCACCTAATAAAGGAGACTCATATGATACCGCCCCGCTATGGTCTTCAGGATGGAGTTGGAGCTCTCCCGCACTCTGCAGAGCAAAGAGGCCAATTTCCGTCTGACGATGGCGTGGAAGCCATCGACGTGTGCTTGAGCAAACATACCTGATGCACTGCAGAAACGGGGCAGCCCCCTCAACATCCTGAACCCGTTATTATATTGGACCCGTAGGGCGCTGATAGCCCGCTGAGTGCAGTTGGTCCACAGGCTGCACGTGTAAAACACTTGGCAATAAGCTTTAAAAAGCGTAATTTTGACTGCCAACTGCTATATTCTACTATAATAATTATTTACCCGACATAATTCATTCTCATTAAATTTTCTCACGGCGTAACCTTGACCACGCTACAGCTCTCTCACGTAACAGTTCATTCACACTATACTTTCATAACGATATATTTTAAATTAATTATCATTAGCTTTACACACGCCATCATTTATTGTTTCCGCAATAATATAAACCTAGAAGCACGACTGTAAGGTTGAATTTTTAATTCACTAGAATTTTTTGACAGATTGAGACAGTCACTTTGACAGTGGAGCTCCTGGCTAAGTAATAACAGCCGCACGGGTTGATCCATCAGGTTAAGCTACGCTTGCCGGGGTTGGTCCGTGGATGGGTGACCATCTTTACTTAACGAGGCTCCTCCGTGCCTCAGAAAGCACGTTAAGCCGTTGGTCCCGGCTGTCATTTGTGGATCTTTGACAGTCGTTACGGGTCGTCAGAAGCCCGAAAGTCTGACAACCCGTCTTACCAAGGGGTATCGTATTACCCAGTTACTGGGTTGTGGAGGTCAGATAGGCAGTAGCTCCATATAAAATACTGTCTCAGCTGCATCCAGTTAGACTGGAAGCCAACCCTAACATAGTTGGGAAAAGCCTAGGCAGATGATGATGGCACTTTGACAATAATTTAGTTTTTTGTTATCGTTTGGTGGGTTTAATCGATTTATATTTAGGCAGTGTAGCGGAAAATTAAATTAAATGTATATTTTGCCTGTATACCAAATGGCTTGTTCGACTGTACTACAAAATACATCATCATAATTATTTCAGCCAATAGACGATCAGGCACTGGACATGGGCATCCTGCAAGCATTGCCACATAAAAAATACTGACATTAGCTGCATCTGGTTTGACTAGAAGCTGACCTCAACATAAAAAGCTACCTAACAATTTTTTTTTTTACCAACTACGCCCCCTTTCAATGCCATTCAGGCGGCAAAAGATCCTTGTAGTGGTATTTATTCTTAGTTTTAATCGCGTTGTAGATTTTTAGCCTATGGTAGCTAGAAGTATACCTATATCCTCGCTTGTACTACAAATCCGGCTGACGTAACCTTGACCACGCGGCCGATGCGCTCACGTAACAGTGCACTGACCCAACCCACAACTTTCATTTCTCTGTTTATCGAGATGTCTTCTTACGTGTGTGGTAAAGATCGATTTACGATGTAGTAAAATAAAGATTATTTACGTATCACGTCTGTATTTTTCTTCAATTTTCACATTTTCATAGCCATGAAAATCAGTAGCCGAATGATCGCGTTCAATGACGTGATATTAAAGAGGCTAATAAATAGCCCAGCTATGGACTATAGCGACTGATTCTAGCATAGACCTATGGATTCTATAGACTGGTGATGATGTCAACATTTTAATATACTCGGCAAAAAATCAAATTTTCCTCGTAGCTGATGAACTTGACCCAACTCGACCCAATCTGTTTTCTTTATTCAATTCTCAATTCTCAATTCTTTATTGCTTTCCATAATGTTGTTAAAACAGTTGGTAGGCTTAAAATTAATGGTACAATTATGGACCCTGTCGGGCACAGCATAGTAGGAGAGAGGAGGAAGAGAGCTTTGTTTGTTTATAATATTAAGTGGTAATTGTATTTTTATTTAATTTCTACTTTTCCTTTTATGTCTAATTTCTAGTATTTTTACGTAATAATAATTATTTAAAGTCAATATTTTAATTATATTAAATCAATATTAGTAAGTCAGTTATTTGTTATTAAGTACTAAGATAGGCTAAGTTATTTTGTTACAACAATGGACAATAATGGACCTCATTATTGTATTCTGATTAAATAACGTTTATCATTCAAATGTACGAACCTTCTTCAAAAGTTCTGGCAGCTTCCCTCAGCTCACCAGGTTCAAACTTGACGTTTAGCTTTTCTTCTCCAGTCGCATCCCTGCAAACAAAGAAAAATATATTTTATTATATTTGACTGCAGTAAGCAGCAGCTTAGCATTAGGTTCAGGGTTTGATTCCCAGGGTCCAGAGTTTATTTATTTATTTTATTATTTATGTACACAGTAAAGTACATAGAGATTCGACATAATTATAATAATAGTCCTCCAGACCGTATTTTCGGCCACGGCGGCCAATCTCAACGGAGACTAGCCATCGGCGCGGGAGATATTATAGTGCACAAGTGTTTGCGCAGACACAAGTGCACTCTCTCTTCCCTCACTCTCATAGTCCGATGGGACAGCAATCTGACACGACCGGAGAGAGATCAGGCGTAGGACCACGTGCTTTCCGAGGCACGGGGCTATCACACCGCCAACTTCCAAACTCCGGGCTGTTACTACGAAATTCCTGATGGAAAAATCCAATAACACTTTGCCCGACCCAGGAATCGAACCCAGGACCCCACGCTCTGCAGTCGCGCTTGCGACCACGAGACCAACGAGGCAGTCAGACATAATTATAATATGAGTACAAAGGTACTGCGAAAGGAGAAATGAGAAAGAAATGTATGTTGGTTTTTGGGTTTGCATTTTTTCAAAAAGGTATTGGATTTTTCCATCTGGAATTTCTCAGTACCAGCCAGTCCGGAGATTCTGAATTTGTGCCCGGTTGATGGCAATAGGCTCGTTATACACCCCTATTACATGGGACTTTAACATAACTGGCGAAATGTGGTTGTACCTACTACAGGTACACCTCTGTCTAACCCTTCGGGAAATACGGGCGTGATGTTATGTTATGTCATGTTTATTTATGTGACATGAACTGTCTGTCTGTCTAATAGACGGGTAGACCCGTCTATTAGACAGACTAGTCTGGTCTCGGACTTCGGTAGACTAGTCTCCGTTTGGATCAAAATGAATTTGTTCCGAATTAGTTTTAATTTTAGGTACACTTATTTTTAACGAAAATAGTCAATTTGATACTATTTTGAATCGGTTTTAAGCTCGCAAATCACTCTCCAGTTTTCGCGGTCAATGGCCTCACAAAATAAAGTAAGTCTTGATACTTATCATCATAGAATCTAACAAAGTTTTAAAACTCAAAAATGAATAAAAATATCACAACATTTTAAACATCACACTCATGTAACTGCAGGAGCAGCTCGTGGCTAAGTAATAACAGCCGCTCGGGTCGATCCATCTGGTTAAGCTACGCTTGCCGGGGTTGGTCCGTGGATGGGTGACCATTTTCACATATCGAGACTCCTCCGTGCCTCGGAAAGCACGTTAAGCCGTTGGTCCCGGCTGTCATTTGTGGATCTTTGGCAGTCGTTACGAGTCGTCAGAAGCACGAAAGTCTGACAACCCGTCTAACCAAGGGGTATCGTATTACCCAGATACTGTGTTGTGGAGGTCAGATAGGCAGTCGCTCCATGTAAAATACTGGTATTCAGCTGCATCCGGTTAGACTGGAAGCCGACCCCAACATAGTTGGGAAAAGGCTAGGCAGAAGAAGACTCATGTAACAGCAGAACAAAAACAAATCTTACATAAACAGAACAGTATACGTTAGAAAACATTTTCCTTTAAAGCATATTTAAGTTATTTCATAAGTGAACTGAAACAAAACGATTTTACACGCAATTTCACTTGATTTACATTTCAATGAATACCGAAGTTAGTAAATGTTAGTGTAGGTACTACGAGAGTACCTACTGTTGTGAAGAATATACAATGATTATATTATAACATCACGGCTGTAATTCCCCGAATGGTTAGAAAGAATAAAGAAAATACATTTATTCAGCACAGACTAAAAGGCACAGAATATACATAACTAGCTGATGCCCGCGGCTTCGCCCGCGTGGATGTCGGTTATTATATACTAAAACCTTCCTCGAGAACCACTCTATTCATTAGTGAAAACCGCATCAAAATCCGTTGCGTAGTTTTAAAGATTTAAGTATACATAGGGATATAGGGACAGAGAAAACGACTTTGTTTTATACTATGTAGTGATATACAGCAGATAACAAAATAGAATAAAGAAACAAATAAAAAGCGTAAACGTGTAGGACAGTATCAGGAGAGTGTTGCTCACGGCTGCGCCAAAAAGGCCCAGTTCATGTACCTATGGTACATCCACATTTTGCCAGTTATGTTTAAGTAATAGGGGGCGAGCTTATTGCTATCGACCGGGTACAAATCCAGACTCCGGGCTGCTACTGAGCAATTCCAGATGGAAAAACCAATAACTCTTTGCCCGATCCGAGAATCGAATCCAGGACCTTATGCTCAGCAGTAGCGCTTGGGACCACTAACTAGACTAACGAGGCAGTCATATTGAATATACATAAATACATGATAAGATATAGATATACATAAAAACGGCTGAACAGATTTGGATGAAATATGGCGCATAGGTAGACTACAACCTGGAAAATGACATAGGATAACTTTTATCCCGATATTCTTAAGGGATCGAAATTTATGCGGGTGAAACCATAGGGCGCCGCTAGTATTAGTACCTATAGATAATCTTTCTTCCCGTAACCGTTGTAAAAATGTATTCAACGAATATCTTCATGCAATTAATAAATTCATCTCTTGTTTAGTCTGTCTCTTTTCTTTCAACTATCAACTGACTACTTAGCATTAGTTCTAGACAAAATATTGTCGTCATGACGTGCCATGGGTGGTTTTGCAACATGTTTTTCATCTAGATAAATGTACGAACTCTTAAATGAGAACTTTTAATACGGTTTTAAACAATACGGTGAAAGTTTGTATGTAAATATCATACAATCTGTATTGTATGGATTAAGGGGCGGAGTCAACTGTGATTTGAATTAGTTGTCAGAAGATTATAATTTGTGATCCTATTGTTTTGAGTGTCAAAACTGAAGGTACTCAGAATCGGAAGTTGTAAACTGTCTATGGCAATAATTATGACGAATTCAAGTGTGCACAAAGGATGATTTTTTTCAACTTTAATCAACGTTTAGGCTGTTTAGGATGAAAAAAACTCAAACCATGATTGAATTCCTCAATCATGGTTTGAGTTTTTTTCATCGATTGCAGACCTAGAGCAGCTGTGTCTAGATCCTAGATCATCCATACATATTATAAAACAAAGTCCTCCGCCGCGTCTGTCTGTCTGTCTTTTCGCGATGAACTGAAAAACTACTGCACCGATTTTCATACTGTTTTCACCAATGGATAGAAGATTTCTCGAAGAAGGTATACCACGCGGGCGAAGGCGCGAGTATCAGCTAGTCTTCATAAAAAATGAGATGCCTTAGGAATGAGACCTTTCGTTAAGTCTTGACTTGATATACTTTGGAACCTATCAGATTATTCCAGACTGAAAACGTTAAAATTTTCTTTATTACAAAGTAGGTAAAAGCTTCAAAAGTGTCAATCTTCCTCGCACTTTCGACACACATTTAAAGTAAACAAAGACAAGTTCTCTTTAAAATCACTCAGTTACCCAACTACGCATGACAAAGTGTGGTGTATGTCACGTGTTTAAGGTGAATTAGCGTACACCCATTGTTTTATTATTTTCACTTCAAAAACAAAGGTTGGAAAGTCGGTTGTTTGTTTTTCTAGGGACAGAGACATGCCCTTAATGACCTTTACGACTCAACATACTTAACACACTGTAGGGCTTGATCCCTGATTCTGTAAATCTATTGAAAGTAGGTAACTCTTCAAATGTTGGATGATAATATCTGGTGAAATAGTCAATAGATCTGGATTCTGATTTAGAAACACTGAAGCTCATTGGAGGTGTCTCTGTAAATTCACTATCACTATTCTTAGAGAATATTTTTTATGTAAACAAAATTTGGATTAATCTTTTGTAAAAGATTTTCCAAATATTTTATAATAATTTTCTCTTTGACACAAATTATTGATAACCTTCGACTAAGTAGTGCAAAATAACCCAAAATCCTTATTTAGGTTTGTCTCGCAAGCCACCAAAGAAAAATCATCACCATTCTCTCTCTTCTCTACATTTCGCCTCTTATAAGAAAAGTAGGTACCACTTACTTCTCAATAGCCACTCCAGAGAAAAGTTCAATTCTTCCATCTTCTTCATTGGAACCTCCTGGAGCGGCACTGCAGGCCACGACAGCTACCACCAAAACTAAACACAGCACTCGCATTTTGGAAAAATAATGCCCAAATACTTTTAGATTTAGGCCAAAATGACCCAAAACTTATTTTGACTTAGGGTTAAATTGACCCAAAAAACTGGACTTAGGCTATACAGGCCTTGGTTATTAAGTCCTTAGTGGACGAAGGTTTAGGGTAAAGTGAGATGGGTCCGGGATGCCGCTCGCTTTTATATTCAACGTTATGTGTTCGGTAAGGATGGCTGTTACGGAATATTGCGGAGCGCGGTGAGCAGTTTTGATAGTTGCTTGGATTGGTGTGAGAAAAGTGTTGGGTTTTGAGACTTAAGTACCTAACGCTTTAGGTTGAATAATTTTAAATGTACGTAGCTTATCTGAAATCATTTTAAAATTATAAAAACTTGATGGAAATCCCTATTGAAGGTTTTCAATGTTGACTTCATAACTGCCATTAGGATAAAAACTAAATTGATCCATACAAATAAATAGTTTATACACTGCAATAATATTGCTTTCAGTCTGAAAAATTGCTATGGTTACACGTGTAGGACGTTTTGTTAGTACATTATCTTGAAGTCAAATTTTATGGTCACTCGTGGGAATATACGGATATAAATAATTGCCAAATGAGTTGAATGAGAAATTGGATTAAAAATTAACTGAACTGATTATTCTGAAAGAAACATAATATGCCTACTCTATTCAACAAATTCTGAGTTTTGAAGCGAACTGACGACTGGAACCGAAATAAATTCAACGTGCTTCAAGTATCAAGACCTCTCACGTGTGGGAGTTGACACTCATTCATATATTAACCCGCTCACACGCCGTGTTTTCAACAAGCGACAAACAAAAGCAGATATTACTACAGTAGTATTGAAAAGAGACAACAAAAAAAATGTAGTATTTCTATTATAGACTTTTTTGACAAATCATTTTTTTTTTTTTAACATTCTGTTTTTATAATGTGTTAATATATTGTGCTTCCATTTCTGAAACTTCTATCATAATCCCCAGCCCTACTTTACACACTGCTAGGGATATATAGCGTCTGTTTGCTTGTCAGTGCCAATCTCCACACTCCTGTGCCAGCCTCATCTAGGTTTCACCTGAGACGGCATCATACTAACTCTTTGTTGTTCTTCATCATGTTAAGAAATAGGATGACGTTCTAAAGCCATGCCTCGACAAAATACGGTCACAGAACTTGCTACCCAGTACCGTACTACAAGAGAAATTATTTTATGTCCTGTATCAGTTGGCAAAGCGCATGTTATTGTTGCATTCTTTTTCCATTTGCTGTCAAAATTGTACTTTCTAAAGGATATTCTGTATCCGGATTCTATGGCGTATGACGTTATAGATTTACGCAATTGTGGCATGATTTTCTTCTGTTGTTGGATGAATTTTAAGTAGAATACTAGATGAGTCAGTTTTGCATGTAAATGAGTAGCTTCTAGGAATAAATTACACGGCAATCGGGTGTTGAATGGCTACTGCAGAAGGTGAAGATGCTGATAGTTGTAGGAGGACAGTATCATAATCACTCACACTTTGTGAATCAATCGGTGAAAATATTTTGTTGATATTACAAAAAAATGGTGCTGGATGAACTGAATCTGGAAGCCGACCCTACCTTAGTTGGGAAAAGGCTAGGCAGATGATGGCTAGATATTGCCATTCACACACTTAATGTCAAAAAGTAAAAAATATTCTCATTTTAGAATTTATAAAAATACGTCTTACAAATCTTCAAAATCATTACAAATCTCTCCGAATAAGAAATGCTATCTCCCAAACGTTCTAATCTTCTAAACAGGTCAAGGGTAACACTGGAGACTTTCTCCAATAGCCCATAGGATAGTCTCCTAAGGTTGAGCGCACACGAAGCCAACTAACTGTCATTGTTTATTTTTAGGAATGAACAAAATATTTTCATTTTTGAAAAATAAATGAAGGCATCCGAGCCAGCTTCTTCATTGTAATGGAATTTATTATTTTTAATTTTTCAGGGAACATTACTTTTTAATTCTATTTGAATACTAGAACAGAACAAATAAATGTGCCTACCATTTACCGTTTTGTTAACGGTAAATGTAGGACAGACTTTATATTAAATTCAACTTAAAAAAAAACTAAACAACAGCCATTGCATCTAAAATATCGGAGAATTTCCTTTTGCATGGTAACTGCTTGCATAGGCTTTCTGGTTTATACTCCTATCTATCTATTAAAATTAAAATTAAAATTGCCTTCGCCACGCTAAGAAGAAGAAAAAAACTTTTATTAAAAAAAATACATACGGACGAATTGAGAACCTCCTCCTTTTTGAAGAAGTCGGTTAAAAAGCTGTTCGTTGGTAAGCGCATCAATTGAGAACGGCTGGACCGATTTGGTTATTATTATAACAAAAATGTTTGTAATTGCCCGAATTAGGTTTTAAAAAAAAAAATAAGAAGAGTTTCTCGGAAGAAATTCAAATTTGGTAAAAACTGAACGTCCTTTTTCATAATTTTGTGTAAATGATTGAAAGAACAGCATTGCTATTCTGAAACACTTCACCTATGTTTTCACGGTGAGATGGTCACAGAATAGCAATGCAGGACAGCGTCTGCCGGTTCAATTAGTACCTACTGAATAAATAACAAAAATAAAAGATGACCACGTGTGCGTCGAGCGTTAGATTGTTGCCAGTTGCATCGCTCGCTCAAGGTCGCGACAATGAACTTGTATCGTCGCTTACTTTCTATTTGAACTGCCTCTAGTATAAGCTTGGATGTGAGATAAAAATAGCTTTGCTTTTAAAAGTTAAGTTTAAGATAATTATAAAATTATAAACTTCCAGAATAATAATCATACCGCCTTATTGTAAATACCTACATTCTGAGCAAATAAATATTTTATTCTATTCTATCATATTGTCCAATAGTCTGGAAACTTGGTAACGTGGGTAAACTTGGTAAAAAACTGTTCAGCCCGATTTTCCCAACTTTGAAAAACTGTTTTTGGGTTGTTAACCAAAAACAGATTTTCAGAGTTGGCTTACAGTTTTTTATTTAATCATTTATTTGCAGACATTGAAGTCCATAAAATTACATCAGTAGGTATACACACACAATACACAATACACATAAAAATCACAAATAGGCATAATAATAATAACATAATAGGAATTATATGGATTAATTAGGATTTTTATGTACAGCAAAATATTTTTGATAAATCAGATAACTTAAGAGTGGCACCACCTACCAGTCGTATGAAATTAGATGCTGCCAGATCAGTTATCCGGAACTTACCAGAAGAAGATGCAAGGGGTTA
Source organism: Lithophane socia (assembly GCA_947522985.1). Taxonomy (NCBI): domain Eukaryota; kingdom Metazoa; phylum Arthropoda; class Insecta; order Lepidoptera; family Noctuidae; genus Lithophane; species Lithophane socia. The sequence goes on from OX383274.1 coordinate 1,311,312, forward strand.
TATCTACCTCTCAAGTTTAGGGTTTGATCTTATCAGGTCATGTCTTCGAATCATGCATGGTTGATATAAAACAATAACGAAAACTTAAGATCACAATAATTATTCTTTAAATCAGAAACACTATCAAACTAAGTTATGCAAGCACCCTATAGCTTCTATAGCAAAATTGTTTATCCCCTGAGCCTGGATTGATCATACTTTTCAGTACCTACTAATTTTTATCTATGATCCTCGCATATACCATCCCTCGTGAGAAGCAATGGGTGAGCGTTACGCAACGATCTGAGTGCGTTGGCACACTTCATGTTGTATAACAAGTATTAATACCGAGTCTTGGTCAGTGTTATGAGCCGAACGAATTATTATTTATTACCAATATCTTGGTACCTTAGAAAGTGGGAATTTATTTTATTAGTGATATATAATTTATATTATTTATATAGGTATTAGAAGTACTTAAATAATAATTATTAAAAAAATACGTCTGTAAATAATATACTTCTCATCAGAAAAATAAAGACACCTTGCAAGTTTATGTTTTGTAAGGATTATCAGAAAAATGTGTATATTTAGGAATATATTATATTATGTCAAAAAAACTTTGATGTGTTTCGATTTTTCTGATGAGAAGTGTATAATGTGGTGTGCGATGTATGCCTAGTTTTGGCACTAGGAGAGAAAGCTTTTTCTCATCCTGCCGAGTTAGATTTTTATGTATGTCCTGTTCTGCGTGTGTTTTGAATTAATATGGCTATTTTTCGCAAAACTAAAGTAACACTCCAAATTTTTACAATATTCTGCTTTCAATACTCCTTGCTTCTTTATTGGAAAACTTTTGCTAAAAGACTGGCAAATTAATAAATTCTCGCAAGTGTTTGCAGAAACTAACTCAAGATTGTGTAAAACTAATTGAAAGCGAAATGACATGGTGTATGTATTTGAGGTCCTGAAAAAGAAATCAATTAAAACTAAGTTTAAATTAGCCTGTAAAATATTTTTATTATAGTTATCAACTAGCTTGAAAAAGTAACATATTAAAAAATAGTAGTACCAAACTGGTGCTGCCATTATGCAGCAAGGCAGAATTGAATTAGCATATGTGTAGTAGATTTCAGCCAGTCATCACACACTACTAAGCAGTTTCCTTGCAACTAACAAGTAATCCACACTGGGTTTTTATAGCAACAAAATAAATTCACTAAAATAACTTTAATCAATGCTAGCACCAGTAAAACGGGCCCAGAACATCAAATAAACTGTTCATTTCAACCCGAAATCATTTTGCGACGACACATTCTTTTCTATTGGATAGAACAACGGTCTTCGTAAAACTGCGCGCTGAAGGGGTTGTCCAAAGCCATAGTACTTTCAGCTATCTTATCCCTGACTTTATCTGACACAGTGTATATTCTCCCAACCACTTTCCTCATATTCTTCGAGATGAACATCCTTGGGTTGTGCTTGTGGAAAAACGCCTTCATTTTTCGCTGTCGCAACGTCATTTTTCGTCTGATCGGGTGTGGTCTGCGGAACACAGATCGTTTTTTTTTTGGGAAAAGACGCCTTCTCCTCTTCCCCATGATTTTGATATCTTACCAGATTACCCGCGGTTACCGGATTACATTATTTCCCATGTGTCTTTTTGGTTTTTGTTGGATTTTGTTACAATTATTTTTCTTTTAATTTTCTCATTCTGCCATTGTGATGTTTTTTTTGTTGTCAGATATGCTACTGTCATGTTTGAGATTTGTAACTGCTTTTGTTTATTTGCCAGCGTTTTTACTTTTTATACAAAGTCGTTCTGTAATAAAAACTCTTCAACAATGGAGGAGAAAAAGTTTGGTAATGGTAGCCATACCTAAAGGTTACGATAATATACTTGCGCAAGTTTAGACTTGCACAAGTCTGCATGACACTGAATAGCTCGGATACGTATGTGCTAATGTACCCCACACACGTGAAAATATACTTGTGCAAGTATGTATACAGAGTATTGTTTATACGTCGGCAATCCAATAAGGGGATGTAGGAAAGGTAATTTGCAATCAAAATGACCCCTGATGACCCCTATGCTAATATATTTTCGAATATTTGACATTTTATATTTTAAAATGAAGGAAATGAAAATAAAAAATGCCTCGAAAATGGTTAAGATTTGCATAGGAGTCAACAGGGGTCATTTGGTTGTAAATGACCTCTCCTACGTCCGAAATATGACCAATAACCCTCGTAACGTGTATGTATATTATAACATTAAAGTAATATATTGTTTAACAGATGGAGTGCAATTATCATCATCTGTGTCTGTGTGTGTGTGTGTGTGGCTGTCATTTGTGGATCTTTGACAGTCGTTACGAGTCGTCAGAAGTACGAAAGTCTGACAACCAGTCTAACCAAAGGGTATCGTATTACCCAGTTACTGGGTTGTGGAGGTCAGATAGGCAGTCGCTCCATGTAAAATACTGGTATTCAGCTGCATCCGGTTCGACTGGAAGCCGACCCCAACATAGTTGGGAAAAGGCTAGGCAGATTGAGATGGAGTCCATTATTCTTCTTAGAGATGAAATGAAAGAAAAATTAAAAGTATTCACTACTTATATTTATTTTATTGTACAAATAATTCTTTGGTTAAATAATAATACACAAAACTTATATAACCGTTATTAATGAAAAACGAAATTGGCGTCGCTATTTGTCAAAGGTAAATGCATTACATTTTTCTTTATCATTATCTTATATTCACAAACAAATAACAATACTAAAATGTAGAACTACTTATAATCCAACCGCCTTACTAATAATCGTTGTATAGCGCCTGTATAGTTACACAACGTTTTGTCTTCTTCTTTCAAAAGTAATTTGACTTTTGAAAGAAGAAGACAAAGCGTTGTGTAACTATACAGACGCTATACAAAGTTTATTAGTAAGGCGGTAAATAAATAAATAATTTACTAACTAAACTACTTTTTTGTCTAAAACCTTCATCCCCGTCAGTGAACCCTAACCGGTACAGGTATATAATCCCCTCTTTTATAATGCTCATCATAATACACATGGTCCTCACTCTTCGAAGGCACCTGGATGATTTCCACCTGGGTCTTGGTGTCATCCTTCCGGTTCTGGTAGCTGTGGTTATGGTCGAAGGACGCTTTGAGGCTAAGAACGGAAGACATGATGGTCGAGAAGAATCCCATCATCAGTCCTGCAAAGAAACCATGGAAGTAATTTATTATTGTTGAGAATACTCAAGCTCTCATTTAAAGCTTTAAGTTGGGAATGGAGGAGATGGCGGGACGAGCTGGATAGGTTCCGTTAAAACTGGACGGAGGACACGTGGACTCGCGAAAGATGGAAGGAGTGGAGGGAGGCCTTTGCCCAGGAGAGGGACAGAGTAGATCAATAAAAAAATTTTTTTAGCAATATTGTTAGGCTTTCAGTACGACGTATGACGCTGGAGCCGCACCAGCGCCGGACCGCAAGATGAATGAAAAAAAACTCAGATTATTCGCGGCGCCCGGTGCGGCTGCGGCGGCGCGCGGTACGGTGCATGGGTGATATTCATTCGTTACAAACATGTGGTCCGGCGCCGGCATCATTTACACAAAGCCTAAAGATTGGACGAAGTTACATCTATATTGAAGGTTGAATTTCAAATTCTTGAAGCCCCTATTTAAATTATGATTTTAATGCTGTTAACCACTACAGCTAACTGCATTTCTATGGTAACAATTTTACATTGACATCAACTTTATGTGGTGCAGTAACGGTATTTTTGCAGTTACAGTATTACCACGGACATGGTTGACTGTACTGTCGTGGTTGACTGTGAAAATTAATAATACAATTGTTTATTGGGGTTCGATCCCCGCACGGAACAAATATTTGTATGATCTGCAAGTAGTTGTTCCGGGTCTGGGTGTTAGTGTATGTGAGTTTCTATGTTTGTAAACGCACCCACGATACAGGAAGAAATTCTTAGTGTGGGGCAACGTTTTAAAAAAAAAAAAAATCTGCAAGTATGGATTGCGTAGGAGACTTACTGGAAATTTCATTGGCTCCTGCTAGTCATAGACCCAATAGACCCAAATTACGCTAAAACTATTGGTCCTTCCCCAAAGAATGCATAGTAAAAACAGACTAACCTTTAGCAGACAAGAACGCCAAAGCCTTCAAAGCTATAGGGATCAGCAGACTCTTAGCAGCTAGTAGACCAAGAATCAGTGGCATCATATACTTTTGATGCATCTTCTTGTTACCACCCCTGTTCTTCTTGTTCTTCTTGAAGAGCTTGAAAACACACTTCTTTCCTTTACCTTTACGCTTCTTATCTTTATTAAAATGCTTCTTCTTATTCTTTTTAGAAGATTTTCTAGCTTCTGGTTTTGGTAAGGGTTTGAGGTCTCGTGATTCTGTATCTGAAACTTTCGGGAAAAGTGAAATTTTTATAGAAGGGATGGCATCAGGCCTGATCTTTAGAATGCGTTAATATTGATTTAATTTCTCAGGGCTGGTAATACTATACCTCAAAAAAAGTTCTCACTCAGGCAACACTAACTCCTTTTTAGTTACTGTTTACTAATGCGAAATAGTAGTGAGCCGACGAGAGCAGCTGGTGGCCCAGTCGTAACGGCCCTCACTTACGAGTTGAAGGTCGTGGGTTCTAACCTAGCCAGGCGGTTCACTATATGTAAACCATTTCATCACCACTGCTCTCAAAGCGGTGAAGGAAACCGGTACGGAAACCGGCATGTCCCGTAACCAAAAATTCGAAGACATGTGACATCTACCAACCCACACTGGGTCCGGTTAGTGGATTACGGCACACTCCCTCTCACAGAAAGAGGCCTGTGTATCAGCAGTGGGTACATTATAGGCTGATTATGAAGGCGAAGTGGTAAAGTTTGTAGGTGAGGATTAGAAAACACGAACAACAAATCATTACCTTGCAAAGATCGAGGTGCGAAGTTGCTGCTAGCTATAATCCACTCCAGTGGTTCAGTTGAATTGAAGCCTCCATCCAGATACTTATCATGACTGGTCGGTCTAAATCCAAACAACGTCTCAGTTTTCACTATACCGTAGTTATTTGAATTATCCAGTATCAAACCACGGGAGTAGGGAAGCATTTTGATTGCTGATCACAAATCTTTTGCCTACGTGTTAAAGTTCAATTTTGCTTAATTCTCACATATTTTTTTTAGGATATTTGTTCTGTTTGATATGCACAAGCAAAGTGGTGTTACCATCGGTTGTCACTGAGTTTTATAGCGTCAAAATGGGAACATTATGGCCTATCATGCGGTACGTTTTAATGACTCCATGCGTTTTTCTTAGTAATTACACGTTAATTTTAGTGTTAGGGAAAGCTTTGACAATGTGTCTAGTTTTCTTTTTGGAGTAAGTAGTGAGTTGGTTCCGTGGTCCTTATTCATTCATATATATGAAGAAAAACTTCTGTAGGTAATATCCTGTTATACATTTTGAATGAAATATGAAAGGAGTGGCGCAGCGCCCGCGCCGCACCGTCACCTTGCTTACGCCTCTCCCGCGCCTAAGTCTCCAAGAACCGGATGGTGTTGTGACTGCATCGGTTATCTTGTCTAGCTTGGTTCCATAAATGTAACCATACATCGAGAGCATCAATAAACAAACTACTATGCTTAATAGCAATAATCAGCCTATAATGTTCCCACTGCTGTGGAGTGGGCTTTTCAATCTACCACGTGGGCCCAGTGCGGGTTGGTAGATGTCACATATCTTTGAATTTTTTGGTTCTAGGACATGCCGGTCTCCTCGCGATGTTTTCCTTCACCGTTTTGAGAGCAGTGGCGATAAAATAATTTACACAAAGTAAAGCACCTGCCAGGGTTTGAATCTATGACCTACAACTCATAAGTCGTGGCCGTGGCCGTGGTCGTGGCCACCACTGCTCTCTGCTTAATGTTGGAACACAATCCAAGGTAACCGCCATAGCCCGAAGAATTGCCAAATTTAAGTGGCAATGGGCAGGGCACATTACTCACAGAACAGATGGCCAATGGAACTGAAGGGTTCTGGAGTGGCGACCGCGTACTGGAAGGCCACAAGGTGAACCAATGACCTGGTGAAAGCCGCAGGAATCCTTGGGGGAGGCTTATGTTCAGCAGTGGACGTAAAAAAACTGATCAGGAGGGTCATGAAATCGTGATATTCTTTCATTACATTTTAGAAAAATGTTACCATTTATCAATGTCACATCAGACTGTAATAATACAAAGCTGCTATCGTTGTTGGTTTCACTGGAACGCGGCTAGTTTATCCTCAATTTTATAGGTGGCGCTGATCGATATTCAAACAAGTTTGCTAGACCAAAATGACAGCTCCGATCAACCTTTTTGTAAAAATATCACGGTAAATAATTTTATTAATATTACAGAGACAACGTGACAACAGCCTCACAGAGTTTTGACAGATTTGTTATACAAAATCTGTCAAAAACTCATCATTGCGAGACCATTGACACGTTTGTAAATTAGTAGACTTGGCCCCTTGACATGTCCTCCTGCAGAGAATGATTCAATGGTCCTTGGTGATAGTCCCTATCGATAACTAGATTATTTTCTATGTTAGTTTTATTTCGACACCGACATTTTAGTCTAGCAAATTAAAAATCCGAGTTTATGAACATGCTTTATTTATTTCACATGTTACAAAAACATGCTTTATTTATTTCACATGTTACAAAAAGACATTGTGATTTTGTATGTGTTAATCTTATTTGAAATAAAGATGATATCTACCGAATTACTATATTTTTTATTTAAGCCTTTTCTGCGCGACTGTACCAGGACTACCAAGCTGCAGTATACACATATACATGTACTTATATTAGAAGAATGAAAAAAAAAAATATTCTTCAGGGGACGAATGGGCCCCTCAAAAGTTCCAGGGGACGGGTGGGCACAGGGTGCGAATCTTAGGGGACGAATGGGCTCTGACCCAACTTAACTTGCTAGACTACTTTTTTGCAAGAAAAGTGACTCAAAGATTAATTTAGGCATATATAGGTAACAGATTTTACAATATGTAGGTGCTGTAGAAAAATGTTTGTTGTACACTATCATACATAATTACTCTACTAGTTCCGTTACGAAATCTTGTTTTTCGAATTACAAGTCTCCAGTTACCTGCTGCTACTGTGAAATTATTTAGAGAAATTAGCCAGACCCGGGAATCGAACCTAGAACCACAATACCTAATTAAATATGTATTAAGGTACTGCTAATTTTTATACGAACGGGGTTTTTCCAATTTCAAATTTTATAAATCATAAATTATTTTGCGGAAAATTAATTCGAAAACCTTTTCTTGAATTGTTTCAATTTTAGTGACCACAAAATATGGGTTTAGAAAATGATGGGTCGGTAAATGGAGCGTAACGCCAGTCGTGATTGTCTGTGGTCGTTTCTGTAGCCATTGATTCTTGTATCAAGGGATTTTCGTTTTTAAAGTAAGGTACCTTTTCCGGATTCTAATATCCTAAATTCTGAAACCATGTAGAAGTGATCAGGGGGCTTAAAACGGCCATATTAGTAATTGCTCTAAAAGCAATTAATTTCCTGAATTTCCAGCTTTCATTAGTAATTCGTCTAATTTGACACAAAAGCAGAAAACAGAAAAAAATCATAATGTGTGGACCATTTTACGAATCTTCATAGAAAACTGTCAAACAGATGAATTATTTCGTAGTACGAATCGCACGCAGATTATATTATGTATTGTCATTTTGTGACGTTTTACGATGATTATGATGTTTTCCTAATAAGATTCTGCCAAAGTGACAGTAGTAAAATTATTACACCACTAAACCTGATTCTTTATGTGTTTTAATTTAATACTTAGTATTCCTCAGACTATCATTTGTCGATGGAACAATAGAAAATTGACAGATTGTGATTGTTATCTGTCATTTTGTCTATGTTTCCGTCGACAAAACCCGTTTCTTTGGCGGTCATGCTACGCGTGCTGAAAGTAATTACTCAGCGATAATTTGGAACTTGTTTGATTTCGAACTATAAGAACTTTTTTGGTTATTGTGACCTGTACCTAGGTACTTCAGCAAAATTTAATCTAGCATCTTTTCGACTGATCATGATAAAGCTACATTATTTTGTTGATAGTTTTCTATCCTGATGTAGATAATTTATTCAAAATGAAATTATTAAACTGCTATTCTTAAAATTAACGTATTGAATAAAAATCATAAAAAAATCAAAGCACTTGCGTATAATTATATTATCATTGTTAGCGATACATTTGTCTATGTCATAATTGGTAACTACATTATCTATTCGAACTAACAATAAATAAATAAATAACTTATTACTAGCACTTAATTATATTTACATTTGCGCGAGCTTAAAAATAGCGTTGATTGTATTACAAAAATAAATACAGAAAAACATAGTCCAAGTTTTGTACGAAAAACAGAAAATAAAAACGGAACAGAAAATTCTGCCAATCAACTATCGGTGGATTTTCTTTGTTTTCGACTTCAGACTAGCAGGATGGACTCCGGATGGACGCTTACTTAGACTGAATGGCAACTGCGAGTCGTCGACTTTATTTTAACTTTCATTTTTATTACCGACTTCAAAAACTGGTCCTTCTTCTTCAAAATTCTTATCAACTTAAATTCTCTAATGTATAATATCGAGTTCGTCTTATTTGAGATACCGTTCCAAAAAAAGTACAACCAAGTTAGTAACATTTTGGTGCGGAACCTCATTCGAATTTAGTTCGTCTGTCTGCTTGATACAGTCGGTTTTCCTTCCAGAAATTTGAAGCCGGTTTCCTTGGTCTTTTTTCTAATATCCTCCTTTCTGTAATCCCATGACCGCTGCGAACAATGCAAAGAAGAATCCTGCGAGACCAGTGGCTCCGATCAGTAGTACCAACCCTGCGATCATGACCGGTACTAGAGCGAAGTATTTCATCTTGTAAGCTAGGAGTAGTGGCAACATGTATTTCTTAAGCTTCTTTGGCTTGAGTTTCTTCTTTCTCTTGTTCTTATTTCTTTCCTCTCCGGGCCCCTTGATGCTGCCGATGTCTTCCTCTTCATAATATCCATCATCATCTTCGAATTCGTCCTCATCGTCGTCGTCCTCACCCATTATGTCTGGAATAAGAGAGAAAGGGTTTGGTAAATATAATGATAATAAAAAAAGGAAGTGTGTTTTTTACATTGGATAAAAGAAGTAACTGTATGGGAAGAAATGAATCACTGAATGTAACTTAAAATAATGATTATTATGAGTGATCCTAGACAGTTCTGAATATAATTCCACTCAACATAACAATTATTTCTAAAGTTGAATACTATCGCCTTGCATAATGCATAATCAGCCTATAATGTTCCCACTGCTGGGACACAGGCCTCCTCTCTGTGAAAGGGAGCGGGCCGTAATCTACCACGCGGGCCCAGTGTGGATTGGTAGATGTCACATATCTTCGAATTTTTGGTTCTAGGACATGCCGGTTTCCTCACGATGTTTTCCTTCACCGTTTTGAGAGCAGTGGCGATGAAATAATTTACACAAAGTAAAGCGCCTGTCAGGGTTCGAACCTACGACCTACAACTCGTAAGTCGTGGCCGTTACCACTTGGCCACCACTGCTCTCACACTATCGCCTTACTACCGTAAAAAAATTACTTGTCTGTTTGTTAAATATATATTATACTGCCTCATTGGTCTTCTGGTTGCAAGCGCTACTGTTGAGCATGAGGTCCTGGGTTTGATTCCCAGGTTGGATAAAATGTTACTAGGTTTTCCATTAGAAATTTCTCAGTCAGCCCGGAGTTTTAATTTATACCCGATGTATGGCAATAGGCTCGCCTCCTATTACATGAGCCTTAAACATAACTGACGAAATGTGTGAAAATATAATTAATATAATATTATATATTATTTAAAGAGTTGACGTTACACTGACATTAGACACAGTATGAACAAAACGTTCAAGTATTCGTGGACAAATCTTCGGTTTCTACTTTTCTACGAAAGAAACTTGTGGAGGTTCTATCATCAGTTACACTAATTAGTCAATAATTATCACATTATGCCAACAACAGCCCGATAGCCTGATAGGCTAACAACCTATTACGCTGGCGTTACCGTGAAACATCTGATGAGATCCGATTACGTGTAGCACGCGTGTCTTAGTGCTAAACAGCGTAATTGTTGGCACTTTAAACGGTGGCGATTAGACTTAAATTATTATCGTTATCACACTAAATGGATGCACATTCTTGTTACGAAAGTTTTACGGATTTGTTGACCGTGACTTTGTAATCCTCGAAAAGGATACAAAGTTAAGTTCTCCGGGATATAAAAAAGGATCTTGATGTTTATTGGGACTGAAAGTTGACTATTTTATATTGTTCACATTTGCTTTAGTGTGAACAATATAAAATTTTCTTTAGTAGAGGAGCTCGTGGCTAAGTAATAACAGCCGCTCGGTTTGATCTATCAGGTTAAGCTACGCTTGCCGGGGTTGGTCCGTGGATGGGTGACCATTTTCATATATCGAGACTCCTCCGTGCCTCGGAAAGCACGTTAAGCCGTTGGTCCCGGCTGTCATTTGTGGATCTTTGACAGTCGTTACGAGTCGTCAGAAGCACGAAAGTCTGACAACCAGTCTAACCAAGGGGTATCGTATTACCCAGTTACTGGGTTGTGGAGGTCAGATAGGCAGTCGCTCCATGTAAAATACTGGTATCCAGCTGCATCCGGTTAGACTAGAAGCCGACCCCAACATAGCGGGGAAAAGGCTAAGCAGATGATGACATTTGCTTTAGTAATTTTGCTGAATTTATGAGTTCTGTTATCGTGTTTTTATACTAAAATAAGGAATATAGGTACTGACTTACATTATTAATGTACTAAGTTAAAAAGATGCTAATAATATTTAATTAATTTGGTCTTTTAAATTATCTTTAGGTGCACACGGCTTCCTCGTTTCCCTACATTTCCAGTATAAGCTGTTCTCGCATTGTACGGAAAACCTATACAATGTGAGATCAGCATAAACTGGAAATGTAAAGCTTGATGTGTAGCCGTGTGTACATTATTTTTAACAAAAAACAAACAATTAACTTCACAAACAATTCAGTTGCTTAAACGGTGAAGGAAAACATGGTGAGGCAACAGGCATGCCAGAGCAGCCTTCTCGACGGCATGTGAAGCCAAGTCAGAGACCCATGGGCGGCTTTAAAACTCTGACACCAGGTTAGTCACTAACCATACGAAAAGAAGAAGAAACAATTAACTAGTTATTGACAACGACCCAAATATGAAAAAACTGCTCTACTGAAACATGCCTTACAAATTTAGGGAATGCTTGAAATTAAAAGCCCAGGAGATGCAAGCATGCCTGCCAGGGTTGCGGGTTAGTCCGAAAGGGATACCGGGACCTTGGCAACAGGCAACTGAAGGAACACGGGTGGGTTTTAGTCAGTAAAAGTCTGACACGCCCTTCCGCTCCACCCAGAGCGGGAGAAGTCATTGGATGATTTCCCACCCTCAAAAAAAAAGAAGGAAAAAAAAAAAAAAAAAGGAGATGCAACCATAATTATATTAATTATTTTGAAAAATGTTTCGGATATAAATCATAGATTGATGTTTTTATTACCTATGATACAGTCTTCATATAAGTGGCACTTTTTTTGTAATGTAACGGACTTTCAATCACTTTTTTTTATAAATTATGACTTTCATTACTTTTTGTTTTGAAATTGCAACTTTCTTCTTTTTTGTCCGTTATTACTTTCTATTTGTTTTTTCATCTTCATTTTATTTGCTAATGAATAGCAAAAATTGTTCACCATTTAGCAAGATGCATCTTTTCAGATTAATGTTTTGAAAGATGAAATTTTTCTTTACGATAGTCGATCATTTCCATTAAATACCTGATGAAGCGAAAATTATGAACGGTAATAGAAGATGAATGGATAAATACCAATACTCAATCATAATTAAATAATGATACTGGCATGGTGTAATGATCCGTTAAAGATCTTAATTTGAAATTGATCAGGTAATAAAACATGAAATAATGGTCCTTTGGTCCATATATTAAATATGTGTTCGTGTGTAGTTATTTTGATAGTTTAGAATATCTGAGTGCCTAGACAAGTGACAATCGCTTCCAAAGCGTTTCATATTTCTACAACGACTTTCAACAGGATTGACATAAGCTTTTGCATATTCCATCATAGTTACCGCTGATAGAAATTCACTTTGTCTAGGGCCTCTGATCTATTTTTCGGAGCGATTTATGAATAACTGTCTCGTTGGTCTAGTCGCAAGAGGTCTTGGGTTTGATTCCCCGGTAGGGCAAAGAGTTATTGCGGTTTTCCATCAGGAATTTCTCAGTAGCAGCCCGGAGTCTGTAGTATCTTTTTTCTAGCAATAGTGTTACCCTTAATTACATGGGACTTAAACGTAGTTAGTAGCAAAATGTGGGGTACAGATGCTTCTTTGCCTTACCCTTCTGGGAATCCAGGCGTGATGTTATGTATCACACAATTCCTGAATTTCCATTTTTAAATGAACGAATTAATCTATTATTTAAGAAAGATCTCTTATCCATTCAAAATCAATAGAACTTAGTCCCAACATCAAACACCCCTCAGAATTGATCCCTTTCTATCAGTCCACTGCACTTACCGCACTGCTCACCCAATAATAGTGAAACGGTCGCAATCATACCACTATCATTACCAACCGTTACAAATTCACCGTCGACTGAATACAAACTCAAAACTTTGGAACAGAAAATTTACTTCACACAAACGTAGTATATGTAGTTACAAACTGGGGGCCAAGTCTACTAATTTACTATAGGTCTCACAATGATCAGTTTTTGACAGATATCCCATACAAAATCTGTCAAAAACTCATCATTGCGAGACCACTGGCACGTTTGTAAATTAGTAGACTTGGCCCCCTGGAATGATAGACTAATGCTCAGTGATAATACTGGCAGCTTATTGAAATGCACGCGTTGCTAGAACTTACAGAGAAAAAGAGTATATTTTCATTCCGATTTTTCTTATCTTGTCGTGAAGGTAAGTCCTTCACCACAACTGGAAATGGCTTAGGGAAGATGGCTTATTATAAAATCAGCCTCATCTAGGACCTACCAGATAACTAAGAACAATCAGAGGTCATAAAAATAAATGATGGTAAGTAATGAAATCTTAAGGCCTGATCAAGATTATGTCTGGACTTTAAAAGTGACTCTGAGTTTGTTTCACCCTTTCTTCTCAAAGTAGCCAGATAGGAAACGCCGACCTCATCTAGCTTATTTTTAATATTCTTCATATAAAATTGATCCGGAAATACTATTTACAGAATAAACAAATTTCAATGGAATTATTGCGAAAAATGTATCAGCATCATGGAAAAATACGTTGAGAATCTAAAATATAACGTGGAAATTACAATAAAATCAGATGATAACGTTTGTTGAACCTGACAGCAAAACCTTTGGAGCTTAAAAGCTTTTAACTAACCACCCACATACTGAAATGGTCCTTCTGCATTAAACCAACACGTGACACCACTAACTAGCAATAACTCTCGATGTACTGAATTTCATCAATAATGTAGTTCTGGCAATCGTTTCCGCTTGTTGACTACAATGTACGTAAATGTATATTATAACCGTATACTCCGATACGTTACGTTACGGCTATCGTTACAGGCTGTCAGTAGTGGCATATCAAGAAAAAAAAAAGAAAATTATTGACGTAGTAATGATGGTCATCAGTTTTTTTTTGTTAGAAATACAGAGCTTTCCCGAACTTTTTATCGAGTTCAACTTGTATGCATGAGCAAATAGAATGATTGTTCCTTTTGGTTTCAGTGAATGAATTATTTTCATAGAATACTTGACTTATAGGTACAACCCAATTAGGACTGCTGTCTCGTAAGCTTCCGAAACCAAATTAAAATTATGGACTGAAGAAGTTATGGACGGTGACAGCCAGGCACCCCAACCGGCTATATATCCGAAGGCTTTTGACGGAAATTCATAATCATCGTCATTAATTATGATATTTAATTTTATTCCTATTGTATTGGAGATATTTTAATTAATGTTTTATTATCATGAATGTACCATGCCGTCTATTGTTTTAACTGATTAACCTTAAAAATTATTTATCATGTCATCATTCATTTTAAATTAATTCACTTGTGATAATATAATAATGTTGCATGCCTAATATAAGGTAGGTTGTACAAGAATCACCCATAATTGTTACATCTTATTTATTGTACTTAATGAATGTTTACTTTATTCATTACTTCATATGCTTTAAAAAGTCCTCTGCTTGACAACGTAAATAAGGCGAGGAATATTGTTGAACAATAAAATTGCAATGCTTTGTGCACGTACTTAGGCTGTTGTTTGATTACATTAAGAAAATCTATAAAGCTCCAGGTAATGACAATAATTGCAACAAAAGGAAGAAAACTAATCTAAACAAAGTATTGAAACAAAATGTGAATGTTGATGATGACTAAGAAGATGATTCTAGAAAATAAATAGAACGTAAACAAGATAATAATTACAAACGATTTGAGAAATTTACTGGTCCTTGGATACAAAAAGGAAATCTTTCAGAAATGATGGTTATGAAAGGCCGGTAAGTACACAAAGGTGGATCTATTATGAGATAAATACATCATTCGTAAGTGTAGATAATTATGTGGAATCTATAAAATGTTCATAGAAAACCAAGTCATGCTAAGAAAGCTCTTTTATAGATTTACATAATTGGATTGGAAAAGTATTTTCATTTTCTATTAAAATTATTTAATGGTCATTATAATGAAATGGTTTGATTAGTTAGAGTAAATGAAAAGTCCATAAAAAGGAATAGATTAAATATGTTAATCGTTTCAATAGAGGATGATGTGAACAGTCAAATAGATATAAGAGAGAGAGACTTTCTAAGTTTGGGATGACATGAAAAGAGCTTCTTTGAAAATCAATGTTTATTAAAAAAAAAATGCAGGTGCTAAAGATTCAAGAATAATGTATGTAAATAATGATTCAAGAATAGATTATGACATAATGTAATTATAACATTATCAGAAGAATGCAAAATGAACAAAAAACCAGATCCTGTAATAAAAAGGCATGCGTGCAGTAAAGACAACAAACTAAAACCACTATTGCGATATGCATCGATTCACCATATTAATTCACCTAGAATTGCAAATGTCGAAAAAAAGTCGCACCAGCAACTTCCCAATGGATGTAGGAACGAATTACAGACATATACATTTCCTAATAAGCAATTAATTTCCTCAATTTTAATTGACTTGACTCTTCCTGTAAAAAACGTGCGTAGAAGTAGGTAACATAGGTATATCTTCTTCTGTATCAACTTCTATTAAATGGTAATCCGTGACTTCAATTATTACTATAGCGTTCACTAAATCCATCTATCAATATTCAGTTGATTCATGTTAATGTCAACTAAATCATGAACAAGTCCATATTTCAATAATTTCTAGAATACTAAAGAAACATCTATTGCTTTATCCATTTGTTTGTCAACATGCAACCTAAGTTCAATGATACTAAATACATTATATATTTATGAAAGATTGCGTGATTCAATTGGTTGAACGTACACGGTAACATTCGACAGTTTTGTACATAAATCAATTGTTTCTTAATCATTCGATTTATCGTTCATTTGTGGATAAAACAAATGAAAAAAATATCGATTCAAATTAGGTAGAATGTGTTGATTTATAAGCTGATAATTAATGGTGATAATATGTTCATCTGCATAATTACATGAATAGCAATTTGTTGACGAAATAAAATGAAGAAAAACATGTTAGGGTAAGCTGGAATGTGTGGCCTAACGGGCCGATAATTTTTTTAAATAGATTAGTGAGAAAGTGTTAGTTGTTTTTGTTAGCTTTATCAGGGTAAGCTTTTACAAACGGATGATTAACAATGATTAAGAGGTCTCAACTCCCCGAATATTTCAATCAATAAGTTCTCAAAAGTAGTTAATTAGCAACTGGACTTATCACAGTTAGTCTTGTATCGTGACGATCATTGGTGGCTTCTTAGTCAAATCGCCATCTAATCTATGATGAAAATAATAGTATTGTCATTAATCAAATACTTACATGATAATGATCTCCGTGAGACAGAAGGTTCCGAGAACCCCTCAGGTTTCTCAATGATTGGTTCCTCAACATCCACAGATCTCTTCACGAAGTCTTCTCTCCTGATCAAGGGTATTGCTCTAACTTGGAAATGGCCATCATCTGTCAAATTACTTTTCTCTTTGGCAATTGGGATATAATTACCAGGGAAAAGAACATTGGATCTATTCTTCACATCTGCGTAATACACGTTTCTTTCTACTTGGGGCTCTTCCGGTCTTAGCGGGATAGCACGAGGCTTGAAGGCATATCGTTGGTAGGTATAAGGGAGCCTAGACCTTGATTCAAATCTCGAAGGTTTGATAACTATTGATGCACTGGTGACATCAATCACGGAATCACTGTCTTTGTTCCAAAGCTTCTTCAAAGCATCCTGGTACTCGTTGGCCGACACCAAGGCCACACAACAGAGCACTAAAGTCTGGTAGTACATATTGATAGTTAATTAATGTCACTTATTACACAACACAGAAACTTCACTTTCCTTAGACCGTCACCCTGTGTACCACCATTTTGCATCAAGCGGTCGCGCAAAACTGAATTACTGTCGCTGCAAGACGGTATATTTATACATGTGTAAGAATAAAGTTACGTTTTTCCAGTCAGTTCACGGTCGGACGGGCCTTCGGGCTTCCTTTGGTTTCAATTCCGATATGAACGAAATGTGTTCGAAATGAAAAACTTGTCCGTTTTCGCGTGGCTTCTTCCGTTAATAGTTAGGGACAATTTCTCCAATTGATTGTGGTGCAATTTGTACTTGTTATCGTATTATTAGATGGCAGGAGATGCTCTAATATGTTGGGACGGTGAAAAGCTGTCATCTTGTCTGAGATTGAGATGTTGAATGAATCTGTATAAGTTTAGTAATCATGGTTTGTGCTCATTCGCTTCTGAGTTAGTAGACTAAGAATAACTGTTTTATTTTGGTTTTCATTCAATTTTCTTGTCTTAACTAGATTGTTTTTTTTTTCTTTGTATTAAACTACGCTTTTGCCTTGAACGTACAGCTTAGAGATTTTTTAAACAGATTTAATGTACAAATACAAAAAGAAAACTATAACAAAATGAGCATCATTTTATTTTAGTATCAAATCACTTGTGAAAACCAAGTTCAGAACAAGTTTTGTAAAAATTTAGAGTAAAAATGCAATCACACAAACGTTGTACCTACTGGTTGACATCGTTCAAACAACTGACAGATGCTAGAGTGGAGGCTTTGTGGTCACCAGCCCGCCAGACCATGGTAAAGGGTTCAAGAACAGCTGTTATTATTTTAAGCAAAAATGTTTTCAATTAAACGCCTCATTGATTGTGTATAAACGCGACCACCAGCCTACGGGAAAAGGAATAAGAAAAAGTTTGATGAGGTTTTCACCATCGTATAGAGAATTTATTCCGGAAGGTTTATGGGTTTATTACGTTATTAAACATACATTTATCTAAGAAATCTCGATGTTTTGTCAAGTCCTAAAAACCGTACGAAGCAGGAGCGAGTCGCTAGTATTTACATAATTTAAAAGCTAACAGTCTTAAAATAAAGGTTGTATGGCATTGGCTATGCTGTTGCTTTGGCCAAAAAATCGGCCAGCCCTCTGGTCACGTGAAGAAAGCAAAAAGGCGTTTATTGGCATTGTAGCAGAAAAATACACCTTACAACTATAAACACCGAAAACAATCATTAAAATGCCAAAAGGGCCTCAGCTCAGCATAATGTCAGATGGCAACATAAAGTGTACCACCTGACGCTGATTTTCTGCTGCAACCCACGAGTGTCATACGCTAAAATAATAATATAATTTTAAAACTGATTTATAAGATAGAAGAAATACAATAAATAAAATACCTAATAATTGTGACTGTAATAAATTGTGTTATAAATAAAATAAAATATTTTAAAATGGTAACATTCCGATTAGTCGGCATGTACTCGCGCGCCGCCGCGCCGGCAAATAGTAGACCAACCGCTTGGCGCTTGAAAACTGACCCGTGAGCAGTCGGACCCCATGGCTCCAGTGTTTCAATCCCAAACGGCTCAAACATATAAGTTCCAATAAGATTGGAATATTTGTGTTTCAGGTTTTACGTACCTGCAGCAGCCCTACCATATCTAATGAATGATTTGTCTGTGCAAGATCAAATTCAATTGTATTATTTATTAGATTGCTCCATAATTTTCATATACCATGGATATCAGTAGGTACTCTTGACGATCAAGATGGATATCTGCCTTTTTTTTTTTTGAGTTTGGTAAATTATCAAATTACTTCTCCCGCTCTGGGCGGAGCGGAAGGGCGTGTCAGACTTTTACTGACTTAAACCCACCCGTGTTCCTTTAGATGCCTGTTGCCAAGGGTCCCGGTATCTCTATCGGACTTTCCCGCAACCCTGGCAGATCGATACCTGCCTAGCCTTTTCCCAACTATGTTAGGGTCGGCTTCCAGTCAAACCGGATGCAGCTGAATACCAGTATTTTACATGGAGCGACTGCCTATTGGACCTCCACAACCCAGTAACACGATACCATTTGGTAAGACTGGTTGTCAGACTTTCGGTCTTCTGATGACCGTAACGACTGAAAAAGATCCACAAATGACAGCCCCAACGACTTAACGTGCTGTCCGAGGCACGGAGGAGTCTCGATATGTAAAGATGGTCACCCATCCATGGACCAACCCCGGCAAGCGTAGCTTAACCTGACGAATCGATCCGTGCGGCTGTTATTACTTAGCCACGAGCTCCTCCTAGATCCTATATCTGCCTAGGTTCTAAGGTAAACAAAAGCGCGAGTGTCTATACCTGCGTTATTGTTATCATGTTAGTACGTTCAATGTCTACCATGCTAACATCATGTGTGCTCTAGTACGGTTGGCAACATTAACTCACTAAACATAAACAGCCTGTGTCCACTGCTGGGACACGGAGCTCCTCTTTGTGAAACGAAGTGGGCCGTAAGCCACCACGCGGGCCCAGTGCAGGTTATTGAACTCCTAACTCACTTTTTTATCATTATCTTTTCAAGTAAGACATCCGCCCCTTCATCATCACAAGGACCAATCCTGAGCTGCCCTATCCAGAAGATAACCACAAATTCCACTTTGATCATTGATCCACCTGGCTAGGTTGTGGTCCTTCGGTACGTGGTCAATACTTGAGAACTCTTCGGACAATGGTTCTAGGAGCAAAGTGCACTAACAAAAGCAAGCATTATTATTTTTATTATTTACAGTTTTTTTCAAACATGTTGTCTTCACCATTTTTATGCCAACCATACTGCACAACAAGTATCTGAAAATCATTACCCTCTTTTTTCAAACAATCGAGTAAATCGTGTACATAATGACGCATGCACTCTACAATTATTTCAACAACCACTGTTACTGCTTATCTCATAGTATTATTAACATTATGATAGTAATTAAAAAGTATTAGCATTTCTTGTGACTCACGAAGCCGATGTTACTAGCGTTGAACGTTAGTAATGCAATGAAAGTGATGGGGTAATATCGAAAATTGCTGAATCGATTTTGATAGGATTTTCTAAATATGATTGATGGAAGCGTCTTCGATCATTATGGGGCGTTAGCACTTTATGTAATTTATGGGAAACTTGTCGGATCATTGTCGTAGATGTTGTACCTAAGTTGTTTTAGTAAAAGAGAGCTTTTTGTGCAAGATTCTGTCTGGGAAAGTACACCTTTTTTCTGCTGTTCGTAGTAAGATATGTTTTGAAGAATAAATGCTGGTAGATGAGGACGTTTGTCAGTATGTGCAACGTTGCAGTGCCGTATAATATATACATTGGTCGACACTAATAACATAAAATGTATAAGAACTACGAGGACAGCCGACTTCGAATAAAATAGGGTTATTAGAGAAAGAGGCAGAGAGAGAAACAAAGAGAATTTATTATACCTCAATTTATTATAATTTTTTATTACAAAACATGACCTATTACGGTTCAAGTTTTAGATAAGGGGTCTGAGGGCCTAGACAAGTGACAATCGCTTCCAAAGCGTTTCGTATTTCTACAACGACTTTCAACAGGATTGACATAAGCTTTTCGATAGCTTATGTCAGTCCTATACATATTTTCCTTTTCCATCATCATTATCGCTGATAGAATGTCACTTTGTCTAGGCTGGCTGTTGTCATAGCTGTGGCTATAGAAGGCCACTTATGGACATAGGCCTCTCCAATAGCGTGCCATTAGACTCGCTCCTCGACTCATCCTACTTCTACCAGCCATCCTGACCACCATCCAAACAGCGAACCAAGTCAATGTTGTCATTCGCACTTGCCAATTTGTCCAATGAAGCATTGAAAATTATCAACGATTAGCTGCAATGAAATACTGCGCTTGCCGGGGTTGGTCCGTGGATGGGTGACCATCTTTACATACCTCGAGACTCCTCCGTGGCTTGAAAAGTACGTTAAGCCGTTGGTCCCGGCTGTCATTAATGCATCTTTGGCAGTCGTTACGGGTCGTCACAAGCCCGAAAGTCTGACAGCTAGTCTTACCAAGGGGTATCTTATTACCCAGTTACTGGGTTGTGGAGGTCAAATAGGCAGTCGCTCCATGTAAAATATTGATAATTGCATCCGGTTAGACTGGACGCCAACCCCAACATAGTTGAGAAAAACCTAGGCAGATTGATAGCTGCAATCAAATTGAAGCAAAAAATTAATTACCTACAGGAAATAAAATCGGCTAGCTCAATTTAAATTAATGTGAGTGACTTGTGGCCAAAAAACTTAATGGGTGATGGATTTGCTAGCTAGGATGAGTTTTTGGCGTTTTGAACTGTGGATTGTCGACCTTTCTTGATACTATCATATCTAAGTTGGTCGCCATGACAACATATATATTTGAAAACCTATTGTATGTACACAAAAACATATCACAGTTTAAGAAAATGTCCGATTTTCATAGTTTAAATACCAGGAATAAACACAATCTTGCTGTACATCGCACTCGTCTCCACAGAGTAGGCAACTCGTTCATGGGTCAATGTATACGCTTTTATAACAAACTTCCCATTGACATTCGAAACTTACCCATTAAACGATTTAAAAGCTGTATTAAAACCAAACTTTGTAAAAAAGGGTACTATAAAATCACAGATTATTTAGAAGACAAAAATGCATGGGATTGAGCTGCTCGCTCTGCTAAGCATTGTGACATTTTGAATATTATGGAAAGCCATAAAAATATACCTACCAGTTTTATATACAAATTGACATTATTGAATACTATATACAAAATGACATGATGATTACTTGTAAAGTATTGTTTTATTGTGAATGTGAGGACTATGTGGATATTTATTTTTCGTTCTGTTAGTTTTACCGAAGGTCTGGCAATTTGAGAACTTTATGCAACCTACCCAAATGTCCTTTCTTTGGTATTGTTCGTCGAGTCGTTGAGCTCCTTAAGTTCTGAGTTGAACTCCACTATTACTGACAAATGCTTGCACTGACTGGACAGGTCCACTCAAATCTGTGTGGTTCTTTCCTCAAAAGACCATTTCAGACTCTTATCTACATGGTCCTCATATGGCCTGACCAAGACTATGTCTGGACTTTAAAGGAGACGGTGACCTCTGAGTTTGTTTCGGCCTTTCTTCTCAGAGTAGTCAGATAGGAAACGCCGACCTCATCTAGCTTATTTTTACAACTTTTTATATGACGTGTAAAAGTGATTCCAATATCCTATTTACAGAATAAACAATTTCATTTCATTTCATTTCATTTCATTAACAATGTTAACAGCATTGTTGTGTTTCGGCAGTTGAGTCAAGATATCCAGTTCCTCTGCGGTTGAGGATTCCGGGTGAAGCTCGTTTCCACCTTCGGCCTGATCATCACTTACCATCAGATCAGATGCAGGACAACAGCTTCCCCGTTGTGGTTATATCATTTTCATGACCTCGTGTTTCCAACAGAGAGCAGAATAGCAAGTCACGTGCAAATTCTCTCTAAATAATTATTATTTAGAGAGAATTTGCCCGTTTATCATTTGTCGGTGTAAGGCCATATGATAACCGGGCACTATTGACAACCCTTGTCACTGACCATTATGTTTGTTCATAAAGGGTCAAATACAACAACCTTGTATAATAGTCCACCTAGCCTTTTCCCCACTATGTTGGGGTCAGTTTCCAGTCTAACCGGATGCAGCTGAATACCAGTATTTTACATGGAGCGACTGCTTATCTGACCTCCACAACCCAGTTACTTGGTAACACGCTATACCTTGGTAAGACTAATTGTCAGACTTTTGGGCTTCTGACTACCCGCAATGACTGTCAAAGATCTACGAATGACAGCCGGAGCCAATGGCTTAACGTGTGTTCTGAGGCACGGGATGTCTTTATATGTAATGGATGGTCACCTATCCACGAACCCACCGTGGCAAACATTGCTTAACCTTCAATCGACTCGTGCGGCTGTTGTCATTGAGCCACTGTTTGTAATAATACAGCAAATTATAGGTTTGTACGGTAGAGCAAGCTAAAAGACAGCCTAGAGCGTTCGTGTAACATGTGTATATTTCTTACCTACTACGGAACTACGTAACGAAGAAAATATTCATGCAACTATACTACATGATTATTGCATACTTATGTGTCGAGTATTTGAATATTATATACGTTTCCGTAAGTTCTCAATACCACGTCGCCTGCGCACATGCTCGATCGTACATTGATTATTCTAACAGCCCAACAATAAAAATCTTTCATTATGTGCTGGTCACTTGCGCCGATGAACGCCCATGATAAGTGAACACTGAGATGATGATGGATAGAAATTGAACCAAAATCAAAAATCGTTTAATTAATATGGCTGAGAATCAGTGCTGGGAAGAAATTGACAGTTTTTGATAAGGGCGGAATGTTGATGGTTTTTCCAAAGATTACCATTTATAAGATCAAGAGTCAGACAGACCAAAAACATGGAGTAGACATGACTCGATACGGTAAGACAAGCCGTGAAAAGTGGAGACTTGAAATGACGTTACCTTGCTAATGCCAGCGAGTGTCATACATCACCATGTACGTATATCATTATATAGCACGTATTATGAACGTTTAAAAACCTATATAATTAGTAATCGAGCTATCGTGTAAGATAGCTCGATTACTAATTATAGAGCTATGTATAAAATTATTTATAAAGATTTTAGGGTTCCTTGCAGTAAAATTACCATTTTGTTTTATCAGTTTGAATGTCACTGCGCAAATCTAAGGACTTTGATGTCAATTAAAGACCAATAGTCATAATGTCATACCAAAAAAGTAGAATAAACGATCAATTGACACTATTTAATTTGCTACAGAACACTGTATGCATGTCTCATAAACCATGCTGTATAAAAGATTAATAGTAAAGAAATGTTTACATAAATTATTTAGTTAAAGATCATTAACACTCGTAAATCCGTATAATTGCCACAGTAGCCATTACAACTGCATGTCGTTACGGTATATAATTATGAGAAATGTGTATTTTGCTTTTAGTCTATGGGTTTTAGCATTGTGCATTAGCGTTCGTTCTCATAAAATAAATGCCCAATTGTAGGCCCAATTGTTGCTGCTTTGAAAGGTAATCATCGCTTTATTCACCGTCCACAGCCTTATCTCACATCTGGGGGTATCGCGGCATCTACATCGCCACATGCGAAAGTCCACTGCGACCATGCGGGGCGGAGGATCCTCCCTTTTCTATAAAGATTGAGTGATATTTACACCCTCTTCCTCATACCTCTACAGGGGCAAGCTGAAGTGGCAATGGGCCGGCCATATTAGCCGTAGAACCGATACCGATAACTGTTTGGTTAGACGTATTCTTGAGTGGAGACCGCGAATTAGCGAACGTAAGGTAGGACGTCCTCAGGCTAGGTGGAGCGACGATCTTTGCAGGGTGGCTGGTAGCAGCTGGATGAGAGTTGCCGAGACATCAGCTGAATGGTGTGCAATTGGAGAGTCCTTTGTCCAGCAGTGGACTGCTGTAGGCTAATGGTGATGATGAGCCTCATTGGGGTGCAAAGCTCTTAAAGTTTGAATGCTATCACTACTAAATACTTTGGTATTTTGTCATTTTCATTCCAAAATAGACAAGTTCAATAGATTTGTTTTACAGAAAAATCTCAACAACACAGCTGGTGTGCATGTCCTCCTCCTTCAAAAATGTATCCGACTGACATAAGCTGCCGTAAGACTTATATCAATCCTGTTGAATGGTGTTGTAAAAGTACGAAACGCTTTGAAAGCGATTGCCACCTCTCTAGACCCTCTGGTCTTCGATATGCCAATCGTCTGCAGTTTCATGGAGTGCTAATTTCATCAATACTTGTAATTGCTCTAACACCTGACTTAACCAAAACTTCAAGCAACGTCCTTTGAATCTTATACCTTCTATGAATAATTATTTTTATACATGTCCTAGGCCAGACGAAGAAACTCATGATAATTGAAATGCGGAAACACCGACCTATTCCCCCAACGTTTTCCAACGCAAGTATACTCGAAACTATGTTAACATCGAACAATCGTGCGTAAAACATAGTTATTCGTGCAAAACGCACGGCGGCGACGGAAGCCGTTATACTTCCATAGTTATTTGCTAATTACTCGACGTTTTAGTATGGATTTAGAAAAGTGAATGTGTATTTGATTTGGTAGATAGGGGTGGAAAATTGGAGAAGGCACGTGCGTGCACAAAGCACGTACATAAGCATGAATTCACAAGTAAAATGAACGGGCAACAAAGCCAATCAGTATTTTTAGGCATCTTACAACTAGCACCAATGTGAGTTAAAAAGGCTTTTGCACCAGACACGGGAATGATGGTGTTAATCGCACCAAGGAAAGATGATAAGACTTTCCATGAACAATCTAACCCGCCACTAACCCTAACGCTATAGAATAGCGTTAGGGTTCTTACTTTAACCACTACTTATCTTTGAACAAAATGACTAAACAGGGGTAGTATTATGAAGTATTAATGAGGAGCTCGTGGCTAAGTAATAACAGCCGCTCGGGCCGATCCATCAGGTAAAGCTACGCTTGCCGGGGTTGGTCCGTGGATCGGTGACCATTTTCACATATCGAGACTCCTCCGTGCCTCGGAAAGCACGTTAAGCCGTTGGTCCCGGCTGTCATTTGTGGATCTTTGACAGTCGTTACGAGTCCTCAGAAGCACGAAAGTCTGACAACCAGTCTAACCAAGGGGTATCGTATTACCCAGTTACTGGGTTGTGGAGGTCAGATAGGCAGTCGCTCCATGTAAAATACTGGTATTCAGCTGCATCCGGTTAGACTGGAAGCCGACCCCAACATAGTTGAGAAAAGGCTAGGCAGATAAATAAAAATAAAAAAATAAATAAAAATATCTTTATTTCTAGTTTACAATTTACATAAATGCCACTTAGTATAACATAATATTTTTTTTTTTTTTTTTTACATATAAATTGTAGGTTCACGCAGAGTTATACACAGATGATGATGATTATTCCACAACGAAAACGGTATGGTGCTAGCGGCCTTGTCTAGCTCCGTCTCTCTCTCTCACACTGGAAAAATGGTGGCATTATACTTCATAATACGGCAACAGACAGTGTATAATACATCTACGGATTATTCCATTAATCCCCATTGACAATCCCCATCAATGAGGCTAGTGAACTTTTCTTCCACGATTCCCCATCGATATCTCATAGAGCTCATTGGGGATTTGTTGTTTTTTCCCGCGGTTTACACAATTTTACCTGGGAACCAGTATTACTAAATTCACCGCAAAACAGTATTTTTTTTTATCATTTTCTTTTTTCTTGGATGCCTTCAGAAATTTTACTATATAGCCAGAAGTTACAAGTCAAATTGTAGTTTCATTATTTTTTCAGTGACGGGACGGTTCCTATGGACTTCAGCAGACTTCCTGGCGGTTATCTTCACTTCGAAAAAGAATATTGTACATAATATTTATATTATGTATGCTGTAAAGCCAAATTGTCGAGTCGGCACACAACACCCATCCGTATATTTCCAAAGTATCGTGTATCATGAATTGTACTATTAGTTAGGTGCTGCCAAATTTTAATCAAAATGTAATGAACACTAAATCTATTTGATAGTCACATTGTCATTGTAAATTATTTCTTGTTTCTTTGATTTTCATCGCGGTTATAAAATTTTGTGATTTTTATTTGATAGCGGCTCTATTACCAGTAGGTATTTCATTACAATAATATTACTCAACTAGACGATTGTGTGTCTGTGTTCGATAATTAAGGAAAAGGAAATCATTTACTTTGAGAATCGATTAATCAATCGATAATCGCTTTGGGCGCGTGGCCAAAATTGGAACTAACTAGAGAGTTAGTTCCAATTTTGGCCTAAAGTATTAAATAAATAAATAAAAACAAGATGAGAAGAGTCTCATCTTGTTTTTATTTATTTATTTAATACTTTAAGCACACAAATGTACAGAGGCGGACTTAATGCCACAGGCATTTTCTACCAGGTATAGGTTTTTTTTTTTTTTTTTTTCGTTTTTGCAAAACTTTTCGCTTAGATGTTACCAGAGGCTCTAGACAAAGTGACATTCTATCAGCGATAACGATGATGGAAAAGGCAAAAATGTATAGGACTGACATAAGCTATCGAAAAGCTTATGTCAATTCTGTTGAAAGTCGTTGTAGAAATACGAAACGCTTCCGAAGCGATTGTCATTTGTCTAGGCCCTCTGGAACGCCACCCTATCAATGTCATTGAAGTGCCAAAAGATCCTTGTAGTGTGACCGGTGAAATTCTATCAGCGACATGCTGAGAAGTCGTTGAAGAAAAATATGAAACGCTTTGAAAGCAATTGTTGTGTTCTTATGGCGACTGACAATAAAATTGCTATCAAAGCGTTTCATATTTATTTTCCTATAGAAACGAAATCTTCGATAACATCATGACAGTTGACACGGTTAGTAAACTTCAGTACTGGTACTGTAACTTTCTTTTGAGTTCCTACTAATTTAGATAGATGGCGCTGTTTAAAAGTTGTTTTCTTGCGTTCCCACTAAATTAGACTCATGTTTGAAAAATATGAGTGTTGTATCTAATTTGTAATTTGATTGTTTTATGTTAAAATATAATAAATATTGCTTATAAATGTATTTGAATACTTTTTCTGGGATAATCTAAATACCAATTAGCATGACCATTGCCTTGCAATGCTAACAATAATCTTAAATAATATATTGTTTATTAGTCGTTGTTAAAAAAACTTTATTAGGAAAAATCAGCATAAATCTTTATCTTTTTAACCTCCAACGGAAGAAGGACGAGGAAGGGTAGAACGGTGTGTCTGTCTGCGGCATCGTAGCTCCCAAACGGCTGAACCGCATTTTTTTTTTTTTTCGTTTGAAAGAAACGAAAACTTGACTTGATCGAAAGTATTCTAAGCTATGATTCAAGAAAATCTGTTCCGCTGTTTGAAGATTTTCAGCTCTTTAGTAGTTGATGAAGGGATGTGAGCATCTTCCATAGGTCTGATCGAGTCGACTATTATTATTTCAATGATATTAGAAGTTAGCCGTCCCCTGACGCGACGACGCTTTGATCAAAATATTACCTAATATTAATTTTTTTTTTACTGTTGAGAGATTTTAGTTTTTGATGTTAATAAAGAGCTCGCGATGTTTTTCCTATACCAGTAGTAATGTCCAAGATAAAATTATAACGTCCTTTGAATTGAAAAAGTCACATTGGTATTTGCCAGGATTTGAACATACAACCTCTTGCATTAGAGGCCAAGGCCTTTACCACTAGGTAATCAGGCCAGAAAACCATAGCAAGCTGTGTTATGGGAGTTTGTCACCTGGGTACCTCCACGTCTCTCTTCTTCTCTTCTTGTCTTGGAACTTATAGGCATAGGTATACCGTTTTCTGTCAGAGGGAAATAAATAAACACATTTTCTGTCGTAAGTATATTATTGTTTATTTACCTGTATAAAAAGTTTACATCAACATTTACAAATCTATTGTCATGTTTCACATCACCATAAAATACGTTTTTTATTATGAGGATAACTAATTTAAATAAAATAAATTAATATTATTGAGTATTCAGGCACAAATAATTAGGAATAAATAAATTAAATAAACAGTCTTAACTTACAGACTAAAATAAATAAAACTTTTAATAAAAAGTACCAAAACATCGTTTTTAAAACGATTATTATTTATACAAAAGCACCTCTTTATAGTATTTTTAATAAATAAAATAATAAATTATTTAAATTATAATATTTAAAAACGTGACACATGTTCAAAAAGGTGGGCATACAAAAAAAGATAAGCATTTTTGTAACAAGCACAAATAAAATATTTAAAAACAGAACACGTGTCGCGTTAATAAATTCGATCGTTTTTTTTATCTTTAAGTACAAATATACCTACAAAATTCTGTCTAAGTATTTGGACGTAGGGTTCATTAATAACACTAATTGATGATGAGTAAAAGGAAATACAAATATCATTGAACAAAGTCATAACCTATTTGATAGCGAAGCGATTCCACACCCTTAACATTGACCCCAGCATTAACATTGCTATTAAACCTGTTAGGCTACGGACATGAAGTCAGCGGGCGCGGAGCGGTGACGGCGGCGGCGGCGGCGATGGAGCGGCGCGTTCTAAGGAACTATCGCCGCTCCCAGCGCCGCCACTGCCTTCGAGGCTGGTTCCATTTATAAATCTATGCATTCAAACGCGCCGCTCCCCGGGCCTCCGCTGCCGCGACCGCCGCCCCGCGCCCGCTGATGTCGTGTCCGTAGCCTAAGTTTACGATCAAAATGTAGAATACCTACGTCAATAAACCCAAGTTATTGAAAGCTTCGTGTCACGATAACTTGTGTGACTCTCGGAAATCGAGCTTCAATATTTTAGTATCTTTCCTGCAGTTTACGGATTCGAACCAATCACATTTTGAACTCAAGGTTGTGAATACGAAATGAGTCGAGCTTAGGTACAGTAAGAATTGAATGGTTTATAATATAATATGACCTGAATTCTTTTGCTGGATCATAAAAGAGCTGAAAACAAAATACTTATATTTCACCCATTTTTTTACTATCAGCTTTAGGCTTGCTTTAGAGGCGTGTAATCAACTAGATATTCGCATAAAGAATAGTTTTCAGCTCTATATATCAACAGACAGTAACAAAGACAGTTTTATCTGCGTCTGCGCAACGCAAGTAGCAAATAAACGTCTCTTATCCTCTTAACCCATCATCAACCACAACATCCCCCACCTTCAATCCTCTATTCCCGTTTATACGCGGAGTAAGGCAGCTCATCGTACGCGCGTCTGTCCCACCCCCCACTGCTACCACCAGACGACCAGCCATGGCTCTCGTGACCACCACCACCACCACCGCCGCCGCCACCACTCTTCGCTGACATCAGCTTCTTTAACACCATGATGCCGGAGAGCAGCAGGGCAATCTGAAAATTAGAGAAAAGGGTTTATTAAAACAAAAGATCATCATCATCTGCCTAGCCTTTTCCCAACTACGTTGGGGTCGGCTTCCAGTCTAACCGGATGCAGCTGAATACCAGTATTTTACATGGAGCGACTGCCTATCTGACGTCCACAACCCAGTAACTGGGTAATACGATACCCCTTGGCAAGACTGGTTGTCAGACTTCCAGGATTCTGACGACCCGTAACGACTGTCAAAAAACCACAAATGACAGCCGGGACCAACGGCTTAACGTGCTTTCCGAGGAACGGATGAGTCTCGATATGTAAATATGGTCACCCATCCACGGACCAAACCCGGCAAGCGTAGCTTAACCTGATGGATCGACCCGAGCGGCTGTTATTACTTAGCTACGAACTCCTAACAAAACAAAAAACAAAGAAAGATTAAAGATAACTGCTACGTTTGTCTGAAATTATAGATGACGTAAGCCCGACTGCTGGCCGTACAGCCAGTCTTTTTTCGAAAAATCTCATCGTGGAAATTTAGCTGAAGTGAGCTTGTCACCACCTGATGGACACTAACTTAATGCTCACTTCACCTAAGTTTTCACACTGAGACTTTTCGGATTCGGATCGGCTGAACCGTATTTATAGCACCGACGAGTTCCATCCGTAGATAAGTGCAGTAATATGGACTGTCCCAATAGGAATAAATTTAGCATTACCAACCCGAATTCTGAGTTTGTATCCGCATAATGGACTTATTTTATGATAGAATAGCTCCGTTGTACAAGAGTTACCTATAGCTTGGTGAAATGTGGGTGTACTTTAGGTACAGCTCTGTCAATCCCTTCGAGGAAAACACGCGTGAAGTTATGTTGTTAATGGTTTGATAATGCACAAGGCTGGCGATAAATGCTCTTTCCTACAGCACGTTGAGCTGTGCAACGGACAATATCGAATTGCATTGTTATGTTTGATGCAAATTCTCTCGTTGAGTACTATCCTTGAAGAAGCCTTTGTTCTACTAACATAATGTAAATATTATAACTAGCTAAGAATAGCTACAATACACTTATCGTGTTAAAAGGGTATGCACCCCTTCAGCGTGCATACATAACTCAATAATCTATAGCCCCGGCCGACTTACAGCGGCACTTGTATGGGTTAGTTCAGCCGTAATTTCCTATTTTGTATGCACAATGCACATAGTGTTTTGTAGAAAATATTGTTGCCACCGAGAGGGATGCATTCATAATTTAATGCGAAACTGTTGGGTGGTCTTTTGTTTTTTTTTTATGATACTTTTTGGCCTAGATGACTGTAGATTATTATTTTATGAAAGACTAGCTGCGACCCGCGTAAGTCTCGATCCCGTGGGAATATCGGGATAAAAAGTATCCTATGTGTTAATCCACGTTATAAACTATCTGTTTGCCAAATTTCATTCAAATCCATTTAGCCGTTTTGGCGTGATTGAGAAACAAACATCCCAACACCAGGGACCGGACAACCCCGCTTAAGAGTTAAGCCTTTGGACAGGGTAGCCCGTACATGGGGTAACTCATATCGCAGTGTTACGTTTTGTTCGAGTTACATCCTCGAAAACCAGCGAAATGGTTAACACCTTTATTAAGGTAACCACGTGAAGGGGTTAACCCCTTCAATGACTTAAGCCTTTGAAGAGGTTACCTTCTCGAAAAGCTTTTTTTCGTGTTACCCTGGATTACCTAATACACTTGAGCTGCATGTAGGCACAAGTCGCTCGGCAAGTCGGTACACGCAAGATTGGCGGACCGCCGAGCGCGGTACGATGTCACGTGTGGTCACGGTTATGCAATTGTCAAACTCATATCGATTGTAAATAGTGCATATTACAATGTCTTGAGTTGGAATGGCTTACCCTTTTACATTGTTACAGGGTGTTGAAAGGGTAACCCGTTCGTAACAGGTTAACTACACCCGTTTGAAGGTGTAACATGTATCATAGGGTTTTTTTTTGAAGCGCTTAAAAAAACCCCTTCAAAAACCCTTTCAACGAGTATCCGGCCGGTCCCTTCCAAACACACAAACTTTCACATTTATAATATTAGTAGGATTGATTATTTATTTATTTGATTGATTGTTTTTTATGATTGATTGTTTGATTTTCGTAAATTAAAGTCACTTATTGTGTGTATCTGTGACCGCTTAGTGCTTCAAACTACACAATAGATTTTGATACAGTTATCACCATCATTTTGAGACTTTATTTCACATACATTAATATTTAACTTACATAATACCAATGATATTATATTTAAAATACTAAAGAAAACCATGTGAAATAGGGGCGGGTCGCTAGGAAACCGTAAGTTGCAACTAGTGAGTGTGAGTTCGTATTTTAGAAGCAAATACACAATACACATACATAGTAGACAAAGTCAATTATACATTGAGTATTTAGATCCGTCTGATCTGAACACGGATCTTGCGATCGATTTGAGATCGAACGCCTTCAACGGACCAGAAAACCACTTCACCCATCAAAATTAACACTAAACAATCTCATCGTTGCGTGTGTGCAGTTGTGCAGTTGTGCACGCAACGATAAGAATAGGCACACATTCGTTAGATCGATCATCACTCCATAAGGTTTTTTATTTGGTCTGAGTCCATAAATGGAAGCATTTAGAAGCCCAAACGTTGTGTAATGTAGGTAAATATTTATGTATTTCTAGCAGCGCGCGGCGAAGTGATGTGAGTGTGTTTGATGTACCAAAGTGACCTTTTATATAAATATTTAGTTAGTTGTATATTAATTAAACATTGTATATTTCTAGCACAAACATAAATGATACAGTTTCAGTTAGATGAAGAGGCTAACAGGAAAATAAATGACATGAAAAAAACAATAGTAACATTGTGGCAAGCTAGGGTCATTACATACATAATATCACGCCTGTATTTCCAAAGGGCTAGGGCAGAGGTGTAGGACCTATAGTAGAACTACATTGCGCCAGTTATTTAAGTCCTGTGTAATAAGGGGCGAGCCTATTGCTATCACCCGGTCACATAACAAGAATTTGCATAATTCCGTATGGAAAACCCCAGTATCACTTTGCCCGAACCGGGAATCGAACCCAGGACCACATGCTCAGCAGTAGCGCTTACGACCACTACACCAACGAGCCAGTCATTAGTAGAAAAAAAATATGCCTATAAATAGAAACCATTAACACATTGCATGCTCGTCTAAGCTATTTATTTAGTTCAAGCTATGATTAAAAATAGTCTGATGAGTTTTTATAGAACAACGGGCTTAAAACAGCCACATTAGCAATTCCTCTATAAGCAATTCATTTCCTGAATTTCCAGCTGTCATTAGCAATTCCTCTAATTTGACACAAAAGCAATTCATAATGTGTGAACCATTTTACGAATTTCCATAGAAAACAGGATGAATTATTTCGTAATATGAATCGCATGCAGATCGTATTATGAATTGTCAGCTTTGTGACATTTACCGATGATTCATAATATTGTCCTATTATGATTCTGCCAAAGTGACTGTTTTAAGCCCCCAGGAATAATGTTTGAAATGAGTCATGTGAAATTATATCTTATCGTATAGAAATAAGAGTTTAGTTGTTCATGACTATCACAAGATTGCCGCTATTGAAATAGTTTATAGTATAGTGTCGCAGTATCACTATTTTTTGAAACTGAATTAGGTTACTATATTATACTATACTAGGCAGGAGAACCAAGCCGAGTTAAATGACCCACTGTAGCACGTTTGTTTAAGACAAATGATACTCATCGTAACTTTATGAATGCGGAAGTGTATTTGCCTATCTGTTACGTATTCATGGTTTAACTGCACACACGGCTACACATCAAGCTATACATTTCCCGTTTATGCTGATCTCGCATTGTATAGGATTTCGGTACAATGCGAGGTCAGGTGATAATGGAAATGTATAGCTTGATGTGTAGCCGTGTGTACATGACTGTCCCGGCCTGCAACTGGGCTATTGATGTACCATGAGGCACACAGTACGTGAGTCCATCATACCAAAAACCAATTTTGATACATTTTAAGGTAGAACTAGAAAGGTAAAATAATGAATTGAATATTGTATATTATATTCTGAGATTCAAGCGGACGATAGCTATCCTAACTAATAATTTTAAATCCGAAAGTGATCGTGTTTGTTTGTTTGTTACGCTCTCACGCTGAAACGGCTAAACGAATGTGGATGAAATTTGACAAAGACATAGGACTGGGTAAGGACATAGGCTACTTTTGACCCTGGATGGCAGACAAAGTTGCGTGCACCAGTTATTTTCCAATAAATAACATGCTATGGAAACATCGTAATGATGTTTACGATTATGTGAATGAAGTGTCAACGCAAAAGTGCTAAGTACAACTTTTGTGACCAAAATATCTATTGTCTCTTTCAAACATAAAATGAAGATAAAATGGGATTTAATCGGCAACTTCTCTTCTTTAGGAGCCTTAGGGGATGAGGGGAATTTATTTGCTGAAACTAGTGATATTCTGTAAAAATATCTCTGTGAAAACATAACATTATGTGAAGTGAGCTTAAAGTGAGCTGTGACTCCACCTGACGCTAGGGATTGACAGCTTACTTCACGAAAAGTTTTCACGGTGAGGTGTTTACAGAATAGACCGGCTGGTATCAAGTTTCCATTTATAAAACAATATACTATTTCAATGTCAGTTGCCAGGTAAGTATTAAATAACTATAAAACCTGCAGATAATTTTCTAACAAAATAGTGAGAAAGATTGTGAGCATGCATGGGTTGTGGAGGTCAGATAGACAGTCGCTCCATGTAAAATACTGGTATTCAGCTGCATCCGGTTAGACTGGAAACTGACCCCAACATAGTGGGGAAAAGGCTAGGTGGACTATTATACAAGTTTGTTGTATTTGACCCTTTATGAACAAACATAATGGTCAGTGATAAGGGTTGTCAATAGTGCCCGTTTATCATATGGCCTTACACCGACATTTATTGTCAGTGTAAGGCCATATGATAAACGGGCAAATTCTCTCTAAATAATTATTATTTAGAGAGAACTAGACTGGAAGCCGACCCCAATATAGTTGGGAAAAGGCTAGGCAGATTGATTGAGCTTGTGAGTATATTGTTATGAATACTAAGGTAATGGGAAATAGAAATGTTCGCAAGAAGACATGCAACACCAAACAAAAAGTATATTGAGAAGAGGATATTTTTTTTTTTTTAACAAAGTGATCTAATAGTAGGTAGGTATGTATCTAATGCAAGTCACGGATATTGAACAAAAAGCCTCAAGGTCTTGCAACCGATTTAGTACAAGACCGTTGACTTGTAGGTACTATAACTATGCTTATTGAACGACCATTGTTATAACTACCAAGAAAATTACCTTCCCACCTGCCTGCATAAGAATTATTACGGCGAGTAGGTATATTCGCAACGAAAAAACCAGTTATGCAGACCTTTAAAAAAAATACATAATTTATAACATCACAAAATGGCATCAAGGAAATCAACCGAAATGAATCCTTACATACATATTATAAAACAAATTCCTCCGCCACGTCTGTCGGTCGTCCTGTTCGCGATAAACTCAAAAACTACTACACCGGTTTTCATGCTGTTTTCACCGATGGATAGAGTGGTTCTCGAGGAAGGTTTTAGTATATAATAACCGACATCCACGCGGGGGAAGCCGCGGGCATCAGCAAGTTTAAAATAAAAAAACACCTTTCAATGCGATGACTATAAAACTTCGCCAAATAACAACAAATAAATAAATTACGCCCAACAAAACTAACAAAACACAAACAAACTAATAATACCAGCCTATTATTGTCCCACTGCTGGGCAAAGGCCTCTTCTCATACTGAGAAGGCACGAGCTTTGATCAAAACCCTTTGTCAAGACGAGATTTCAGACTTATATTAACTATAAGTCCAGGTTTCCTCAGTTTCCGATGTTAGTAAGTCCAAAATAAACTCAAAAAAGTACAAAAGCAATAAAAAAAAATCGATTAAAAACACGCAACGAAAAGAAAATAAATAAAAATACATTTACCACGTGGTTCCGAAGCTGGTAAAATAAACAGAGGAACATCTACTATCGATATAAGTAAATCTCGAACGGCTTAAATTAACACAAGCCGCACGAGATTTACTTGAAACGACAGTAGTAATATTATGTTGACGACTTCTAGTTTTGAGTTTGCGACTTCAATTTTTGGCCGCGACTTCGATTTTGAAACGCAAGCGGGTGTTGTGGCCCGCTGCAGTGAGATGACTGCCAGTCGCTGGCTTGTGTTGCTAGGGCAGGGAATTGATTTTACTCTGACTGGGTGTTTTTATTTTTTCGTTGCAAGGGTGTTTTAGAATAATTGTTCTATTATTTATCCATTTATTTAAGCGATATTAAAAGTATTTTCTTTGAATTGATCCTTTTAAATTAACGTTTATTTTATTTTGACGGGTTAAATATTTTATATTACTTTTTGTTCAATTCACCAAATCTATGAGGATCTTATTTAATCATAATTATTTCAGTTGTTAAAAAAGAATGCCAAATAGTGTAAAAGTGTAACTATGAAGACTCAACAAACACAATATAGGCACAGAACACAAGCAAATCATTAACAAACAAGTAACTACAAAACACTAAAATAATTTTCTCATAAAAGGATCACTCTCTACTAGAAACAACTTTGAAAAAGTTAAAACCAGTATTTTTTTTTTTTCCCAATTTCCCAGCGATTCTTCCGTACCCTAGCAACACTGGCTTATATTAAAATGCGCGCAACCGAAGCAAATGGAAGTAGAATGGAACACCGAAGGTCGGTGACGTATGCCTTCAGAACTTATTAAATTCCTTCATGTATCACTACACAAACCATTGTAGACCTTATGAAAAAAATATAAGATTCACAATGTCAATTATTTCTATTTCCTTCACCTGGTGAATAAAACACAGGATTTTAAACCCACTAACTAAGGAATTAAAGTTGAAAATGTAATAAATAGTGTATTAGATAGGGTTGGCGATAAAACACTTGTGTCACTATTAAATATTTGGTATTTTAATTGGTTTGTGTAATTATTTTTATATTATTTCAGTAAGTGTACAGAAATGTTACAATTAAAATTAATGGAGATCAGTTTACGATAAAATTTATAAGTTATTTATAAAATTAAAACTATACCTACCTAGAAATTATATTGTTTTATTATGGCCAACATATAAATAGGTATGAAATGAACAAAAATGAAAACATTTTCATTCCTTGCTCCTGTAAACATGCAATCCTTAGGCCCTGTTACCGCTTTACTGACTTCATCATCATCATAATATCAACCGAAAGACGTCCACAGCTGGACATAGACCTCCCCCACGTACACCGGTTCTGTGCTTCTCGCATCCAGCGGATACCTACGGCCTTCACCAGGTTATCGGTCCACAATGTGGGGAGGCCTTCCAACGCTACGTCTTCCGGTACGCGGTCGCCACTCCAGAACCTTTCAGCCCTATCGGCCATTTGTTCTGCGAGCAATGCCTTGCCTTGCTGTCTTGTTAATATTTTATTCTGTTTCGTGCCGATACCAGATAAAAAAAAAGCATACTTATTTGTGTCCCTATCCTCATAGAAAAGGTTCCTTTTACAAAAAAAAGCAATACTCAGATATCGAACCAGCGACATCTCGCTCCGATACCGCACGAATGAATACTAAGTTACGATGTATGACGTAACCCCTCGTTAATAACCACGTGGTTACGTTTAACTGTAGGATTACGGGGTCAAACACCTTTACTCGGTAGCAAGTTGTAGGTAGTCTGAAAATATGGTGGTTTGGCAAAATGTTGGCTGCGGTTAGCGTTTTCGTCAATGTTTAAAAAATGATCGCTGTTTATTTGTTTTCCTAAACTAGTAACGGGAGGGGAATAGGATACCTATGACTCCTTTTTACTAATAAAAAGAAAGAAACCTTACAGGCATTTGTAGCATAAATATAAGGTGTAATAATTGAAGTGAAACCTCTTAAGTAGTCATTGTACCTACTCATAAATAAACTTCCCTACATTTTGTCGAGTTATGTGAACATTAAATGTATGGAACAACATTTTTTTTTCAAAATCTTAGCGTATCACACTTTTATTCACAATCTGAATGATTTTGAAGAATATTGCCATCCCATTGCGTCGTATGTCCGAAAAATTTATCTGCTCAACAACGTAAATAACGCAATGAATATTGTTGAACTGTCAAAATGAAAGCCATTGCTACTGTAAGTGTGTTAAGTTATCAGCCCCCTGGTGTATGTAGGTATCTTGGAGCTCTGACAGTGATGCAGTTTCCTAGTAAAATACATAACTCTGGTCCTGCCTGTGAGTAAACACACAGAACGCCGAAGTATCATAAAATCTTGAACAATGAATCATTGTAAACAAAACGCTGAGTCTAAAACGTTTGTAAACAACTGATCGTACCAACTATCTGCAACACATTCAATAATCATGACTTACAAAATATTCTAGAATACATTACTTACCTACGTGTTGTTTTTATTATTTTGTTAAAAATATTGGACATCTGGTGACTTCTACGACCAAAAACCTTTCCATTTAGTAATGGAGGAGCTAGTGGCTAAGTAATAATTAGCCACATGGGTCGATCCATCAGGTTGGTCCATGAATGGGTGACCATCTTTGCATACCGGTCTCGGTATGTCCTCCGTGCCTCGGAAAGCACGTTTAGCCATTGGTCCCGGCTGTTATTCCTGGATCTTTGACGGTCGTTACGGTCGTCAGAAGCCCGAAAGTCTGACAACCAGTCTTATTATGGGGTGACCTCCGCAACCGTATTGTATTACCCAGTTACTGGGTTCTGGAAGTCAGATAAACAGTCGCTCTGTGTAAAATACTGGTATTCAACTGCATCTGGTTAAGTGGTTATACCTACTGGAAGCCGACCCAAATCCCCATAGTTGGGAAAAGGCTAGGCAGATTGAATTCCTAGCAATGTTCAATGCTAAATTATTATTTAATAGTTTAACAGTAACGATGCGAAAGAGAATTTTAAATAGAAATGGTATTGTAATACATGGTAATTGAATCTATCAGAGTTTTAATTACGCTAATCCTTTATCTAAGATCAATGCACCGGTGTAAATTACGTCATTTCTGTATCTATTATTCAAAATCCATAGAAAAATATATTCTATCTATCAATGTTTATGTAATATCTACACTAATATTATAAAGAGGAAAGATTTGTATTTTTGTGTGTATGTTTGTAATGAAAAAACTCAAAAACTACTGCGCCGATTTCCAAAATTCTTTTACCATTATAAAGCTACATTCACCCTGAGTAACATAGGCTATAATTTTATAAAGATTACACGCGGGCGAAGCCGCTGGCGGCAGCTAGTTTATAATAATATCCTGACTATCCTAACTTGTGAGTTTATTTATAACGCTTTCACGCTAAAACGGCTTAATGGATTTGGATGAAATTTGGCACTGGAGTAGAAAATAACCTGGAAAAGGACATAGGCTACTTTTATCTTGGATCGCAGACAAAGTCGCGGACAACAGCTAGTTCTACAATAAATACGCCTTACTCTTCTTAAATCAACTGAAGGTAAACCATTACTACACACGCGAGTAAGTTTAAAAATAGTTTGACCTACTTCCATATCGCTACTGATAACGAATAAGCTATTAATTATATTATAATGTGAACTGCTTTTGTTTTTAGTTGAGCCGTATTTGCATAGTAATGTTTGAATGAGGTTCAAATCACGCCATACTGTATTTCAGTCGATGTTATCTTGAAGAGTAAAACGGGTTGGATGTTGAGCATGAGAACAGGGTTTGATTCCTGGGTTAAGCGTAGTTTTAGTGAGTTTTCTGTCAGAAAATAGTATAAGTTCCATTATTAGCACTTCGGAAATCATATTAAAACTCTTCTGAAGGCCAAGTCAGACCGGGACGCGATGGCAAAAGATTTCGCCGTCAGTAAACGCATACTAGCCGCTTACATACCGCGATAGACGCGCCGCGGGAGCCCCGTGTTGCGTCTTTCAATGCCGTGCAATGAAATCCCTTTCGATGCCACGGCATCATTTTAAAGCATAGCAAATTATGCCGTCCTGGTCTGCATAGGCCTTGAGATTGCCAACCGTTTCGTTTCCTTGTTTACTTTTATCTATTTGCAGCTAAAACTGGAACATGGAGCTTCTAATTACCAACTCTTAACAACACAATACCTAGTATTCAGAAATAACTAAGCCTGAACCATTTGGACTTAGAATATTCGTTAAAATTTCCTCATTATAAGTCTGTTGACTGTCTGGGCTTCATAGTCCAGACAGTCAACAGACTTATAATGATGTTCATACCTCAAATGTTCTACATAACATCATAAAGTCACGCCTGCAATTCCCGAAGAGTTAGGCCTATTAGTGCACCCACACTTCGCCAGTTATCTTTTAAGTCCCATGTAATAGGCTCGACCCTATTGCCATCAACTTTCAATCATCCAGACTTCTACTGAACAATTCCAGATAAGAAAACCCAATAATACTTTACCCGACCTGGGAACCGAAATCAGGACCTCATGCTCAGCAGTAGTTCTTGCGACCACTAGACTTATGAGGCAGTCAACGCAACAAAGAACAGAAAGCCACAACTTAGATTTTTTGTAGCATCGTCAAAATTCGGAAAACCGATCACCGGAGATTTTGTTTTTTGTTTACGCCTTCAAAATCTCCAATCTTTATTACTGCTTTAGGTGAAAATGCTCTTTACGCAAACGCATACCTTGTAAAACGTATAACTTATAAAATCATATACCCAAATACATTTATAAAATTGAAATTAATTAATGCTAAGTTTTGTCGTACTGTATTTTCATTTCCCAACTTCCCAGATTCATCAATCTACATGCAAGTAATCAAACCTTGGGCCTAATAGTTCCACGGGATATCATGACACACATTCCTCCCCAATCAATCCATTCCCCCATTCCCCCATGGTTCCCACATAGGTACATACATGACAACGTAATGAGTTATCATCATATATCTGCTTTCACTGACCTGGCCTAGGCTTCGTGAGTTCAAACTCAAGACCTTTAAATAGACTTTCTACGCAAATGATTTACCTGATCGTTTGAATTTCTTTGCTATTTTCTTTAATTATTTGTTCCCATTGATTTCTATCATTTATGGAGTAATTAACTTTATGAAGTCTTTCTGAAGTTTCTTGGCTAACAATCTGACAACGTAGGACAGAATCTCAATAGAACTGGGATTGTAAAAAATTTTTTTGGTTTTTCATAAATATTTCATAAATTATGGAGCTGCGCCCTGCGGTTTCACCCGCGTAAGTCTCGACCCCGTTAGAATATCGGGATAAAAAGTATTCTATGTCCAATCCCAGGTCATGGTCTACTCCTGTGCCAAATTTTAACCAAATCCGTTCAGCCGTTTTAGCGTGAAAGCGTAAAAAACAAACAAGCGAACTCAGGTTCGCATTTATAATATTAGTTAGGATTTTTATCCTAAGACATGAAGAAGGATGACTCAAAAATTGCTCTAGTGACAACGATAAAGTTACCTACAGGGACGGTTAATTAATACATACCTTTTAGGTATTTTATATTAAGTGAACTAATTTAATTCCTACAATTAACATTTCAATAAGGCCACAGTAATTACTAACATCATTATTAACTTTCAATGAGCACTAGAATCTAAGTTATTGCCTACAGAATGCCCTAATCGTGTAGAAAGTTAACAGCTTGATTGCCTAGGTATTCCGGTATGAGAGTGTACAAGGATGCAGTAAGAAATGGAGTGCTAATGTGTTGGGAGAATGACGCGACCGACATTTACATTAGCAGTGCGTACTAATGTTGTCACGAGTGTCAGTTATCGACATGATCTTATTCGATGAGGTCAGGTCATGGAATGATTTGTCTCTAGTTGCACTATGTAATTGTAATACTTTTGGCTATTCCTAGTATAACTAGTATTCCTGATAATCTCACCGATTACACTAGGAGTTTTCAGTTTAACCAATTGTGAAGTGATTCAATCACATGAATTCTAATGACTTCAGTCTCGCCTGTGTTACACCTTTGGGTTATTGCAGTTTCCAATTCACGAGCGGGAAACTATTCCTATCCTCTACTTGGCTAAGTTAGTAGTATCTTCCTCCATGTTCAATAAAAATATCGGTTATTAGCATTGCAGTTCCTAAGAGTCAATAAAAATAACTGATACGATTGATACAAATGGAAATAGGGACGTATTCGCATTCCATTCTTTACATAATCTGTGATCGTGACCTAGACTGAAAATGTTCTGGTTTAGAACAACTTAAGCTGGAATATTTTAAACTTGATGACTACTTGATAAGTTAAAGATTGCATGTATTAGAGGGGCAGAAAAGGATAGCAATGATGAACGTGCAAATCATTGAAACAGATGTAGATGCCAAATCATTACAGTTACTGTGGCGTGACAGCCTAAAATCGATGGTCTTTAATAGTTACTATCGCTAAAAGAACTACCGTTTTTCAATTAACTCATTTCATACTACGCCTTAAAGAGTCATTACAATAAATTGATATTAGCTAACAGTATAGCAAGTTACAAACGTGAGTCCGGTATTTAACATCTTTTTTATAGTAATCGATTAGACATACGCATTTCAACAATAGTAAAATTTTATAACAATTCTATGTGAAAGTGGTAATTATTATAATCGTAAAGTTTTCTAAACAAAAGTAAGTATCTGTACGAAAAACGCAATTTGAATTGCTCGTCATTCCAATAGTAAGACTGCAACCAAACAATAACCATTATCTACTATACATTGTTATAGGAGCTATAGGAGTTATAGGAGCTCGTGGCTAACAAAAAATAAGAGCCGCACGTGTCGATCCATGAGGTTTAGCTACGCTTGCCGGGGTTGGTCCACGGATGGGTGACCATCCTTACATACCGAGACTCTTTTTAAGAGATTTAACACAAATAGCTTTATGCAGTCTATAAATAAAATTTAAAGAATTAAGAGTAAGAAATTATACTTCCATTACGTACCATAAAACAAGGATTTTTATATGAAATTAAAAACATTGTCAGTGGGTCACGCATTTAAATACAGTAAGCATTGCTTGCTATTAAAAGTTATGAACAGAGTTATTAAAATTGTATGCACATTATACTAGCAAAGAATGACGATTCTTTTTGACTAGTATTTTTTTTCTTCTATAGGCCTATTGCAGAGATAGACTTTAATGACTGAATGTGAGTAGAAATAAAAGAAGTTTATTGGTGGATAGGTCAACGAACTTGATTTGGTAAGATAAAAGCAAAATAAGAACATATTTGTTGACTATAAAAATGAGATAAAGATGAAGAAAGGTACAGAGAAAAGATATAAAAATGTCTAGTAATTAGATTAGATAAGGCTCTCCAAAAAATACATCCTGTAGGTAAGAGTGAAAGCATCATCAGTTAGAAAAAGTAAGCATAGTAATTTTAGATATTTTTCTGTAAAATGTCCAATAGTCTCCTTAGAACGTAAGATTTTATCTAAAATACTTGAAACAACGGCCAGAGATCAACAAAGCATGAAAGTGCCAACTGAGTGACTTTATGATGATGATGATAATGACACAGGATGGCATTAGACGTGACATTTGTACTGTAATTACTTTCTACGAATGATGATGTTACATGTGGCACGTTTGGGACGTGTTAGAAATGAGATCTCAAAACGGTTCATCAGTTTTAAGTTCTCATGGGTAGAAACGGTTCATCGTTCTCATGGGTAAGCAGGATACAGTGTCTAAAGGTAACCACATAATATATTTATGTATACCACAGGTGGCTATATGAGTAGGGAAACACCAAAGAAACGATGAATGGACTGTGTGCAACATGATATGGCTTGAAAGAGCGCGACTACCGAGATGACAACTAAAAGAGAAGTATGGAAGAAGACATTGCGCCGACCACAAATTAATTGGGATAAAGGTAGAAGAATGATGATGATGCTATATACACTATACCTACAGGGTGTTTTGCTGATCGTTGAACATACGAAAATGGTGGATAGGTTAAATATCCAGGGGTCCAAGGGGCCAAGTAAATTAGGGCTGAGTAAGTAGCAGATGACCCCACCTATCCACGATTTTCGTATGTTCAACGTTCTGCCAAACACCCTGTATATAGTCATATTGGAACTCTAATTCTGGTTTCAAAAATTTTCGAAAGGTGATAAGCAATGTGTATTATGGAAGACATCAAACACAGCATTAACATTTGAAGCAGAAACAAAACCAATATTCTTTGCCAAAGGAATTCTGTACCAACCAAACCGTAATGACCACAACAAGCTTGTAAAGATGCTACGTTCATTAAAACTAAAGCTAAACTAGAAACAGAAATCCATGTCAAACAATACTTCCGTGTAATCATTGAGATCTTCACTACGATGATCACGGCGAC
Organism: Lithophane socia; assembly: GCA_947522985.1. NCBI lineage: Eukaryota > Metazoa > Arthropoda > Insecta > Lepidoptera > Noctuidae > Lithophane > Lithophane socia. Next base: position 1,355,575 of record OX383274.1, read on the forward strand.
ATCGATCGTCCTCAATGACGCTGGCATTGATTCGCGACACAGTTTACATGATATAAGAAACTACAATAATGTGAACTTAATCGATGTGATGCGTTCTCGTGGAGTAGATAGTTATGTTAGTAGTCTGTTTGATGGATTGGATTGGATTACATTTGTATGACAGGTTGATGAGGGCAGTAAAGCTCAAAAATTTCGAAAGGATGTTAATGAATGATAAGTTAATGATGTTTGTAGATTCAATGACGACGATGAGAAGAGGAATTGGAAAAAAAAGTTAAGAAAAAACACCGTTAGAGAGGACAAGCATTATTTTCTGCATCAATATTAAAACAGTTTAGTCAAAAATTTTACCGGTCAATATGCAGTCATGCAAGAAAACACAGGCATAGTGAAGCTAGTAATTTACGTAAAGTTATTGAAGTTTTGTTATAGGATAAGCTTCTGATAAACTATTGTTAATCCTGTCTCTTAATTGCGTACAAAATATATGAAGAAAATAAACTCCAGATCGTGACTCCGATGTAGCAGAAATATTTCAAAATGGAGTTCCTTTCTAACTATCGAGGAATTTTCTTAGTACCGATGGACGCAAAAGTTATGAATTCATGTATTTGAAAGTAATTTATTTGAGCTGAAGGCAATGAAGTGTGTAAAGACTTGTTTATTAATGATTTTCATGCTCGTTTTTTAGCTTGATAGATATATGAGCTGTTGTAAGCTGTACAACACCCTATAAATATCTGTTGCATACATTTTCGTGTCAATGTAGCTACAAACAATATTTTGTCGGGACATTACAGATAATTGGCATTAAAAATTCGATGAGCTAACTTAAAATAGGCATATAGATTTAATATAACAACTATACAGTTTAAATAACTATGATTATATTTTAATCTGTATCAGTTTAAAAACTATGGTTTATACGCCGTGTGTAATAAACACGGTCTTCAGTGTTGTATGGATCACTTATGCACACAGCTTGTGAACACTTTTTTTTCTACTGCGCAGTTTATACGAGGTACCGTAAAGAAACCGTGCGGTGTACAAAGGGCCAACATGGCAATTGGCAACATTATAGTCTTCCTAATCTTACGGCAATGGGGCTACCGTATTGCTATTTTTAGGTTCATGACACAAACTCTTAGATTCATTGGTTTTCAATAGTATTTTTGTCTTCTTATCCCTTCTTTCTTTTCTTCTTCTTTTTCTCGTCTTTTACTCTGACACCAGGTCAGTCACTGACCATACTAAAATAAGAAGAATATTATTTTTGATATTCCCAAAATTCCGTACCTTTTTTGCAAACTTTACGGGACCGCTAACTTGCCAACCACAAATAACTAGTAAGCTATAAGTGTAAGTAAGCGCCTGTGGCTACAATGAAGTATCATTCTCTATTCGTGTCACAAGGTCTCTGCCGCGGGATCTGACTTTAGTTTCATATAATAAACTTGAATATTGTAACTTAGAAATGTATCTAGAATATTGTATTAGATACATTTACTAGAAAATGGGTGAAGTGGGCTATGACAAATGAAGTCAGGTTCAAAATTTAGAACAAGTCATTAAACAAAATATGAGTTAGAGGGACTAAAAAAACCAGGACAAGATAGTGATAACGACATAAAACAGTCGTACGCAATCCTAGATCGAATATCATTTGAAAAGTTTAAACTAAACCACAAACCGTAAGTTACATTACACAGCAGCAAGATAGCAACGCGGCAGCAACGTTTAAAATAATCATGAAGAAGATGTTTATGGAAGCATTTTCCTTAAATAATGAAGAAATCAGAATGCACATTAGTTTTAAATGATTCAGAAGTCTGAAGCCGTTAATAACCAAGAAAGTTTTTAAAAGTTTCTTGATGATCATAATCAGATTTCTTCATGATTAACTGCTTGTATAATGTCTCAAAACATTCAAATAAACAACATGAAATAAATAGAAATTATAATTAGCCAAGAATTTCAAAGTCAAGATAACGTTAATAACATACAAAGAAAATTTAAAGTAGAGCGAGGGAACATATTTTTCATTGAAGCGACTGTTTAACTCACTCAAAAGAATTTATCAATAGAGCTTAAACATGGAATTAAAATACTTTCTTTTGAACTGATGTAATCTTTTCTCAGTGGAATGATTAGAGCTCTGAACAGTTATATGAAGAGCTAAATTCTCAAGATTTAGAAAATACTCGTCATTCCAATAATTATAAAGTTAGATCCTTAGCAAGTCTCATTCAAGAACTATAATTATCTGAAGACACCTTGATAGTTACGATAAGTACGGCAACTTAAATATCCATAAATATGGCAACATGCTTGTCCTATCGTAAAATTAAGCTTTGTTATTATATATATATAGTCTTCTAAAGGGTGTTACATAGTCTTGACATTATTATAGTCTGAGACTTTTAGGTGTTAGATAGTTTAGTCATCACATCATCAATAGCCACAGCATCTTGATCAATGGTAACTTCAATGACAGCAGCGATACGATCACAATATAAAACTAATAATATTAACATTATTGATAATCATTCTTATTCAAATCTACAACTACAAGTTTGGCGTTTTAGAGCTGTCCAAGTCGGTACTTGTTGGTTAGAATATGAGCAAGAACAAGAAGACGTTCTATTCACGATCCCCTTTTGAAGGGCCTAAACTAAATCCTCATACAGCAAAGAATGTAGGCCACAGCACAATTACTGACTACCTATTCTCACATTACGATCATAAGTCACTTCATTCCCACGACACTAAGCGACAATAGGGTGGGAAAAAGAAACGATTACTTCTAATTATCCGTTTTCTCTACTTGTGTTGATGGTACAAAAACGATGGTGATACGCAAAATAGGAAGTGAGGTGAATAATGGATTGAGAGTATTGAAAGTTGAGATGCTTTGTCGTGTAGATTTATAGGAGAATGCTTAGTGTAATACGACAATAACTTAACTCTTGAGCTTGTCACTTAATTATGAGATAAGATTTAACACAGATGTGTGAAGATTATAGACATGGGAAAAATTAAAAAGTGAAAATTCTAATCTTCCATTTTCTTAACCATTTCTTGAAAATCTTTATTATATTATAAATGTGAAAGTGAGTTTGTTTGTTTGTTACGCTGTCACGCTAAAACGGCTGAACGGATTTGGATGAAATTTGGCACATGGGTAGATCATGACTCGGAGAAGGATATAGGCTACTTTTGCAAGTCGTGGGCAACAGCTAGTGGTTAATAAAATTGAAAATTAAGCATGCAGGAATGAATTACATAATGCTACTAGAACTATGGTTTGTTTATTTACCTTTTGCCAATGAATTATTAAAGGTTATAGTTATATAATCATGATGAAATTCTGCGTAAATGTGACTGACCACACAATCTATTCAGATTGTGGTTTGCATAAAGTGGTAATGTCATTAACACAATGGAACAGTTTCATTGACCGTCAAAACCGAGCTTTTTATTCATAAAAACATTAATTTTAATATTACATCATCATTCATTTATTTTATTTCTATTTTATTACTGTCCCTAATTCAGAAAAATAGAGCATTGGCCCGGACGATTGTCACGGATGGCGTTATTAATTCAAATTATTTTTAAAATTTGAATAAACCATCACTAGATTTGTTTTAATTCTTTTCATACAAGAAAGTGTAACGAACGTTAGAAACAGTATATAAAAAAAAAATCACTACCATTCAAGACAATCATGCTGCCCATTTCTCATGTTAATAAAAGACATGAATATTTCAAAATACGTGCCTACTGCAAAATAATGGTCTATACTGATTTAATTGTCCATATACGCTTAATTATTAACAAACTTTCTCCTACATGTGATGCATACGTAATAGTTAATAATTACTTGTAATTAAGAGAAGACAATGTCTCTTTAAACAGTGCTTGCGTATCTAGGATCGACAATTATGCGATACATCTGTGAGTATATGGGCGTAATGAATTAGCATTATCGCTAATTAATAGGAGAGTTGAAGAGGGATGGATGTGCTTATAAAATAGTTCAGAACGTTATCGTTAATGCAGTTCAAACTCCTTTTAAATATATACCTATATTTCTTCAATCAATTCAATTTATATGGTTTGAAAAATAAAATAATAGGAACTTTGAACGAAAGCAACACATTATCAATCTTGAGGAATCAAGATTTATGATAAAAGTGTATATCACAGCAAATGTCTCGTCATTAGAATTTTAACTTGCAACTTGATGATTCAAAAAAACAAAATCATCATACACAACCTTACAAGATTTGTAAAAGCGAAGTCCTTAAAAAACTTGCAATAACAATCATATCTTTGGTACCTTTGCCACTATGAGCGCCTTCCCTGCCAACACGAACAAGCCTGCTATCGCCAGCGGGATCATGGCTGCCATCTTCATTGCTGCTCCCATCATCATCATGCCCATCATCTTCTTCATCTTTCCCCGCCCTGGAATCAGTTTGGTCGGCTATGAGTATTTTGTATTATAACATTTTATATTAACTGCCTTGGCTTTGCTTGAGGCAGTTGTAGCTTGAACTTGGACTCAGTGTGTTCATGTTTCTTGGGTCAAGGTCGATAACGCAAATGTCAAGGTCACCTGCACATGAAACCTACACTTTATGCTACTATGTCAATTTTTCACTGATGATTGTTAGTCGGAACGAAAGAATGACGTTACAAGTTGACTAGATTGTCAATATGTAGTACGAAAGATATCTGATTGAGAGTATAGCATCTTTGGTCCATGATCTTTGCGATCAATGATTGAGATGCTTACGACAAACTCCCAGTTTGAATGAGATCTAACCTTGTACTTAAATATTACTAAGTATTTAGTCACATAAATTAAACCCGGTCCCGGTACGGTTAGACTGGAAACCGACCCCAACATGGTTGGGAAAAGGCTAGGTAGATGATGATTTAGTCACATAAATTGAAACGGTAAATAGATTTACCAAACATAAAATAATTGATGCCCAAGTAAACGTAGACACAAAATCATATTTTATAATCAAATCAATTGACGGTCCGTGAAACATGATTTGGACTTCGGAACAAACACTTCCTAGTGCCAACCCTGAAAAGGATGGTATGAACATAACTATAGGTAATAATTTAAGTAAATCACGCAAACATAGCGACAGCACTGCATTTCTAACATTTCAACTACTAATTAGTGAAGTGAATTTCCTGATAATTATATTTGAGCTCGCACTTTCTTGTTATGTTAAACTGTACTTCCTTCTTTTTGATTGATTTATAATTTTATAGAAAGTTAATGCAGTTCATTTCGTGAAATTATTTATTCGAACAATTACTAGGATAAAATGCTAGATTGACATACAGATTATGTATGAGACATCACTAGGTCTTCTACAAAAATCAGGTGCACTTGACAAAAACCACGCCAAACTGAGAAGCTTTTATATCACTGCACTCATCCATGCATATAACTTTCCGTAGAATAATTGTATGATGGCGTACCAAACGACACTGACAAAACATAAAGACAATTTAAAAAATTTTACGTAAATCTAAAGCCCACAATAGCAGATGAGAGGAGATGCTCTCATTTTCATTTCATTTACATGTAACAACAAAAGGTCAGCTATTGCACGATAAAGAAAAGTAAATGGACATCACGCGGAAAAAGAAAGTAAACGAGTAAATAAAAATAATAAAGAAAATCGTGGTCATTATTGTAACTGTCTAGACAACAGAGGTTATTAAACAATTGCTAGATAGCTTGTAGACGAGAGAGAACTCTCTAAGTAAAATGAATCATAAATACCTAATTAAATATTTAATTTCAACTCGTGATGAGAGGCTTTTGTGGGAAATTTATTGCAAAATTGTCAATGTATCGATAGACCATCAAATGAAGGGGTTTATAAAGATTAAACTGTTAACGAATTCATTTAAGTAGGTACATTATTTTTATGATTTTATCAGATGTCATTAACAGAAGATGCCACCAATAATTTAAAATAGTGCTTGCCATTCAACGTTTAGCTTGGAGATTAAAATGTTATATGTTCAAAATATCCAGCTTTAGAATATGCAAGTTCTTAGAAATAAAGAAAGAAAGAAATAAAAATTGTTTATTCTGCACAAACAAAACGCACATTACAAAAAATATATATTTAAAAACGCAAATACAGAGCAGCCAAAAGCCTCTTGTTCAAGCAAAATAAGTTTGTCAATCTTGTCTATTGCTTGATTTACCTTCTTACATGATTTACCATCGACCAACAAAACATCAATTTTAGGTGATGGTTCCATATCCATCGCTTATCCAAGATCCATATAAAGCAATGCATACAATATAACTGTTACTAGAAATCAGTGGACACCGGTTGACATCTAACCATATAGTTACAACAATCACCACACATTTGCCATACGAGCCAATGTAATGGCCATCGTATACCGAACGATGGTGATTTAAAATAATGCGATGGCAACGTTTTAATATTGGTGAAAGAGGTAATTTTTGTTTTCACATCTTATGAAACCTCTTGTTTGTAAGATTTGAATTACTTTTCGGTTTGAAATGCTGCTTTAGTGCATCAAACAATATTAAAACAATAAAAATAACGTCAGGCGGAACTTTTATCGTGAATGATTTATATGATTTTGCCATGCATAATTAGATAGTTTCTCGTTCTAAGTCCACAGTGTATAATTTGCCTAGGATATCATCAATGAGAATGACTAGTGACTAGTAAATAATGAGATGATCTATCACAATATTGTCCAGCGTTGATTTGCTGATGTTGTTTTTGGTAACGGAATTATATCAAATCGTTTCCTGTTATTTGTGTTCATCTGATCGTTTCTAATGTTGAAAGCACTAAAATGCTCAATTATTTTGTGCATTATCTTTTTCATCACTTTATAGGAATAGCTTAAAAAAGTTCCTCTTTCTGAGGCTTATCATTTGTTCCGTCCAATTTAGTCAACCACATTTACAAAACACTAACGTTATTGGAAGTGCACTAGTTTCAATTCAAATGCTTTAAACAGATCAATGGTTTTTAAATATTAGCACATCTAGTTTAGAGTTTAGGAGAGAACAAATGTGCTAGCCTATAACTTATTTTCTAAAGATGCAATTGATTGCTTCATGTAAAAAAGGAAAATATTCCTTTTTTACAATCAATTGCATCTTTAGAAAATAAATTATAGGCTAGCACATTTGTTCTAGCATAAGCTTGAGAAAACAATAAATATTTTATATTCTTAGCTCATCACTAATCATATTTTATCTTCCTTCAGATACTATTCTAAAGATAAGTATGAACATTTTCTCAAGCTTGTTATGTTCAAGAAACACGTATAAAGGTCAAAGGAAAAGTTATAAAAGGCTAGATAGAAACGTTATTTATTATCTCTCGTTACGCCTTCATACAAATCTATGTTTCTAGAATGCATCGTAATAGTCGTTTTCTTGTATGGCCCTTTATGATCTACTAGCTGCGCCCCTCGGTTTCAACCGCATAAGTTTCGATTCCGTAGGAATATCGAGATAAAAAGTATCCTATGTCCTAACCCAGGTCATGGTCTACTCATGAGACAAATGTTATCCAAATCCGTTCAGCCGTTTTAGCATAAAAGCGGAACCAAACAAACAAACTCACTTTCGCATTTATAATATTAGTTAGGATGTAGTTAGGATTGTATGAATCTAACCTAGTATTGATGATTGAATGCACATTTCATATTCCGTATTAAAGCTGTCTATTGCTTGATTGGATTGGTTGGATTAGTATCGACAATATTTGCCTCAAATTTTCTGAACCAGAACTCATCAAGATGAACTTCTTGAATTTAGTTTCTCATGTAAAACTGGACTAGCTTATAAAGCTTCTAAGACTGGTTTGCTTTGATTTGCAAAGATGGTGGAGTAAAGCTAGCTCATTTGGACTATGCATAGAATAATGGACTCCAGAAAGCCTATACATAATATGAGCTTTTTAGAATATTAAACTGGTCAATATATCAAGGTTAAAGGTCAATGAGTAGCAGACTCATCGTTTTTGTCTAAGATGTCTTCAAGCTAATGTCTGTCTGGGCTAGTATTATTTGATTCATGTTTGATAGGTGCCCCAGTATAAATATAATTTGATTTTCAGTGCTAGAAAGTGTTCCTTGATCTCAAACACATTCATCTTAGAAACTTTGCCACAAGCTAAAGCTCTCTGGGGCTCTAATCAGATCAAATGAAACGGTTCAGAATAGTGAACATACAATGAAAGACGCGGTCAACTTCTAGTGCAGAATCGAGATGTCCTATGAAACGTCTTCAATAATGATGCGACAGAAATGAAAAGCATTTCACGGTCGTTTCTAATGCAAATGCAACTCGTAGATATCGAAGACGATGAATATCTACTAATATAAATAAGACTGACTATCATTCACGCAATTGCTTATAACAAGTTCGCTATAAATACTCGTATGATTGACGACTATGATATAGGATTCAAAGGAAATAGGAATCATCTTTTACGAGAAATAGAACTTTAAAGATTTCAAGTTTATACGATTAGAGCGAAAGTCAATCAATCTGCCTAGCCTTTTCACAAAAATGTTGGGGTCGGCTTCCAGTCTAACCAGATGCAGCTAAATACCAATATTTCACAGGGAGCGACTGCCTATCTGACCTCCACAATCCAGTAACTGGGTAATACGATACCCCTTGGTAAGATTGGTTGGTTGAATGTCAGACTTTCGGGCTTCTGACGACCCATAACGACTGTCAAAGATCCTCGAATGTCTACCGGGACCAACGGCTTAAAGTGCTATCTGAGGCACGGAGGAGTCTCGATATGTAAAGATGGACCCATCCACACACCAACCCCGGCAAGTGTAGGTTAACCTGATGGATTGACCCGTGCGGCTGTTATTACTTAGCCAAGAGCTCCTCCACGATTAGAGCGAAAGTAATAATTGCAATTACATTTAAAATTGATATTGCAGGTAAGTTCGTTATAATTGCAGAATCTAAGGAAGACATAGCTGCAAGGTCATCAAGGTCAGCGTAGATTATTACAAAAACTATCGTCTACTCGATGTTTTAGAATTCATGCGGTCTATGGTCAATCTACAAACATTAAAAAGATATCAAGCTTTTGCAATTGTTAAGTTATTGTGAACTGAACTTGGGAAAACAACAAAATGAAGGTTTCAAGTCTCATAGAAGTTTTAACTACGAAATGTAGTATGAAGGCTACCATAAATATACAGTCTTCTTCATATGAATCAACAGATTTTGGTTCATGTTTCATGTATGTATAGTGCGAGCTTTTGATGCGGTTCAGTAAAGCTACAAAATCATACTACAATAGTGTGGTTTACTGAGAGTCCTGTTTATTCCCTTGCATTTTAGAATAATTTTAGGAATCTAGGTCACTGTGATATTAGATCAAAAGTTCATGATCTGTCAATTATATTGAAAACTTATAAATTAAGTGATAATAAACTAAATATTATTGTCACTAGGCAGATTAAAAATATTACATTATCAGAATACAATGGAATTATAGACCTGTGAACTTTTGACCCTCAATCCGACATAAACCACAGAACTTCCACACTAAGAACTAATAAACAAACAACATAATTACCTTCTTCAACTCCTTTATTCAGATCTTCACCAGAAACCTTTGGCAGTGACAGCTGCACCGTCCTAGAGTTCGCAAACGCCGCGATCCGATCCCACAGCATCTCAGTCAACGCCTCATCTTTGCCCAGATTCCTTGGCAAAACTGCATCTATATCATTCTCATTGATAGCTGGTAAATTACTTCCTGGAGTCTTGACCACATCCACTCCATCAACTAATGGTATAACATCCATCCTTGCTGCTCGGTCAAAGAATAGAATAGCTTTTTTCTTCAAACAGGGAACGAATCCATTTGAATTTTGACAGTCTTCATATACTCTGCTGAAGTATCGTAATCCAAGTTCATCTCTGGCTAAGCTTAGAGTTAGGAAAAGAGATAGTAACAACACTTTTTGGTACATTTTGTTTGATGTTGGCCGCACGGTAGAGGGAATATGACTGTGGTGCGATGGGCTTCGGCGCGCGTTTTATATGCTATGTTACGGGGGCATTTGAGAGGCTAGATTGTGCGACTTAGTTTTTAGTTTAATGGGGTAAAGTTGGGTGTAGGGATGGTTTTAATTTATCATAGGTACCCTTACAGGGTATGATAAAATAAAGGGGGTGTTTTGAACTTTCTGTGCGAAGAGAGTAACCTAATACTTAGAATTATGGGGGAGTACTTAATCATATTGTATTCATCTGTGGGGGCTTGTAATTTTAATTATTATTGTTACTATAATGTTATTTGTCTGTAAGCCTTCCGAAGATAATAAAAAAACAAAACAAAAAATAGTATTTTTAGGCTGTAGTTTAATATTAATTGTTTAAGATGATACTTAGAATTTTATGGACAACATTTGGGTGTCACAAAATTGTATGAGTACTTTCGTAAGTATTTTTTTGATTCAATTTATATCTTAGGTCGAAGTTAACCTAAAGGTCAAAAACACCTTTTATTTTATTTTTATAGCAATTTCCACTTTAACACAATTTATTTGGCAAGAACTAAACCTTGCGTAAAACTCGCCTGCGTTTCCATTGCACTAAAGGTTCTTTTTATTTGTTAATGATACATAAAACCTTATAATGGTTACTGACTAAACTAATTAGTTTAAGGTAGGTATTCGCTAGTGGAATGCAATCTGTTAGAAGACTGAAAGCTTAGTATCCTGTAATTATAAGCAGTAGTATTTTATTGCTACTAAACAACTAGTTCATGCTAGCTTTATTCTGAACTTTCAGCATCATGTAGGTTGAATCCGACAATTTTTTTTCTTAACTCCTGTTCATCACGGAGTTCTATGTGATTAAATTCATCCATTTAATTTATTTATCGATTTATAATATTATTAGTTGACTTCACTTTAATTTCTGTTTTGTTTTGTTGACATTATTTAGTTTGTATTAATATTTTAATTTATGTAACGTCGTGAGATAGACTGTAGCCTGCTGATCCCATTAATTTATGTACAACATCTTATACCTACCTACATGGATTCATAGCATTGATTTTTTTAATCATCAGATTTTACATTTATATTTCTATGAGATTCGAGAAGGATCTTATGTCCCTTCACAATGTTTTACGGCTAACAAAAATATACAGGGCTATGAAACACTATTGAAGCTTCTTGTTTCATTTGTGTCCATTTCTGAGCCAAGCTTGTATGAGACCGTTATCCATCTCCTTTCCGATTCTGATTCTGAACCATTAAGGAACACAAGGTAATGTTCTTGTGGCTCGATTAGTTAAATTGTAACTTTAGTTTTATTCTAACTTAGAAATCTGCTGACCTCAAAAGTAAAATGTCCGTGAAGATACATTACACATGTTATAAGAACAAATCCTATTGTTACTCATGCAAAAGAACACAACGAAGAATTTGCATAATATACCTTTTTTTTGCTTTAATTCCTAATATACATTCATCTGTTATTATAACGTGGTAGATAATGTTGAGCTTACGTTATGCTATGACTTAGAGTCCATCTAGTATGCAAATGGGAAACATTTTACAGTATTTTATTTAACTAAATCTGTCTCGGTGGCCCTCTCTGCCCTCTGCTAGGCCTCAATGAGGGGGTCTCACCGGATAACACTAGTAAGTTGGTGGTAAAACAAGGTAGACGAGAGAAACGGTTTATTGCACGTTGGTAAACAATACAACACAACACTTAACATGATTAAAGCAATATTATTATCACAGCACTTGGAAGATTATGGTTATAATTATTGCAGACAGCAACAAGCTTCGGCAAGGTCTAAAGATGAAGTGACGACCAGACTGGAAAAAGACTGCACGGAAGTTTGTGGCGTTCTGAATTTGAATTGAAAGTGGAATGGTGATGTGGCCAGCCATAAAAGGATTGCCAGTAATAAATTATCGGATGAGTATGGAAGGGAAGGACTTCGTCACAAATCTAGCAGCGTGTGCAATTGTTTTTTTTTTGCCAGTGCAACTATCAGCAATTGATTTTCAATTTGATTAATAATAATATCTGACTCTAGAAAATCAATTTATGCATTAACACTATTCAAAGTCATAGTAAAACTAATGCAGATTTTCAAACAAGTGCAATTTGTTAACCTGAAAACAGCTACCCAATTTATAATGATTTTTTAACAAACACGAGAGAGGTAACATTATTTAGTACCAAGATGTTTATCCATCAACAATACATTAACAATTCGCTGGTTTATGTTCTGACATGTTTATGGTAACGTAAGCTAGTTGTAAACTAAATCTTTCAGTTATATTCAGTTTACAATCTAATGTTCTGTTCGTAAAAGTTAGTGAAGAGTAGTCATTAGGTGAGTTATGGATACTTTCTCTAGCGTTTTTTTGTTAAATTAAACTGTTTGGTTATGTCAGAAGGATTTACTGTATTCATTGTGTTTTATTATGAAGATGGATTGTCGTGAAGAAAATATATTTTTGGCCCCATAAAAAGTGGACCGATGACCTGTAGAAGGTCACTGGATGCGAGAAGCACAGGACAGGGCGTTGCGGTGGCGCTTGGGAGGCTTATGTCCAGCAGTGAACGTATTTTAGCTGAAATGAGGAAGATGACGACGATGGAAGAAATCCCCTGCCCAGCAGTGTCGTCTGCGTCACTCTGTCTAATCATAAAAAAATAATATACAGGGTGGCAGGGAACATCGACGCGCCAGATTCAATACATATTCTGGAAGAAACCAGAACCAACGCAGTGGGCGTTGAAATTGATCATAGGTTACAAAAAAAAAAACAGTTTTTACTTTGAAACCACGTGGTCAAAATGTATGGAACAGCAATTTTTTTTTCAACCTATTGTGGTCCAAAATCATGTACTGAGTCCACAGTACAATTGCGCGTCGATGTCCCTGCCACCCTGTATTATTAGTTTGTCAGCCAGGCCTGTTGAATAAGACATTATTTTTCCTTATGAACTTAACCATAGTGGCAGACATTTGAAGGGATAATTATGGACAGCATTGCACATTTACACCTGCGGCTCAACTATCGAAGAGATCTTAATTAGTTCACCCCTTTCATTATTTTTTCACATGGAATTTAGGGAAAACCTCTTTTCCCAAAATTCTTTGTAGAAGAATAGTGTACAAGATCCCCAATCTTAGGAATCTTCCTTCTAATATTGTTTCACTATAAACCAGAAGATAATTATCTATGCACCTTTGTGTGAATCACTTCTCCCATTTCAAAATTAGAAATCTATATTTATAAAAATGAATCCCTATTTCCCTTGGTCACGCGTGAACAGCTGAATGGATTTGGATGAAATTTGGCACAGGGGTAGACCATGACCTGGAATATGACATAGGATACTTTTATCCCGATATTCCCACGGGATTGAGACTTACGCGGGTGAAACCACGGGGCGCAGCTAGTAAGAGATAAATCCTTGGTAGAATTAAATAATCTTTAGTAACTTTACGTTAGGAATTGAAATTAGCATTTACTGATATCGCATGTCGGCTCTAGGAAATGGGTTACTATAATGTTGGTTCACGATGAGCAACCTTTCCCGACGCGTAAGTAATGAGTGCGAGTTGATAGCCTCACGACTGTTAGCGAGGCGGGGTGAGCAGTAGTCCAGGGTGAAAGTGATGAGATTGATTTTTTCGTGAGTATGAAGTCAGGAAATTTCGTAGAAAGATTAAGATTATAATACTTTTACCTAAATAATCGATTAGACCATTTTTTTAAAGAAAAAATATTATTTTACCAAGAAAACTGTGTGTTGTTTTGAAACGAGTTCAAAAAGGCGAAGGTTCTCAATTCGTCTGTATATTTTTTTTTGTGTATTTGTTACGCGATTACTCCGCCAATTATGAATTGATTTTAATGATTCTTTTTTTGTTTGGGAGCTCATGCTTCAGAGGTGGTCCCATATAAATTTTATTAACTGTGCTTGCGTAGGAGGAGCTCGTGGCTAAGTAATAACAGCCGCACCAGGTCGATCCATCCGGTTAAGCTACGCTTGCCGGGGTTGGTCGGTGGATGGGTGACCATCTTTACATACGGAGACTCCTCCGTGCCTCGGAAAGCACGTTAAGCCGTTGGTACCGGCTGTCATTCGTGGATCTTTGACAGTCGTTACGGGTCATCAGAAGCACGAAAGTCTGACAACCAGTCTTACCAAGGGGTATCGTATTACCCAGTTACTGGGTTGTGGAGGTCAGATAGGCAGTCGTTCCATGTAAAATACTGGTACCTATTCAGCTGCATCCGGTTAGACTGGAAGCCAACCCCAACATAGTTGGGAAAAGGCTAGTCAGATTGATTGTGCTTGCGTAGTGTAGAAAATCAATTCAAATTCGGATTAATCGCGTAACAATACACGATTACTCCGTCAATTATGAATTTATTTTGAAGACTCTTTTTTGTTTGTTTGGTAGGTCATGCTTCAGGGGTGGTCTCATATAAATTTTATTAACTTTGCTTGCGTAGTGTTTGAGTTAGCTTCAATAATACGTATTTTGTCACGTACGTTTTTATACGTAAATAGATAAATTATGTTTTAAGTTCCCGTCACAGTTATTTACATAGGTAGTTGTATTTGAATTTTTGTGGAATAGGTACCACAAACAAAAACTGAAAAACTTTTTCCAAAAAAAAATAAACCGACTTCCAAAAAAAAATACTCTTCTACTCTTGGCGTAGCAACACATTGACAGTTCTGTCACTGCAATTAAAGCACTGGCTCCAAAATTCGTACTATACACATACAACTTTTCAAACAATTAAATAACTAAATATCTGAAGGCCAATTCTGCTATTTTACGCGCAAATTGAAAATCATGCGACCGGAATGCGATGACATTGTGAATAGATAAAAAAATGGTATTCTGCTAACCTTAATATTCGGTTTATTCACATTCCGATCGCAATATCTTCGCAATCGAGTCTCACGGCGGTCGAGTATGTTTTCGTTTACGAAAATAAATATATTTTCATGTTGGTTCAATGCACGCAGACGATATTGTGATAATTAGTGATACTTCAATTTTTAGCAACCTTATTTTATGATTTTTTTAATGTATTAATTAGTTTGCTTGGTTAAGTACATAGTTTTAGTATTTTCATTTCCCGTTTGTTATTATATATCTTTGAGAATACAAAATCCTTAAAATAAATATTCAGATAGAAAGATAATTTGGAACGTATTGAAATCGCGACGCGCAAGCGCGATGGTTTAAGATGTCAAGAAGAGACGTCATTGAATGTCAAACTATAGTATTATATCTTTTTTATTTATTAAATTCTTGGTTTATGAGTGAAATAACTGTAACTATATAGCACTATCCCAGGAAGAAAGAGATTTTTCGAATATGGTGCCGAAATAGCCATCAGAAAATTGTTTAGTTCCTACATAACTATATTATCCATGAGGAAGGTTTTTTATTTGGTCTGAGTGAGGAATATCATCGTTTTTCGGAACAGAACCCGAGCATAGCATCCAAGATAGATACCTACTGTTGTAGTCGTTCTAGTGTGTTGAGTGAAGAGTTGCAGGGAAAATCATACAGATATAGAAGTGCCGTTAAGATAAAAAACTTCCGTACCCTCTACAACAAACACAAGGGTTTGTTGTTAGCATCAATAGCAGATTTTTCGATATCCTGAAGGAAGATGAAGTTTTGCAGCGGATTTAATAATCCTTTACAGACGAAAGTGCCAAGCTACCTATATGCTATATTGTTAAAAATTATTTATACAAGGTACTAGTTACTGCATACAAATGTAGCAAAATAAATCAAAGTATAGTTTTCATTTGCCTTTTTCATTTCTTTATTATGAACTTTTGCTCGTTTTCGCAAGATCAAACGATCGGTCTGTTCCTTTGGTAAATAATTAACAAATAATTTACACCCTTTCGGTACGGAACCCTAAAAAGCATGCAGTTATTTTATTATTATTAATATGGAAATCTTGATGTATCAAAATACAAAAATGAATTACAAAAAAACAAAAAAAAAATAACAATAGTTGAGGATCGAACTCACAACCTAGGTCATGCAAGGCAGACGTCGAATCGCTTCGACTGGACGACTCTTTGACATATGGTGAAAATAGCCTTTCTTATATGTCATAATTGACTGTCATGATTGACTGAGTGTCACTTGCGCAGTGGAAGCGGGCTGGGCCTATGGGCCCAGCCCGCTTCCACTGCGCAACCGAACCGAAGAAATGATGGACTTTCAGCAGTTTGAATACTATTTATGAACAATCAAATATAGGGTATCAAGTACTTAATATACAAAAGCTAACTTTGAAAAGACACACATGACACATGACACTTTCTTATAGTATGAGAGCCCATGAACAACATTGTTGCCTTGTCGTTTTTCGACCAAAACCCTATAAAATTGATAGATCTGAATCCAAAATCCTGAGGACCATTCACGTCTCATTCAAAGTTGAGCCAAAAACACAAAGTGCCGAGTGTGAAAAAAAAATGAGGTACCTTCGTCGGAGAAGTCCTCAAAGACTATTCCTTCAGCTGTTTTCTTCAAGTCTATTCTACGTACTTACCTTCATTTTTTTTTAATATAAAACTAAAACTTTGGGTATTAGGCCCAAAATAAATGATCTCCTTTCAGAATTTTTCACAATCAGAATTTCTCAATCACGCCTGAGCTGACCCAATTTACAAATATTATGCCAAAAAAAAGTGCGGATCTATTTCTTAACAATCTGTCTGATTTTCAGAATGTAGTTGAACGATAGATTTTAGATTTACAAATAAAATTAAATAGAAAGAATACGAACGAAGGATTTTGAACGTGTTGAAAAATTTTTCAGGTCACATGTGCCTCGCAAAATTTGTATGTAACGTAACAACAACTTCAACGAACTAATGATTTTATACGGTTTTGGTCGTAAAGCGATGCGACATGGTTTTGGTCGTGGGCTCTCTTACTAATATGTCAAACGCCAATTACCTTATGAGGCAAACACTTGCTAAGAAGATTCCACAAGGCTGTTTGCGTTCTTACTATTTTCCAACATAGCTCCTTGTAGAGCTTGTCTAATCCTGTCTTGTACAATCCCGCAGTAAACTATCGAAGAACAGGAACAAAATAGAATATTCATCTTCGCTCCATAGGAAATAGCGTATTAATGTGTAGCATAAACTTACTCAGCAGTGGGCGGGACAAGGCTGCCAGAAATGATGATGATGATCTAACCTATGTGTTGGTCCGACCTTCATCATCTGCCTAGCCCTTTCTCAACCAAGTTGGGGTCGGCTTCCAGTCTAACCGGATGCAGCATATGGTTTTGGTCCGACCTTAAAGATTATTTTTGCAAGAATCGTACATACCTAATCTATCAAGTAGTATTTATTCAGAAGCTTGGGCATACATTCAGACAAAGAGGCTGGAGGAAATGAATGTAATACATATATACAAATCTATATAAATATGTATTATGTTTGGAACTGTGACCATCTCTCATGAGCATAGTGAAAGAGCAAACGTGCCGTGATGCAGTTGCAGGCGAAGTGCTTACCGAATATAAAGTCAGCCCTATAAAAGTAAAGTCATCGTCATCATTTCAGCCGAAAGCCGTCCACTGTTAAACATAGGCCTCTCTCAAGCGTCGCCACATCGACGGACCCTGTGCTTCACAGAAGTGGAGTAACTGTAGAAAAATAAAATGACTACCTACTGAAGTGAATATTTATTATTAAATAGGCAGGTAACTATTTATACAAACAAAAAATATTACGCAAAACAACATAAGTAACACTGTGTATTAGGGCGCTTTTAAACGGTTTTTTTTATCAGACGTGGACCGTCCTTTTCGCTCTTATCTAGGTCGAACAATGGCAATCAGAACCACCGTCCTGCTCATTTTTCCCGCCATGTGTCGTCCGCGTGATTCCTCCAAATAGTAATGTAATAGTGTGACAACCCCGTGCCTAGGAAAGCACGTACAGCCGTTGGTACTAATCTCTTCCCGGTTACGTCGTATTGCCGACCCATCGGACTATGAGAGTGAGGGAAGAGGTTGTGTACATGTTGTATGTGCGCACAGCCTCGTTTTCTATAGTATCTCCTGTATACTTGGCTATCTCCGTTTAAATTGGCCGCCATGACAGCAAATAGGTCGGGACTTCGTATCTCATCTAAACGTATAGAATCTAAAAAGGAGAAATAAAAGGTTTAATAAATAGTGAATAGACAAACAAATTCTATTACTTATTCATTTCGCATAGATTTTAAAATAACGGTTACGCTTCCAGCCTTTCTACACAGCTGTGAACCTGAAGGAATATAGTTTCGACCCACAATGAAAGTGTGGAAAAAGTAGACGCGGTGATGAAGATGCTTAGAATATAGCTGCCTTGTTGCATATCAATCGATAATATCCCTTTAATATATCCATACTAATATTATAAATTCGAAAGTAACTCTGTCCATCTGTCCGTATGTTACTTTTTCACGCCTAAACCATGGAACGGATTTCGACAAATTTGGCAAGGAGATAGATGGCATCCTGGGGAAGAAAATAGGCTACTTTTTATCGACATACCACGCGGGCGGAAGCTAGTTTTGATATAAGTATTATAATTTGTACTTGTAGACCAACCTTGGCTGCAACACCCAGTCCATTTCTTCGCTTATCCTGTAGGAAAAGCGGCTTCAGTTCGTAAGACTGTAAGTTTTATAAACGCACGGTCGCTTTTGGAAAATGCGCCTGATGTGTGACCCCGCGGCTGGCGATGCTGAGAACAGCTACTGCTGTGCTCTCTACGTTGTTCCGCCGACGATTCGGCGTCTGCACGTTGTGCGAGGAATGAAAATAACTCCCACTGGCGAACCCACTCGTTTTGCATTATTTTGACCACACAAACACAAAAGTATTTACAACACTGTTCCTGTATAAGTTTTTATTTCATGAATATTGGATTTCAAGATGATTTCATGGACAAAATGAAAATAAAATGAGAAATTGAAACTGCAGAAGCTAAAATTTTTCGTGACAGTTCAGTCAACAAATAATCTCATGCTTACGTCAGTTTTGACGGTTGCTTAGGTACGGGAATACCCACGGATATCGATTTTATTTTCATTCGCTACTCGACAATTTAGCAGAATACCGTTTCAGTACATTTCTTATTTTCATTCAATTCGCAATATCATCGCACCAAACGCCACCTTTGACTTAGTTTTTTGGTTTAGCAGAATACCTTTTTTGACGTTTTGGAACTTTTGCGGCACTGCGACTTGAATTTGAACGTTTTTTAAGCACGAGAATTGGCCTTCAGTAGTTAACGACTTCTACAATATGCACACAAACAAACACAAAAATACAATTACAAATATTACCAAAATAAACATAAAAGAGAGAGAGTAAACGATTGAAATTCGTTATGCAGTTATTTCTGGGAATGATAATGACAGCAATAGTCCAACGAGCAATGTGCTGAATGCCAAGTGATGTAAGGTCGTAAGTTCAAAGCTGTTTTAATATTTTCGCGGAATTCAATAAAGAAAATTAACTTTGAACTCTCATAGAATCCTACTGGTGACGTACAGTCAACTGAGCATCTGTAGAACCAATTTGACATTGACTGCTGTCAATGTCAAATTGGTTCTACAGACGCTCAGTTAAACTGCCCATAATTTTTGACGTAAAGGCGCTCCTTTACGTCACAAATTATGGGCAGTTTTGTAAATGCAAGTGTAAATTACCACTTTCATTCTATTGACTGTAAAATTTTTTTTGGTTCTTGAATATTTTTTTTACGGCATTTTGCCTGTGTAATTTCAAGATCTTTCAGGTTTGTCTTTCAGTTAATAACGGAACTATTCAACTAACTATCAACTTTAACATAATTAGAGTATACACTCACAAGACGTGGTACTTACAAGTTAGAAACATTTTTAATGCGCTTTTCATTTTACAATGCATTTTACATTTATCAATGCGTTTTACAATTGCTGCTGCACATTATTTTGACATCCAAGTTCCAAGCCAAGTTCAAAGTATCATAATTTGTCGTCATGCTAAGTTTAAAAATAGACTTTATAAAATAAATATTAAAATAATGGAACCATTATCACATCATCTTCAAATCGTCACGCACGCCATGACAGTTTTTAAGTGTATGTACTTTCACCTTTTTGTACGTTATTGTTGATATGTTTTGAGTGGAGGTGCAGGTAGGTGTCTTTAAGATGCAAGGTTTATAATAATTATTATCATAAATACACTGATCATAATAATGTCTTGTGTACATGCAAGAATTTATAATCATGATGATGCTTGATGGATGCTACGAGATGACGACTAATAATAGAAAAGTAAGGAAGAAGAGGAGATGCGCTGACCCCAAAAAAATGCAATAAGGGCAAGAGAATGATAGTGATGATAATGGCTTGATGGAGGCCTTAGGTTGACCTCCATCATGCCATTATCATCAATGTTAACAGTGGAAGACATTCGGCTGACATGATGATGATACGCAGACAGGCACCATAAGAAGTCTTGGAAGCGAAATAAAACACTCATAAACGAGTTATAAGATTTGATTTTTGCACACACACCATGGGTTATAACAATAGCAGGTGATATTATTGAAGTTTAATGTGTTTAGCCACCTGCATGCATATTCATTCAGCCTATATTGATCCCACTGCTGGGACACAGGCCTCCTCTCTGTGAGAGGGAGGGGCCGTAATCCACCACGCGGGCCCGGCGCGGGTTGGTAGATGTCACATGTCTTTAAATTTTCCAACGATATTTCAGTTCCTCACGATGTTTTCCTTCACCGTTTTAAGAGCAGTGGTGATGAAATAATTTTACACAAAGTAAAGCGTCTTCGGGTTCGATCCATACGACCTACAACTCGTAAGACGCGGCCGTTACCACCTGAGCCACCACTTGACTGCTCTCACTTGCATGAGTGCATGCTCATCTATTCTGCTGTCTGTACCGTACATCAAGTGCATGACAAAAGTTTATTCAAACAACGATTTAAAAACTCTTTCTTCGATTGTGTTTGAAGTTTCCTGTTCGTTGTGGATTTAACACAACATAGTTTTCCCAAGACCGTACCAATTAACAAAAGGAAATAAAGTTTAGAAAAGGATGGTAGTATCTTAGCTTTTAGGAAAACCAGACTTTACCAGTTCAGACCCTATCCAGTGCTGGCAGGTTTCCTGATTGTTTACCAATCAAACCAACACGATACCCCTTGGTAAGACTGGTTGTCAGACTTTCGGGCTTCTGACGACTCGTAACGACTGTCAAAGATCTACGAATGACAGTCGGGACCAACGGCTTAACGTGCTTTCCGAGACACGGAGGAGTCTCGGTATTTAAAGATGGTCACCCACTCACGGACCAACCCCGGCAAGCGTAGCTTAACCTGATGGATCAACCCGTGCGGCAGTTATTAATTAGCCACGGGTCCTTCCTGATTGTATACCTAGTGATTAAAGGCACGTACAAAAACATTATTTTCGTGTGAATGATGAATACCGAAGAATAGCAGGGAAAACCAATTTTTAAACTGTGAAGTTCAGAAAGGCACATGGAGTGAGAAGAAAATATACAAAAAATGGCTAACTTTACGAGGTTTGTGTCTAAGTTATATAAATGCTATTATAAATAAGTATGAATTCATTTTAATGTCCATCTTCCCTCAATTTAGCAGCAATCTTTCTTCAACCCCAATTCAATTCAACACTAAACCGATTTCATTTAATTCACTTTCGTTCCTCCACATAATTACACATTAAGCTTAAAGACTACTCATACAAAGTGTAACTTAATGAAGTTTCCACACAATAAACTTTATGTATGGCTGTCCTAAGAGCATGATAATAACAAGTAAGTACCTACTTGTATCACCCACTTTCATGGGAATTATGAGGTACAGGTAGAGGTGATAGTGGATTTAGTTTTATTATTATTTACTAGCTTCTGCCCGTGACTTCATTCGCGTGGAAGTCGTAGGACACAACAATTACTAAACTAACTGTCAGATTTTTATAAAACTTTGCAGTAAGTCTTGAAAACTACCTCAGAAAAAATGGACAAAACACAAACTTGCTCAAATGCTGCTGTATTGGTGGTTGCTGTTTTTGATTAGTAAGTCAAACTCGGAAGACATTATTTGAGTCCATTAAAGATAGTAACAAAACAAACGTGAATTACATAGTTACAAAACACCTTCAAGCAAAGCTAACAACTCCAGATATTAGATGAAAACCAACTGATTATGATTTAGTGTCAATTTTTCACTTATTTGTTAAGAAAAATTGTGTTTTTGTTTCACCACTACTAGATTAACCTATAAAACCTCCTTAATTTCTGCAGAACGAGCTCAAAGGGCAATCCTAAAAGTAATGCATTTCAAACCCAGAGACTTCACCACAATCAAACTCTATTCCATTGCTCATGTCCTGACAGTCAGACAGTTATTTATACTCCGCGCCGTTCTGAGAAGACACTCCATGTTACCATTAGACACAAAAATCCTGTTGAGACGCAAAGGAATTCCTGTCTGTGGTCCTGTCAGATGTCGTTCCGCATTTGCCAGTCGTCAGTTTCTTGCCCTAAGCTCTCGTCTTTATAATAAAATACTGCCAATATATATTTATACAAAATATGAGGTGAAAAATATACTTTTTAAAGTGGTTGCAAGAGTTATCATATGATGAAACAGAAAATTTTGTCAAAGTAATGTTTTAAATATACTGTTTAGACATAATTTCTTAATTCTTTTTTACGTTTTAGTTGTTAAGCTAGTTGTTAGGTTAATTTTCATAGTAGTAGTACTTGTACGACGATCTATGTTTAATTTGTTGTATGTCCCTGAAATCTTGGGGAACTTCGGCTTCTAAGATACAGGCTTCTTGCCTAGTTTAGAAGTCAGATGTTTCGACTTTAAACTGTGTCAATGTTGTACAACCTAATCATAAGACTCTATCTTGTACTATTTGGTTTAAAAAAAAAAAAAAAACAATATTTATTGTTTCTCATACAATTGTTCTACAGCACAGAATTGAGGCAGCCCCGGTAAGTTATAAGGATACTTGTGATGGGGCTACCTCGCTACTTCCCTAGGGTTACTAACTACATTTCAACTAGGGTTTTGTGTACAAAATAAACTCTTATTTATTTATTTATTAATTCTGGTCAAGTTATCTGACAGATTTATAACAAAACTCTTTTCCGATTTTTTTACTTGTGGATACAGCCTAATTCTATATTATTATGAAATAAGATAATATCAATCTAACAAAAAAATATATCGATAAGTAGAATGATACTACCCTCGAGCCAATACCACCAGGGCCTGTACACAACTATTAACTGTGCGTACAGCTATATAAGATGCGTCACGTATATCACACGTCAGTTTGAACAGTACTCGCTAATACACGCACTTTATTCAGGTACTGTATGGTTTTTTATAGGCATAGGATATTATAGATTTAATCATTATGGTTGAGAACATGAATAGAGGGGTTCGTTGCTAATAAATTAATGATGACAGCCACACGGGACGATTGAAGGTTAAACTATGCTTGCCGCAGTCGGCTCGTGGATGGACCATATTGCATATGGACACCCCTCCATACCTCAGAGTCGTTAGCACGTAGTCGTTAGTCCCGACTGACATTCGTAGATCTTTGTCAGTCGTTAGGGGTAGTCAGAAGCTCAAAAGTCTGACAACTGGTCTTACCAAGGGGTGTCGTGATAACTAGTGTTACCCAGTACTGCCTACCTGACCTCCACAATCCAATAACTGGGTAATACGATGCCCCCATATATACACGTGTTAGGGCGTTACCTGTGACTCCGGATGTGATGTTTTTATTACAAGCTTTATATTAGCTTGCTCTGTTCGTATGTATTTCCGGTAACTCCTTTTGTCATCAATTTTTCAAGCACTTCCTGGCATCCGATTGAGCTGAAACTTGGCATACTTATACAACTACCGAGACATTTTGAAAAAATGATACCATGGAGCTGGTCTGATGATGGAGCCGGAAGTTGGACATAGGAACTCCTCAATCAAACAAGATAGCACCATCCTGTTTGGACTCGTTGGTTATGTATTAACAAGTGCTTTGACATTAGGTGGTGTTCAGGGCCTAATGATGGAGCCGGAAGGTGGCCATGGGAAAACCTAATTCGTTGGATTTGTGGAGGTGATAGAACAGATATTTAAATTAATCGTAATGCTAAAAAGTAGAAAATAAAATATAAGTAAAATCTTTCTAAAAACAAACTTTTAATTAACTAAAAAGTACTTAATATAAAAGTGTCGTAAACATAAAACTTTAATATTTTCTTAAAAGCTTGAGGCGTAAATGTCCTTCTCACACTAAATTTGAAGATAAGCCTCAAGGTTTTAAGAACGTGCTGACACAATCACTTATTTCATATTCTAGCTAAGTTACTAGAGAAATACTTTTAATAAAATGTTCAGAAAAACAGAACGTGGGTGGGTGTACTACAAGTACACCTTCTGCCTCTGCCCAACCTTTCGGGGATACAAGGCGTCATGTTATGTAAGGTAAGTTTAAAAAAAGGGGGTACTCGTAAAAGTAAACTATAATCCCATAGCGCGTACAGCACTGCAGGGTAACATACATATTCGAACGGAGACACAAACATCTCATCGTGAGAAAACCGTCACGGTAGACGTAATAGTTCAACGATTGAAAAAGAGGTGGCGCTGTTTTAGCTTTATGTGAGCTCGCTCATGAATAAAAGTTTTTTATGAATGAAAGGCAAAATGTTGAAAATAGTACCCTAGTTTTGAGTAGGGAAAACGAATTTCCAAACCAATATTTTTAAGTAAAGGGTAAGGGTTGTTATGCTTTAAATATTTATTACGTATTTGATACAATGCAACATCAAAGCCTGAATCTCTGGTTTGGGCAGTGTTATAATTGGGTTTTTACCCGACTACGGCGAAGAAAAAAGGAGGGTTATGATTTTGACCGGTATGTATGTATGTATGTATGTATGTATGTATGTTCATCTGTTCCCTCCTATCGTCCAAACCACTTATCACAATTAGACAAATGAGGTATCGTTAGAAGCGTCGTGATTGTCCGCTGGTTATAGGCTATGTGAAGTCACATTAAATTAAAAATGGCGCCCTCTAGAGGACATAAAGTGAGGAACTTAAAAACAAATATGGTGTAATCGTACCATGTTGGGTATCAAATGAAAGGGCTTAATGAGCACATTTCAAAAATATATATATTATAACCCCAAAAGAATTAAAAAAAAAATCAAGTAATAAAAACTAAAACCCAACTACGACTTAAAAGGTATAAACAAGACACCACAGACAGACAAATTAAAAATCCGGAGTCACACGTTATCTGTTCGATTTATGCCCTAACACGTGTGACTCCGGATTTTTAATTTGTCTGTCTGTGGTGTCTTGTTTATACCTTTTAAGTCGTAGTTGGGTTTTAGTTTTTATTACTTGATTTTTTTTCTATCCTCGAGTCCCAGGTGATTTTCAGGAATAGTCTGGATTTGAACCCGGTTAATATCAGTAGGCTCATTTAATATTACAGTATAAGCACCATATAATATTTGCACTGCTTGTACACAAGTCTCCTCTCGATGAGAGGGAGTGGGCCTTAATCCACCACGCGGGCCAAGTGCGGGTTGGTAAATTTCACGTCTTTTAATTTTTGTTTGTAGGACATTCCAGTGTCCTCATGATGTTTTCACCGTTTTGGGAGTATAGGTGATGAAAAAAATTACACAAAGCAAAGCGTCTGTCGGGCTTCGAACCTACGACTGTTACGATAAGTCGAGGCCGTTGTTACCACTGGGCCACCACTGCTTATAATAATCATTTAATACCAACTGGTCAGTGTACCAAGTATGCACCCTTGCCTAACCTTTCTGGGCACAGATAATCAGCAATCAATGTTATGTCTGAGAGATAGGGTCTGTCTCATACCTACTTAAAACCCCAATCTAGTCTGAGAACGTAAACGTACATTTCAAAATAGTATAGTTACATTTGAGAGCAGTTACCATTGGGCCACCACTGCTCTCAAATGTAACTATACTATTTGTAGGCCCCGACTTACGAGTTGTAGATCATGGGTTCGAACCCAGACAGGCGCTCTACTTTGTTTAGATAATTTCATCACCGCTGCTCTCAAAAACGGTGAAAGAAAACGTGAGGAAACCCGCAAGTGTTAGGACCAAAAATTCGAAGACAAGTCACATCTACCAATTAATAGCCCACTCTCTCTCGACGCGAGGAGGCCTGAGTCCCAGTAGTAGGAGCATTATAGGCTGATTATGGTCATGTGCACTGCCTATCCCAAAAAGCGAAACTGTCATAAAAGACAGATTACGACAAACATTCGTGTTCGCGTGCATACTATTATGTAATTTATTCGATAATTACTTCGATGTCGAGCGATAGGTTGGTGCTACCAATTAATAGATAAATCAATTGGAAACATGTTGGTTTTCTAATGATTTAAAGGATTTACATCGATTATAAATGTTTACATAGTTGTGTGTTTATGAGATGTGTTTTTTTAGATCCCAACGTCTGGCAAATAATGTTTTCTTCTTTTGTCCATAAGTTCTGAGTTGACCTCTTCGGTTACTGAAAAACGCTTGCACTGACTGGACAGGTCCACTCAAATCTGTGTGTCGTGTTGAGTCCCTGTTGAGGGCAGAGGACTAACTAGTCGCAATGATAAACAATATGGACTCTACTACCAGATTTATTGTCGTTATCACAGGTTGATTTTAGGCAAGCATGGCTTCAGAGAGCAGGTGGCCCAGATAAATCTTCCGCGACTAACGAGTCGTAGGTTCAAACCCAGCCTCGCGCGTTACTTTGTGTAATTTTTGTCATCTTCACTGCACTCAAAATGGTGAAGGAAAACATTGTGAGGAAACCGACATGTCCTAGAACTAATTATTGAAGACATGTGACATCTACCAACCCGCACTGGGCACGCGTGGTGGATTACGCCCATCTCCCTCTCACAGAGAGGACGCCTGAGTCGCAGCAGTGGGAACGTTATACACTGATTATGCTATGGCTTCAGCTAAAGATACGGTCCTACGACAATACGTAGATAAAACAATTACAGGACTTGTGAACACTCTTACTTCTGGAAGCGAACTGACTAACGAATAATAGTACCTTTTCCCTTACCAATGTGTCGAGAAAACGACAGGATAGAGATGATTGTTGAAATTGTACACCGATGTAGGTTGTGCTTGAACTGAGTTGATCGCACGTAATTGAGATCGAATTAAACTGCGTCCCGTTCATGTTGTAGATCTAGTAAGTTTATGGTTCTTTGACAATTCAAAAGTGCCTGTAAATGGTTTAATTGAAATAAATGCTTTGAGTTTGAGTTTGAGTTTGGTAGATGTCATAAAATACCACGAATTGAACATTAACATGATGTAACGTCCAGTGAAGGGTGGGCGTTTTGGGGGACTGTCTTTGACGTTTGAATGAATGACTTTTGATTTTGAGTTTGATTCTCCCCGAAGGGTAAGTAAGGCCCTCTGCTTAGCTACCGGAAACGGGAAAATACCACGAAGTGAATTCTCAGCTAATAACTTACTGAAATCCTGCTGAAGTGGTTAACGCCAAAGGGATTTTAGAACTTACAGAAAACATTCGAAGTATTTACCTGTTTGGTTTTCATTTCACCAACAGTAAAAATAAATAAAAATAATTTCATAACAAGTAATTAATCTACTTAGGGGAGAACTCATACAAAAATATACCTAAGTATCTATAACAGTTACTACTAACGTATAGAAGTCTAAATAGTTACCCGGGCTCCTCCTTTTTTTCATCCCTAACCAGAATTATCGGTACGAGTTTTATCTAGATTACTTACTCACTTAAACCCTCAATTATCGTTAAAAAACTTGCTATTTATATACTAAACAAAAACTCACTCGTGATCCATATATGCTCAAATGAGTTTGCCATCACTAGCCAGAATTACATGGACTTTGGTTGAATATCCTGAAAAGTAGGATTTTCCCATAAATCCTGAAGCTTGACAGTGACCTTGACTTTGTCAATCCGCTTCGTCAGCATGAGAGCGATGACTGGTCACCCACACACACAAGACGAAGCCCATACAAGCGTGATCCCGACGTGCACATGCACGCCTCAGTGCACGGCCATACGATGCAACGATTGCACGCTCTAAAAGATTTATAGATAAATGTAGTTCCCGGTGAAAATAGATAAATGCCAGTGCACATTTACACAGTGCACATTTCAATAGACGCAACCGCATCAGCCGGACATCGGTCCACATAGAGGGGACACCCGCGGTTTTCCAACAAGATGCAGTGCCGCGGTATTGTCCTTTTGTGTTTTTGTGTGCTCTCAGCTTCGGCTGACACCTTTGGAGCCAGCCTGAGGCTGTTGGGCAAGGTGTACGATAACTGTGAGAAGTCGCAGGAGATAGTTAAGTGTTTGAAGATCCAGGCGACGAAGTTGGCAGATAGGGCGGCGCGCATGGACACGCTGCCCATCCTCGATGGAATCGCGTTAGTGAAGCGAGCTGAAGCCGGCAGGGCGTCCCCGAACGCTCTCCCCGAAGATGAAGACCTCGAATCACTCCCATCGGATAAAATCGACAAATACTTGCAGCTTGCAACTACAAAGTTGATGCAGACACATCGGGTCTTCATATCTCCTATGGATGTCGGCGAAGATGTTGGACGGTCGCTAAGCGAAGCCAGGAGTAAACTCAAGAAGATGATGGGCCCCATTCTTGCTGGTGTTGCAATCAAAGGTGGGTTCCTGATGATGGCATTCCACGCGATAGCACTGATTGCTGGAAAGGCTCTACTTATCGGTAAGATAGCTCTGCTGTTGTCGGCGATCATCGGCTTGAAGAAGCTGGTTTCTGGTGGGGAGTCTCATGAGAAGACTACGTATGAGATCGTGAAGCATCCTCAGGTGTCTCAGAGTCATACGTACTCATCTTCTCACTACGGCAGCGACTTTGACACCACAGGCCCTGGAGGTCACTACAGAAGGAGTGTGGAGGACGAAGCTGCTGCACAGGACAGGGCCTACAAAGCCTATGCCAAGAAGCAGTAGGTTTTAGAAAAAACAACAGGCTTACGACTCCATATTTTACAAAATTCACAACGACACGGCATTTTTTATTTGCACTATATTAGCCCAAACATTGTTTTGGACCTTTTGCAAAGGAATAATGTTTAACCAAAAAATGATTATTTATTATGCTTATTCAAACGACACTAGGTAGTTAATTTAAATAGTAATTTATTATTTATTCGCTAGTTTAGTCCCATGTTTATTATTATTTATCCAATGCATAATAATGATGATAATTATAAAAGTTATAACTTATTATGTAAATAAGATTGCGTACGCGATTTTTGCATGTGTGTATGTATGTTCAGTACATTAGTTAGATAGGGATGATTAATCGGACGCACCAAATAATAAATAATAATGCTAATAAGTATATAATTATACAAATAATAAATAATGGTTATAATCATGAATTAATAATAATTACATTAAGACTTTTAGGCTAGTCGACGGGTACTGTGCATTTCTGTTTTCTACGTTTGTCCAATTTTGTAAAAATAGCGGATAAGTTAAAGGAATAAGTTATTTATATTATTTTATTTATACGGTGCTGTTTAGGATAAGTAGTTAATTAATTTATTTATTGGCTATTCTTTATATAATAACATCTTGATGTCGATCATCGGCAAGGTGGTTA
This sequence comes from Lithophane socia, assembly GCA_947522985.1. NCBI lineage: Eukaryota > Metazoa > Arthropoda > Insecta > Lepidoptera > Noctuidae > Lithophane > Lithophane socia. The sequence goes on from OX383274.1 coordinate 1,385,484, forward strand.
CGCGAGTACCTTTTATTTATTTATAAAACAGAAATAATAATTGCGTACTGTATTAACCCTGTTATTATTAGAATAATAATTTATTTAATTATAAGTTTGTAATGATGATGAAAAATATTCTTAAAAGAAACCAACGAATGACGACTTAAAGAAAATTATAGAAACTGAATGTTTGTTTTATTTTTAGATTGATTGGGGCCGACAGATTAAATAAATTTATTTTGAAATTTTGTTACGGCTGTTTGTTATTTAACCCTAAAGATGAAGTAATAAATTATTATGAAATAGGAAATTATTATCTCGTAACTGGATTAATCCACTTAATCTCATACCAAAATATCACAGACATCTCAAGCCACACATAACCATAGTAAGAAATTCTTACAGTGTAGCAACAGGCAAAAACGAAGCTAATTTACTGAGGAAAGCGACTTTACTGAGGAAATTATTACCAATAATCTTTTCAACGGTATGCAGACATCTTTGCGTGACATGGAATTATAAAATGCTGAAGAAAAGTCTCCGGGCGCTGGAAACGAAGAAATATGTCAAGATGAGGACGACCACACTGCTGAAAAAACTGAAAAAATACTTAAGTAAGTATGATTTAATAAAATCAATGAAGTAATCGATCATGGTTTGGATGATTCAATTACATATTATGCAACACTTGCTTCACCCCTGTGAACTACTGATGAGGAGACAAGTCAAAACTTCGATATTTCTGTGCTATGTCCATCGAATTAGTACTGTTATAAGTAGTGACACAAAAGGAAGAACAGATAGTGAAAAGCATTAAAAAGTCAACGAACAAGTCGTTTATCCAAAATTACCCACAATTGTCGTGTCATGTAATTAGAGGTGTAACGATCAATATAGCAATTTATTATTTTCTACTGTCACGGTCGACTGGCTGCTGTCATTTGCATGAACAATGTCGCTAACTACAGATCGCTCGTTTTCATAAATACTGACCACAGCTTAGTTGTAATTGGTATTTCCATTTGCAAATGGATCGGATTTTCCTTGCATTTCATTAGTAGAATGAAGATAATTGATTTGCATAGCATTTTGGTTAGACGTACCTACAAAAAAATCAAGATTTGCAATGTATTATTTTGAAGACTATAAAACTGAGGGAAGTACTCCAAAGGTAAGGCTGGAGGAAGCCAGGAAAGAGATGAAATCGTAATTGGGTTTCTTCTTTGATGATGAAAAAAGCTAGGTAGTTAGGTACGCCGTTTGGTTATCATAGGGTTAAAGTGATATGGTGATAGTGGTATTATAAGCACAACGCTTAATAAAATTTGAATGTCCTACTGATTCAACTAAATCAAATTTAGGAAACTCGCATTTTTTTATTATTTGAGATGTGATTGAGTTTAAAAAATAACATATAAGTAATTACTTTAAGACACACGTCATAGGAAATAAACTTAATATAATAATGTTTAATAGAATTACTATTAATAATTGTTCAGGTATGCTTAAAAAGAAAATATAGCTAATTTTATTTGTGATTGAATTTAAAAAATAACATATAATTACTTTAAGACACACGTCATAGGAAATAAACTTAATATAATAATGTTTAATAGAATTACTATTAATTATTGTTCAGGTATGCTTAAAAAGAAAATATAGCTAATTTTATTTATTTATTTTTACACAGTAAAATACAAAATAGATACGACATAATTAGAATATGAGTACAAAGGTACTGCTTGTTGCGTACCTTTATACCTGCGTACTTTTTATTGTAATTGCTTTCTGCCATGCAACTAATATTACTTGGAATTCATAAAATGTCATTAAAGATAACTTATTTGCTGAATAGTTGTCGTATTGGTATAAAGATAAAGCTAAACACATCGTTTAGTTACACGAGACACCATCCAACATACATGTTATTAAAATTATGATACTAGTGATTAAAGTGATGAGCTGACAATTTGTTATCATCATAAAAATGAAGTAAAGAGTAACTACCATGAGAGATAATTAATTGTATCAATTAGGAATGAATGACACTGGTTAAGCCAAATGTTCTAGATTTGCCTTATAGAAGCAACAAGAATAATGTGTCCAGGATTTTGTAATAATTATCTTGATTCAAATGAGTGTCCTTGGAGTTTCTTGTCCGTTCTTATCCATCTCTATGGATAACGTAAATCTCTATTTACGTTTTAGAATGGGCTACTAGCTTCAACTTTCTGACTAACTGACCGACTATTTGACAATGCAAAAGTGCCTGTAAATAGTTTAATTGAAATAAATGCTTTGTATTTGAGTTTATAAAGTGCACTGAGACAGAATATTATACTAAAGTGTATGATGAAATCCCAGCATGCAATTTTGAGTTGCAAGACTGAATTTTATCTGGAACTCATACGAATTACTAAAATAATATAAATCAATTACTATTAGTTTGAAAACCATATCAAATACTGATGACAAAGCAGAAACAAGGATGGAATACCAAAAAGACTCACAAATAAAAGTTAAGGAAAGAAAGAAAACAACTTAGACTATGCCAGCGTGGTGGATTATCATTAGCCCACTTCCTCTCACAGAGATGGGGCTTGTGTGTATCCCAGCAGTGGGAATATCACGGGATAATTATGCTATGCTATGCTAATAAAGACTTAGTGCAGGTCCAAGCAAATTTTACAAAAATCCAAAGTAAAATAGCATGACCAAACGTCATTGTCAAAACTCTGGATAAAAAAAGTTCAAAATCTGAATAAAAATCTAGTGCTTCTTGTTTTAAAGAGCTAACTAGCTCATTAACAGCTTCACAATTAACGATGTCAGTAGTAAGAACTATGTGTTAGTATAACGGAAGCAGCTTATAATCAATTATATTCAATCCTAGAGACAGTTGGAGCACGACTGGACCGCTATATAACCGTCTGCTCATATAGATGTAGAGATAAAATATGTTTGTGTGTTGCAGCATTGGAAAATTTATGAAAACAAATTTTTAACAGCTACGGTAAATCATGGACCTGGAACTGTATTTTGATGTGCTATTAATAAGTAAGTAATTTTCTAATATGGGTTACCATAAATAATGATTTTTAAATTTAATGTAATAAGTCTATGAGTTCGTAGGGTGACAACAGACAACAAAGTAAAAATACTGTGACAATGTTTGTCAGTTTTTACGAAGAAACTAATCATAGTTTTAGTTAGTTCTGACCAGCACCCTAATTGCGTAACACACGACCAATCACAATCTGAATCATTTTGAAGGATAATTCTTCATAAATGCTTCATAAATGTTCGAAAATTTGACTGCTCAACTACGTACTTAAATAATGCAATGAATGTTGTTGAACTGTCAAAATGAAACAGATTATGATTGATCGTGTGTTACGCCATGAGGGTGCTGATCACAAAGATTGGAAAAAAATTAAAGTATCAAAAAATTTATAGTATCTAATACCAATAGCACAGAAAAATCAAATAGCAATTATTAATAGAAGAACAATCGAAAGTTCACGAAGTTATAAAATACACAAGAAGTAGGAAGTGTTGAAGACTTTTTACAACCCTACAATCTAAGCAAATACAACAGCAAAACCTAGTCTAACGTCAGATATAACCCAAGAATTCTATCAAAGAAAACCGAGAAAGCTTTGAATGTACACGCAAAATGCATCGCACGCGATTCAAACGCATGGCTCACCGGCATTCAGATAAAAAACGAAGAAAGCAGCACAAGTAGAGGTGGTTTATAAATTAGTGTGCTCATCAGAGTCATATTATTGCAGGCTTGATTGTTTGGCGGTAATGTATTGTATTGGTTGAGGCAGATGACTTGATACCGCTTAAGCGGTTGGTTGGGAAAAAATATTATTTGCGTGAACCTTGTCATGTTGTTCCAAGATACAAACAACCTTACTGCACGACTGTAATCCTTGGCCTTTGATACAGCGTTACGAATAGAACACCCTCATTTTGCTAGTTATGATATTTATGTACCATCTTATAGGAGCGAGGGTAACTTAAGGAGGCACAAATTCAGACCCCGGGCTGAATAATGCAAAACTTACATTGCCTTACGTTAATAATAAAGTTAAGCCGATAACGGAATACAAAATCAGCTTATCGTTAATAGGGTCGTATGTATAAAAAAAATATCTGAAAAGTCCTTTTTATTCAAATCAATTTGTCGAAATGTTTATCCGTTCCGTACTCAATACGGAAGACTCACATGCGCATTAAATATATTACAAGTGAGGATGTGTTTTACATCAAGTAGCGTGTTCAATTTAACACTCCACTACCATCCAGTCATACACAATTTTTACAACGCATCAATCACTTACGAGTACCATTTGATCCACCGACTTCCTTACAAGAAAATTACGTGCTACCTCATAATTAATATACTTTAATACTCAAACAATTACATATAGTTACATACAGCTAGAACATTATCGTGCACATATATATTTCCATTTGGGTCCGAATCGGAAACTCTTCCTACTTGTGCGGCCATTTTCTTAGCATTTAGAGCGTGTAATCGTGTAGAGGATGTTTCTAAAGATAGGTGTGGACCGGAGACGGCGGAAAACTTATTTTCTTTAACCTAATTAGTTTTAACTGCTGTTAATGAGGAAGGTATTAATGTGCGATGTTCTTTGTTTAATTTATTGAGTTTTGTGTTTTTGTCTTGGCTACTGGATATTGCAGTTACCTGTTTCTAATTAAGTTTATTAACTTTATGGGTATCACTGTCGTTGGTTATCAAATTAATAGTTATTAAAAGACGGATTGAATTATTTTCAGTATATTTTTATTTACGAGTTGTAAAGACCAATATAAATAATATATTTGCAATTTATAATAAAGAGTCTTGAAAGTCGGTAAAATTACATCCATGCTCTAATACAACAAAACGGTATACGGATCTTGTATAAAATTGGAAAATCATCCAATTCAAATGCAAAAATTTGACGTCAATTATAGATCTACACGCACTGATGAAAAAAGTGATGACTAGAAGTGAATAAATTAAGTGCTTTCTTACAAGTAAATGCAAACTATCAAGCAAATGGATAACTGTGGTAACTTAAATAGCAAAACTATCACTATCTAATAATAAAGTCATAAAAAAATACATTAATTAATAATGTCTGTAGTAAGGAATCTGTACTATGGAAGTATTTTTTACGTAGTTTTTATTGTTGATACGACCCCAATCACTACTAGATTAAACCTATCAATTCAATTAATTATATAAATCAAAAACCTAACCAGTATTAATAGGAGTCCAAGCAAAATTCCTATTCCTTGCGCTAACATCTTCTCTTTCATTGACAGGGTCTTTCTTGGTAACAAACAGTCTCTCCAATCTACTTCTAAGTTCGTCTGGAGTGATGGGTGATGCTGTTGATGGTTCAGCTGACTTCTCTCTGTAGTAGTAGTCTGGGTGGGGTTGACGGCGATAATAGCCTGGAAGCAAGATGGAGGGTTAATTTTCAAAAAAAGAAGCGAAAAACCTGGTTGTATCATTTGATAAAAGTAGGCACGGAAGTTCGGAAGAATAAGAAGTGTAGACTGTAATACAAGATAGATAAATGAAAGGTGAGATTATAATAATTATATGAATCAGATATTAGACCTTTACCCAATTGCATTAATGAAGACAAAAATACCCACCACTTAAACAAACGTACACATATATATTAATCAGTTCTACTTAGACATTAGGCATCCATAAAATCACCAAATTCCCTACCTACTGGTTTATCAAAAGCAAGTTAATAATCAGCTTCCAAAAATATAAGGTATGTCTATTCATACACAAAATCTCTTAAAAGGAAATGGGGTCGATCCCTCTCCATACAAACGTTCTCGCCTTTTTCTCACTGGTTTAGGACCTTAGAGCAATGAATTTTTACAGTAAAATAAATATCAACTAGTTCTATGGCCCTATGTTTTCCGTTTTGATGGTAGAAGCACTTGAACCCTCAGAAAATGCCCAAAATTGCCTGTTTAGACCGCTGTCATCAGAGGCATATTGTACAAATTTGACAACTACTAATGAAAAAAGAAAAACATAGGGGAACAGTAAATATCCTTCATAATCAATTTATAATATCTTTCAAATTGGTCCAATATTGGAGGAGGAAACAGACGAGAGCCGAACCTCAAATTATGACTTTTTGTATGGAGAAATGACCGACCCTATTTCCTCTTAAGGGACAACAGGCTTGGTCCCTCTTAAAAAAAATCGTGTATGAATAGATACCTACGTCAGCTCACGCACAAGAGGATATACAGTTTAACTAGATAAACGAAACTAACAGGACTACTCAAACCATAAGAAAATATTGAAAGGTCTACAGAAAACTACATAGAATATAGTAAATCTACGCAATCAATGCAATATAAAAGGTTTTCAGCGCCTTTGCTAAGGCCAAGCACTAATGGAACTGCTCACCCTGCTAAAGCAACATCACAAAATACTTACGCAATCCAATCGGAGGCATTTTCAACTTTAACTGTAAGAAACTAAGGTCCAGAATAGTGAAATCCAAAGATATCATTGGAAGGCTTTTTGACTGTGCATCGGCAAGAGGTGATCGTACCTATCGGAAACGGATACGTTGTAAATGTCTCCGACAGTTTAAACTAGATGGCGCAATCTAAACTACAATTTCAATTCCTATAATCCTTTGAACTTTTGTTTGTGTGTGTAAGTATCAATTTTGTTTTAAATCTTCATGGTTCTGAGCATAAGTCTTTAGAAGTCCTTTTTATTGGTAAATACTAAGGTGCATATGAAGACGATGTGTTCGATTAAATATCAGTGTTAATCGTGCAAGATCAATGATTATTGTTATAAGCAGCACTGCCAAATACAGTGTACAAAAATGTTTAAACTTTGTGAATGTGTTAAACATTTGTGCTGTATTATATTTTGCAGTCCCCATAGTAATTAACGAGACTGAAATGTTACTTTGCAGCCTCAAAAAAAATGTTACAAGTAAATATCTTTACTAACCTGAAGTAGTGTGATGATCATGTTCGTGAAAATGTCCCGGGTTCTCATAAGCATAGGACGAGAGAGAAGGACCTCCGAAACCTCCAAATGACCCTGATCCACCTCCTCCGAATCCACTACTGAATACTGTAACAGCTAGGAGTGCTAACTTTGCAAGAAGGAACGCCTTTTTACTAGCAATCAATACTAGACCCAATAAAATAGGCAGTAAAGTTGAGAGTTGGAATTTGAAGCCAAGAAGGAATGGGACAAGGAGATTTCTTGTTAGGAGACGACCTGCAATAGACGAAAAACTGTGAGATTGTTGTTATGAATGAATGGTGTCAAAATGTATAACGAATTGCCGAAAGATATTAAGGAAATACAATCTTTTGCCCTATTCAAAAAGAAATTAAAATTCCACGTAATGAAAAGTTTTCAATTATCTTAGAATTATTTTATATTAACCTAGAATATTTACATAAACTTTGCTTCATACATAATCAGAACAAATACAACTACATTTAAAAAAAAAAAAGATAATAAGACTAAATTAAGTTTAAAAAAATTAACACAAAAAAGTAATTCCTATGCTTTTTACCCCTATGTCAACTATGATAGGAACTGTGTTTCGATATGTAATATAGACTCATAGACTCAATATTTTTTGCAGATTACCTACATCAAGATAAATTTATTAAAAAATTACCTTCTAAACTCGATCTTTTTTAGCATAGTTTATTTTACTAACATAATGTTAACTGTCAGCGATCAGCAATATTGTATCTACTACTAACTTTAAAATACCGTTCCGATACTCGTTCCTATGAACGTTTCTAATTAAGTATGTAACCAGTGTTTCTCATCCTAAGTGAATAATTGTATTCTGTTTTGAGAAATAAATGTCTTAAACCATAATGAATAGTAGTAGTAGCTTAGACTGTTTCGACTGCTATGCTCATACTATCGTATCGTAATATATAATGTGAGCTAATCTTAGAAACGAAAATTTTAGCGTTTACATTTAATTGTTTTAGGTGAGAACAGAACTTATGTGTACCAGACAAAAATACTTTTCCATAAAGACAGAGGAATTACTACGAAAATAATCTGAACGATTGATCATAGACAGAAGTTAGTCTGTAGTTCTGCCGATAGACAGCACTGTATCAAGTTCAGTGTAGAGTCAACCTTGAATAGTGTTATGTTAACTCGTTTCAAGGTAAATGGATAGATGGCGCTAAATACAAAGTTATCACACACCAAAATAAGGTAGGTCAATAAATGAGGATTTGTTTTATTTTAATTTTTGCTTTCAAATTTTGAATAAAAGATAATCCAAAAAGTATTATTTTCTTCGGTTGTTTGTAATTCAAACTGAAATAAATAGAAATGACACAACATACCTGTGGATACCTCAGCAGGCTGTTGGTATGAAGACCTATCCTTAACCCTCGGATCCATAACAAACTCAAGTACTCCATTAGCCAACGTTGGGCCAATCCTCATCACCAACCCAGGATAGAATGTGCTGAGGTCCCAATGAAGAGATCTCTTGGAAATCAAATTACCTGCATCTTCGAGAATTGAACTGTAGAATAAGGAATTGAAATTAATAAGAGAATTGAAATGGCACAACACACAAAAGCTCAATGTAAATGTTATGCAGTTGATGAATATACAAAAAAATATAATAAGAAGAAATTGCACTTTGGCTATCAGCCAGTCTCTTGGCAAGATTTATTTGGGATCGGTGCAGCATTTCATTAAAAAAAAATCAGCTGTTCCATACATTTGTGTTCACTTATATCGACAAAATGTATGGAACAGCTGATTTTTTTTCGCGATTGCAATATTGGTCCCATAGAAAAAGTTGTTCAAAATGATGAGTACAATGATCCCTTTTCGGGTTTAGCATAAACAAAAAATAATGTTATAAAAAAATAATTATGTCATAATTAAACATCCGAATTGACAACCTCCTCCTTTTTTAAATCGGTTAAAAATGGGAGTAAACATGTAATTTTGTAAAACTTAATTCCCGTTTCATTCGTTTTCACAAGTTACATATAATATTTCGCGTGGATTTCTAGTATTGGATGAATAAACCAGGTTTTCTGATTGTATTCCAAGTTATACTAATGAATGTAACCAAGTAATTAAAAATAAGTATACCGGAAATCCATAGGATCTTTATCGAGAAAAGCGCCGATATCCCTTGGAGTTTTTTCATCTCTGACGAAAGAAACACCAGTAGCCAGACTGAACGCATCAGCTTCATCATACTTATTCAGTTTATTCAACAGCTCTTTGCCAAAACACACTCCAACATCAGTACTTCGTCTCACACTAATACATTCATTCAACTGACTATCATCGACATGATTGCCTTTAATTTCTTCACCCTCTTGCAGATCAATCTCTATCGGTATCACTTCAACAACCATTAGAAGTAATAGAACACATCTCAAATTTTTCATTGGACACATTTTGGAATTGGAACTTTTTTTATCAGCACATGCTACAGTTTCCACTGGCACAACTATCCTTGTTGCTACAATTTTAACTTTAAAAACAATATCAAGTCCCAGTTGGTTATATAGACTTTCCATGTTCTGTTCCGGTGAACTTTGCCATTGTTTTGGTTGTTACGCCAACTTCTCACACAGACAATAGGTGAAAATTCGCCGAGGATAATTTGCGAACTATCTTTGTGAACAATCTCTAATTCTGTTACGGCAATTGCATAATATGCATAATTTTTGGCGGTACCTGGTGAAATTACGTATGTTTTGTATGGTGGGTTGGGTTTAGAGATCAATGGAAATACGACTTTGCGGTTTGTATTGGGTGTATCTCTTGCATCATCTTACACAAAGATCTCAATGAAATGGAAGTAGCGGTTATTTAACATTTTCTAAGACGTATAGTAGTCTACTAACCTAGACATTACGTTCTAATTGACAGTTCAATTGGTTCAGTGGTTAGTGATTGGCTTTTGGACTATAATTTGGTTTTGTTTTTCTTTAAAATTCTTCAAATACGGTCTACACCTACTTATATTAAGCATTCAGTTTCAAATTGTGTGACTCACTGCTCTAAATCAGCAAATTGATTGCTTGAAAGTGAAATTACGATTGGTGACTCACAGTTTATCAAAAAGATTTATCCGTTATAATTATTATACGTCATCTTAAATACAATTTTAACCCTAAAAATATCTTATTTTCTAAAATATATGCAGTTACAACGGTTAAGATCAATCCTGTCAATTAAAATGTAAACACAAACTTTTACTTTTCAAATGACATACCACATAAACCGCCAATACTTAGCGATACACATAAAGCCTTTGACCCCACATTGTTCTCACAGACTTCGACTCATTTCATACATCTTAGACACCATGGATATTTACAGAATTTACATTCTTGTCACTCCAATGATAAAGGCTACATTTCTGTGCAAAAACGAAGGTGGTTATGTCAGTTTAAAAAATTTTAACGGTCAAAGAGTGAAAGTATTATTTTTCTTGTATGTCCGTCTCTTGGAGTAAAAGTTTCTGATGTAATATTTTCGAGTTTTAAATGACAATACAGATAGATTTCACGTCTTTTTATAATTTTATTAGCAATCATTATGACTCTGTTTACTATGGGGAAGATTTTTTTTCACGTTAATGCCATTTAAAAATTCTACTGTGCATTTTTTTTTTGTTTTGTAAATAATATTGTGTTAGTTATTTTCTTATTTTACCTTTGGAGTTCAAAATTGTTTCAATTATAAGTAAGCTTTTACTGATCTGTCCCAAGCTTTATTTATTTATTAATTTATTTTTAGCCTGTATTGTCCCACTGCAAGGAAAAGGCTTCCTTTTCTCCTTTCCACTCTTCTTTGTCTTAGCTAGAGTGGTGGTCCACTCTATCCCGTCATCATTCATTCAAATCAACAAATCATTTAGTTTTGGTTGTAGCTTTATAGTTTTGAGTTGTGTACCTGTTCTGACATTACCTATTATAATTATCATCGCTTTACTTGCTAGTCTTGCGAATCATTTTGTTATTTTTTATATTTTAGAGGACTAGGTACTCTAAAATATTTATTTTGTATAAAAGTTTTATCCTAGTCTGATATCCTTTAAACTAATACTTTAAATCGATGTCATCAAAGCTCTTAGGGTTTTAATTAATCATCACAACAAATCAGTAAGGTGTTTTAGGGTTACGCATTTTCTGGTGTCTGCGACCTCATATCATGACCTATGAGAGTTCCGTACATTAGTCATCGACAAGTTGCTTTCGCTGCTGTCGCCCGAGGCCCATCGGCTTTCTGTATCTCATGTGTTTTATGTAACCTCCCCCCCTTTATTCTCCCACATTTACTTACATACATAGCCTTGCACTTGTTACTTACTTTTTCATTCAGTACTTACTTTATGTCCATCGAAATAGGAATCAAAGTCGCTTAGCTTAGTCGTTCGATATGCATATTAACTTTGTCAGAGTAAACCACGTCTAGAGTTCACACACCTTTATGAGCATGCTCGTTTCAAGTACAATCATACAGCTTTATGCCAATGCAGTTAAGTCCAAATTCGTATATCAAATAATACAGAAAACAGGTATTTGCCTTGTCCATCGAACAGATTTAAACTTACCGTTATCAAATTCGTAATTCGATTACAACCACCCGTAACGTCGTTGGCATAACGTTCAGAATTGCTCGATTTGAAGTTTCTGAGATGGAAATTTAGATTGCAGTTTGCTTTAAAGGAAAAGCGTTGGATGTAAACCGGACACAGGAACGCGTGAGAAGTGAAATTTCTTTTTTTCTCTCTCTTTTTGAAAAAGGATGTCGTAGGTGCGTCTGACACAAATATCTTTTGATGACTTACTTAAATATGCGTATAATTAAAGAATGCGGTTCTAATGTCATCCATGTAGGTTGTATTTGTCATAGACTCGCCTTTAATGATAAAGGATTACGGGGTCAAGAATTTGGCGAAACTCTCGATTTTCTTTGTAAAATTACAGTTTAAGGTTGTTCTATGATTGTTTGATTGCTCATTTTCTAGTTTTGCTTTTATACTTGACTCAATCTGCCTAACCTTTTCCCAACTATGTTGGGGTCGGCTTCCAGTCTAACCGGATGCAGCTGAACTGGTATTCCGCTGCATCTATTTTACATGGAACGACTGCCTATCTGACCTCCACAACCCAGTAACTGGGTAATACAATACCCCTTGGTTAGACTGGTTGTCAGACTTTCGTGCTTCTGACGACTCGTAACGACTGTCAAAGATCCACAAATGACAGCCGAGACCAACGGCTTAACGTGCTTTTCGAGGTACGGAGGAGTCTCGATATGTGAAAATGGTCACCCATCCACGGACCAACCCTGGCAAGCGTAGCTTAACCTGATGAATCAACCCGGGCGGCGGTTATTACTTAGCCACGAGCTCCTCCTGCTTTTATACTTGACTATAATTTTAGATATTGATCGGTCATTAAGTGCGTTATTATTATTATACAATTTGTAGTATGAGTTTGTCACTTTGCTGAGGTCAGAAGAAGGTTCACGTTTTGAAGAAAATACATACGTATGTATTATTTCCATAGTAAACGCAAATAACAATTATACCAAAAATGTAATTAAGAAATCATCTTTCAGGCTTCTAACTCATCAAATGCGTCTTTTGATTATTCCAAGACTAATATTAATTGAAAATTCCTTCGTACGGCTGCAGGAGGTTCATTATTATCATCATCAGCATTCAGCCGAAAAACGTTAGGCTTTTCCCAAGCATCCGATTTCCGCGATATTCACTAGAGAGCCAATTTTTGTACTATAAAAACGTTTACATTCAAGTCTCAATCTGTCAAATTTGGTAAAAAAAGTTCGTACATTGATTGTACTTCTGACAGATTGCGAATGGGATGCAAATGCGTTCGTAAAAATGACGGGCATTGCCCGTCAGGTTATCGATCGATCTTACCAGGAGTTTAGTCTGTGAGGAGAGTTTTGAGTATGAATGTGGATGGCTATAGAGTAGGAAAAGACCAAAGACACGATGGATGGACTGTGTGAAAGATGATATATGGCTAGAACGGGTCACCCCCTGCCGGCTTCTCGCTCCCTCATCCCTACCTCATCTACAATTGAGTGCAAAGGATGTACATTTCTTAATTTTAAGTGTGATAGTGATCTGAACTGAACTACCTTACCCGCAAACTAGCTGTGGACTAATAGTCTAATAATTATGTATTAACATATCAGCTAGTTTCAATTATCTCTAATTGTTAACGGCCTGCGCAGTCTACCTGCAAAGCCCTAGCCGTTACAGTAGCTACAACCGGGATGGTGACTAATATTGAGAACAAAATAAATTGGTTTACGGCAGGAGAATGATTATGATGGTGTTGTCTTCAAATGTTTTAAGAATAGAATATAAATAGAATAGAAGTGCCGAGCCCCATTTTGAACCAGCCCCAAATACGTGCATATAGTCACACTTCAACTTTCGCTATCCATTGCGTACACAAAGGTCTTACACAACATGTTCTAATTAAATACACAATGAGATCCGCATAGAAACTGGCGATGTACTGCGAATTGGCACTAACCTGCGTTCGTCATTCATTCATACTTCTTGTTAGTAGTATCTTAGTTGTTTTACGGTTGTAAGTCGACTTGTTAATTTACGGCGCACGAGTTTGTTTCATCGTCTTTTTAATTTATCGCAGTAGGTTGCAGTAAGATTTGCTTCAAATCAGTTTAAGTGCTCATAGTTTGAAATTGGTTTACAGATTTTTACTTTACTAAACCGTTTTACTTATCTTAACATCATGTCTGTAATCCCCGAAGGGTTAGGCAAAGAAGACACCTCAAAATATAAATGACTCCTCATAAAAAAAGCAATACACTATTTTTATAATGTTTTATTTATATTCACTAAGGACTGCAGACGAATAATGTTGATCGAATAATATAAGTTCTGTTACTATTAGCCTTTATCATCCCACTGCTGGGCAAAGGCCTCTTCCCATAACTTCCAGTAAATTATTTATAGCAATGTATCAGTACATAGTAACAGTCATGTCATGTCATTAGCTTACCCATGAAGTATGACCTGCCAAGCGTCACATTATGAAGTCGTGGAGCTACACATCGTATCCCAAACGAGAAAGTGTTAAAAAGGTGAGGCATATCGTGAAGTACTCTGTCTGCTAATGATATTGCCTCATCAGATTTACGGACTCTTTTCACGTTTTTCTACATTGTACTCACATGTATGATTCCAACATGAATGATGTAAACAACATATTGTAACAATATTCTGATTTAAAAGAGTGTCCGTGGAGTTTCTTGCCCGTTCTTCTCCATAGGAACCTACTACGCTTTGGAATGGGCAATTAGCTTCATTATTTTCTGACTGACCGACCCTTTGACAATTCAAAAGTGCCTGTAATTGGTTTATTTGAAATAAATGCTTTGAGTTTGAGTTTAAGTGACGCTTGTTGATTTGGATGTTTTATTAAACTTGTTTGTTCTTCTTGTTTACCTAGTACTCAATCTTCAATACCATGCTTTTAGAGTGGTTGTCTAATTATAAAGCTTATTTTCCGAACTGACATACTAAAGTTTGTTAAGGTCTTCATAGGGTCTTCAATCTCATGCTTAAGTAGTTGTTAATTTAAATCATTAATGCTTGTTGTCGTCTATAACGCTTCAGTTTCTCTATGTTTAAGCATGAAAAACGTTAAGTTGGATGTGTCATTATGCAAAGAGTATTGCTTAATCATCAGTGACCATGTTTGATTTAAATGTTTTGTTTGAATAATCCATGGATGTTTTATTCTTCAACGTGATTATATTGAGTGACCAAAAAGAAAACGTTAACTGCGATTTCTTCTTTGAGTTGATTTGAGTGTTTTTCGTATTCTGTCTAATTAAATTAATTAATAACAAAAAATTCTTACAATAATAGACGTGGATATATTTAGTAACCTATTCCTCAACTCAAGAGTCATAAAAAAACCCTGTAAGAAATCTACACGTGTTTAACCTCTCAACGGATGACGATTGACCAGTCGCAAACACGACGTTTTACCACGCCAAGCGCCAGATGCAGCGACACGTGACGCGGACGCGAGGCACGGGAAGCGATCTCTGCGTCCGGCCCTCGGCGTATAAACGCCAAATTCTTTTATTGCTTAGATTTGTGATGACCTAGATAATGTTAGGAATGTAAGTCTGACCTTCAAAGCAGACGGACATGAAATGAAATCGTATGCAAAGTGAGAAAGTGTCATATTATAATATTCAGGATGTGACATTACGTGAACCACTCTGTTTGCTAATGTTATTGCTACATCAGTGACGCAGTTTGATTCGGAAGTGTGAGGTTCAGACGTATTGTGTAAGATTATTTTTGAGAGTGAAGATTTTTGTAACATTTTAAATGCTTTTGTGGCCAATTAATAGCAGTCTCTAGCTTAGAATAGTGATCTGAGGGCTTAAAACAGCCACATTGGCAGAATCATAATAGGAAAATATTATGAATCATCGTAAAATGTCACAAACTGACAATTCATTATGATCTGCGTGCAATTCATAGTATGAAATAATTCATATTGTGTTTGACTATAAAATTGTCCACAAATTATGAATAAATTAAAAGAATTGCTAATGACAGCTGGGAATTCAGGAAATAAATTGCTTTTAGTGGAACTGATAATGAGGCCGTTTAAGGCCCCCTGTTCAACTGAGTTTTGGAAATTAATAAGAAACTTAGTTTAAAAACGAAAACGAAAGAGGTGTTGTAGGACACCCGGTTGGAACGAAGTTCATTTTCTGTATGTATAAATCAATCAACTCTGCCAATCGCAGTCCACTGCTGGACATAGGTCTCTCCAATTAAATTCCCACGTTGAATAAAGGATCACAAATGGATTTCTGGTTCACCTTAAACATAACACAGGTACCTATCATCCCGCGTGTGTTTCCCAAAGGGTTAGGCAGAGATGAACCTATAGTACACCCACATTTTGCCAGTTATGTTTAAGTCCCATGTAACAGGGGGACGACCCTATTGCCATCACAAACCGGTCACAAATCCAGACTCCGGGCTGCTGCCGAGCAATTCCAGATGAAAAAACCCAATAACAGTTCGCCCGACCCAAGAATTGAACCCAAGACCAGTAGCGCTTGCGACCGCTAGCGCAACGAGGCAGTCAACCACATTCACCTTATAAACCCACTTTTATCTTTCTCCTCATAATTTCTTATTATTTCCAAATTTTGTTTTCAGAGAGATTTATTCATGAAGATGAAAATTCAGTATTGGCTCCGTCTGGTACGATACAACCCCTAATTCATAAATCGTGACAACAATTTAAATTGGTTTCTTAAACCTGAATCTGTTTAATACACCACTAAATCATCTGACTACTGACAGTACATACCCACCTCACAGTGTAACTCTTACAGTGGTGCAACGGGAGCGGTTGTGCAGAGCAATCGTGCGGAAGCTTAACTATTTAACCTTGCTTTTTGCCACACAGGCTTCAACTATTTAACCTCGCTTTTTGACAACATAGTCTAGTCATCATCTGTCTAGCCTTTTCCCAAATATGTTGGAGCAGGGTTCCAGTCTAACCAGATGCAGCTGAATAGCAGCATTTTACATGGAGCGAATGCCTATCTGACCTCCACAACCCAGATACTGGGTAACACGATACCCATTGGTAAGACTGGTTGTCAGACTTTCGGGCTTCTGACGACTGTCAAAGATCTACAAATGACAGCCAGGACCAACGGCCAACTTATTCTAGTATTGATGTTGCATAGAAATGTCAAACTTTTAGTTATTTCTCAAGTCCATTCAAATGTACAACCTGTTCTAGGATCTTTTGCGGCGTAGCAAAAATCGGACCCACCATCTTGTTTTAAAAAAATACTATTTCACAAATGATTACTATGGAACGGACTCAGTTAAGCGGTCGGCCTAAAACAACGCCACCTTTAAAATGTAATTTAAGCGCCAAAAGATCCTTCTATGACACTACAAGCACTAAGGTGCGCGCAAACTTGTGTGATTTCAGTTCAGTTAGTTCCGATTTCAGTAGCGTGACTTGTCAGTCACGCTACTGAAATCGGAACTAATAAGTAAGTAAGCCGCCGTCTTGTCATAAAAGTAAGGTCAAATTAAAGTATAGACTTATTGAATTAATTAATCTTAATAATTTATTAATATAGATTTAATATTTTAAACATTTCAATAAAGAATTAAGCACGCCAGCTCCACCAGCCGAATGCAGAATTATCTTGCGCGCACCCTATTAAAAATTACAAAAATTTTGACACCCAGCTCCTGTAAAATTGATGGGCGATGAACCACTGTAAGTAGTTACACTGTGCCTGGTCATAATCAAGCAGATTGCGTGTTTCTTTCATCTCATATAACTTGGTAATACGATCGTGCCCCACTTCCGACGAACGGCGAAGATCGCGTTATTTTAAAGTAAATTGTGCGTTCAATTGAATTTACCCTGGATTTACTTCATTGAGATGTTCTATAACGGTGTTGTTATGCTGCTGGTTATAGGCATTCCCATACCTTGTGGGCTTTGGTGGTTTTTTATTATTTGCAGGAAACGCAACCGTATTTTTAACCGACTTCTGAAATAAGAAGGTCCTCAATTCGACTGCATGTTTTTTTTTGTGTGTTTTACGCGATTACTCCGCCAATTATGAATTGATTTTGATGATTCTTTTTTTGTTTGGTAGGTCATACTTCAGAGATGGTTCCATATAAATTTTATTAACCTTGCTTGCGTAGTTAGCTTCAATAGTACGTATTTTTCCCACTTAGCCTATATGGATGATGTTTTAAGTTCCCGTCTCTGTTATTTACATAGCAGGTAGTGGTATTCAAATATGTGTGGGTTAGGTACCACAACTAAAAACTTTTACAAAAAAAAAAACAACCGAAGTCGATTTTTTTTTTTATGTTTCATGATGACGCTGCAGGCTGGCAACTAGTTATACAGCAAGCACTTCTCACCGAGTGACTGTGTAGCTTTCAGTGACCAAAAAATGACAGGTCGTGTCAATTTTCAAAAAAGGTCTGTAATTTTCTTAGTTTCAATTAAAGCCAACGTGGCTGATAATACTTGCTGCACTTGTAGCTAACTACACAAAATGGATGTCAAATTAGCTGCACATTTCGTTGCTATGTATTACAAATTACTTGCACATTTAATCATCTTCAATGAGAGCGGAAATCATCATCAACATTGTCACTTATTCAGACTGGAATCACTCTCTACTGGTTATTATGCCTTTCCTTTCTGCCATTCTTCCAGCTTGCGTGCGTCCCTCATCCAGGGGGCCAAGTCTTCTAATTTACAAACGTGTCAGTGGTCTCACAATGATGAGTTTTTGATAGATATGCCATACAAAATCGGTCAAAAACTGATCGTTGTGAGACCACTGACACGTTTGTAAATTAGTAGACTTAGCCCCTGGTGTTTCCCCCAACATTGGTGCTTTATAAAATAAAACGAGTGTATTATAAATATACATGAATTATTTCACAATTAACACACGACATGGCAATTATCGATCAATCAGCAGTATCGTTTTGTTTTATTTGTTCAAAATTGTTTAAGAAACACAAACTCATGGGTGGGTTTGAAGTTGAATTCGAAAATACGTGCAATTTGATGATACAATTCTAACTAATAATACAAATGCGAAAGTGAGTTTGTTTGTTGGGTTGTTGGTTTGTTACGCTTTCACGCTTAAACGGCTGAACGGATTGAATGGATGAAATGAAATTTGGCACAGGGGTAGACCATGACCTGGAGAAGGACGTTTCATCTTGGATCGCAGACAAAGTCGCGGGCAACAGTTAGTTGAATAATAAATGCATTGCTGAACAACTGTCGTTCTAAAGGAAGTTGTAATCCAAGATATCCTTAGGAACATAAATAGATATCATAAAGATAACTCGTTCACTATTCTAGAAGCTAAGTTCAATGGAAAGATCAATGTACTAAACGAATGTAACAATATCATACAATATGAAGAAGACCATCCATTATATTACACGCATGTAATTTGCGTGTTACTAATCATGATGTAATTTGTTCGACAATTGATTTAAGATTTACAAACGCAATGAAAATGAGAGTTTTTGTGTTCTATTTCGCGTGATAGATGCGTTCATTACATGTCAACGTATTCTTATGTAATGGAGTTCTAGAGCTGTCTATCTGTATGTTGGAACTTTAATATTTTCATGACCTCATATTGCTTTACAATATTATATCAACGATAAGTGAAATGAATCTTACATACTATGCTAGCATTATCATATTTCAACCTTGATCATCTCACTGTAGAAGCATCCTCATAAATATAATTCAAGCACTCGTACAGTCAAACGGCTGAGTTGGTTGCGCAACTTGGGTGGGCGTTTTGTGGAACTGTCGTAAGTAATTTTGACGTTCGAAAAGTGTTGATTCTCAGCCTAGTTTGAATTTGAGTTGTTTGTTACTGTAATGATAATCGTCATTCAATTTAAAATTCAAAGTCAAATTAAAGTTTATATACTCATACTCAAACAGTCTGACTACTGAGTCGATTTCAACAAATTATGTACTACTGTGTTCAGGGTGCGTTCCGCTGAAGTCAGTCATCGTTTTATTTCAGTCAGATTTCTATGACAGAAATGATAAATTGCGACTGAAGTCACGTATAACATCAAGTATTTATACATGTCGTTTTGCATGTTCATTAATCATCAAATAGTATATTTTCGTGATTCAATAAAATTCGAAGCATGTTCCCCAATTAACTTGTCGGAAAGTTCATTACGAAATAATATATTGGAACTGATAAAACATTATTTAACTTTGATTATGTTTTCATGTTTTAATGTCATTATCTACTCAATTAGTCAGTTTGAGGTGTCATAACAGACACCTAGGTATGGATTGTCACACTAGCAGTTGCCCGCAACTTCGTCTGTGATCCAGGATGAAAAGTAGCCTATATCCTTCTCCCCCTGGTGCTCCTGGTGTCCCTGTGCAAAATTTCATCGAAATCCCTTCAGCCGTTTTATCGTGAAAGCGTCACTAACAAACAAACAATCAAACTCACTTTCGCATTTATTATAATTATAACTAGCTTCCGCGCGCGGCTTCGCCCGCGCGGTATGTCGATAAAAAGTAGCCTATGTCCTTCCCCGGGATACCATCTATCTCCATTATTGAAATCCGTTCAGTGGTTTAGGCGTGAAAAGGTAATAGACAGACTGAGTTACTTTCGAATTTATAATATTAGTATGGAAGTATGGATTAGTTGGGGTATCGTAATCCAAAGAATACCATTGTACAGGCGTCTTACTTTACTCTGACCATGTGGTTTTCGACTTTTTGCTGATAAAATACAATAGACGCTGATATATTTAGTAACCTATTCCGCTTGACTATTCTTCAAGAGTCATAAAAACCCTGTAAGAAATCGACACGTGTTTCACGCGCTTGGTGTGGTAACACGTCGCGTTCTGGTTTGCAATTGGTCAATCGTCATCCTGAAGATGCCTCGTTGAGAGGTGAAACACGTGTCGATTTCTTACAGGGTTTTTATGACTCTTGAAGAATAGTCATGCGGAATAGGTTACTAAATATATCAGCGTCTATTGTATTTTATATTGGATTTCCGCAAAGTCACGCCTGAATCAATTAACTATTTTTGCTGATACTCATTGCACTGGTCAGATAACTTCCATGGGCTTCATAATGCGATCGCTAATCTGTTTCATATAACACTGAGTATCCATATTCAGTCAATTCGACAAAGATAAATAAACAACGTCCTCCATCTGTGTGTGCGTGTAAACCGTTTCAGATCAAAGCTTTGATTACGATGGAGTCATGAAGACGACTTTGATGATCCTCGATTGCTAAGACCTGAGTACGAGTTGGAGTTGACAGGAGGAAGAAGTAACCAAGCATCTCTTGGTGATACGGTTGGATAATACGACGAACACGATAAACGTAAGTATGAAGAAATCCTTTGTCTACTTCTCAATCTCTCAACTAAAAAAAAAGCTAAATCTAAAGCATATATGTAAACTTTCAATAACTGTCCTCGCAGTTGTGACGAGCAAGCATTTCCCATAGAAAGTGATCCCAAAGTTATCACTAGTGATTGGTTCGATAAATCGATACCAGATAGAAATGATCTCGATAATTTCAATCCTCAGTGGGCGAAGATGCACCTCATAACAGTTAAGTCATGATATCAAACTGTTTTAAATTGAGCTAGTCCGGTGAAGTACAGTTGGGGAGAAAATATTTATTATATTCGAATGTTTTTCGGTATATCCAAATAATATTTTGGAGAAGAAGTTCACGGCGATGACCCAATAGTTGTATTGAACCTACAATTATTACAGATATATTACTGGAAAACTAATCTTGTGGTCGAAACAAAACATTTTATGACCTTTCAATCGGCTTATTAGATTGAGTGCACGACATCCAAGATAATTGAAATCAATGTCTTATAATTTGTAGACCGTAATAAATTCATGTATACAACTGCATTGTATTGGCAGGCTTGGGGGAAACAGAATCATTTAATGACGTTATAGCCAGTTACTTGTGTTATAAAGCCCCCAGTACACGTTGGGCGAGCCCATCGCTCGGCCAACGTATATTGCACCTTTTTGCGTTATTTGCGCTCGGCCAACGGGCTCGCCCAACGAGTGCTCGGGGCTTTACACGTCATTGTGCACTGATGCACGAAGTGCAGCATGACATTATACAGGAAAGCCGTACTAATGTGAACTTGTCATAATTTCTTTGGTGTTTAGATCAATCAAAACATGCTTGCCTCGTTCAGTTCAATACACCTTTATCTTCTAATTGTAGGTGACATTCGATCTTCTAAGGATCAAAAGAAGACAAAAACTAAGAAAAATATTATCAAGTTTATGTAAATTTATAAATTAAGAATTATTTTATCAATCCTACCTCAAAAAAATAAGTTCCCGACAGTACCCAACAACATATAAATGCATCGCTGCATCCCTCTCAGCGATAGCCAGTGTACCGTGACACTAAGCGCATATAAACGCAACCATTGCTCTAGTTATACACAGTGTCCATATAGCCAACATAGTGCAAACAACAAACATGGTAAAGTACCTCCTGATATTGACCTTGGTCGCCGCAGCCACGGCCAGAACGGCGACCACGACACAGAATAAACTAGAAGCTCGAAGCTCAGACGATAATGTTCTAGGAGATCTAAAATTAGCGTATGAGACCTACAAAGATTGCAGCGGGTCCGACATTTCGCACTGCCTCAAAAGAAAATTGGCGAAGACTTTGAGCAGGCTGACGAAAACTGAGGAGTTGGACATCCTGAATGGGGTGACGATAACCAAGGATAAGGATGTGAATATTGTGGAGAAGGAGGAAGCGATCCCCAGGGGAATGGACGAGGGGTCGCTCAACAACCTCATTTTTGACAAAGTCGTTAACTTTATGCGGTCCCATACATTGCAGGTAAGGAGTTTTGATATTTAAGTTAAATATAATAATAATTTCAGTTTGAAGTACCTACCTTGGAAATACATAAATTTGTTATAATTATAAAACAGAATTCGAAAATAAAGTAATCAACTGATTTAGATACTAAAATTGATAAAGATATGACAATAATTGAATTGATTTTAATTGTGCATATAAGTACTGTTAAAAAAGAAAAGGTGACTTGTAATTGCAAATTTAGTTGGAATGGTAGTTACGTGAAACAAACATAAATATAATAATAATATCATTTTTTTTTAAACCACTCAGAGGAGATGAGGGTCTTTCAGGAACTTTTACAGGTAAAGAGTAATATACTATATTATACTATTTATTGGGATTGCTTATGGCGACTTAAGGTTACAAAAAGTGTCACGTGGTCTCTGAAAGTCGGGCGCCGCGTGGTCGTTATGGATTTCAACAGACATTATTTTTGTTTTGTTTCTCAATTTTATTTTTCTGCACTTGCCAATTAAATATCACCTCTATGACTTCTTTCCTATCTTTTACATAATAATACAAGGTTGTTTGCACTTTATCATTTAGATGCCTTATCTTCACTTTTAGTGATGTTGAGAGCAACTGGTACTATAGTAAAGAATATTGGTGTATGGCTTTAATAAATAAATACTGCTATGCTATGTTAACTTTTAATGATATTGGCAGTTGACATGGCTTTTATAATTTGATAAGGTTCTTTGGTATTCATATCATGTATAATCTGCATTTAGTTATTATAATTTGGACCTACCGCATGGCTACTGTATTAGCCACACGTAATACCATTCACATTTTCCTGTTTGATACTTAAGTAATAATTTGATCTACTATACAAATTCAATCAAACTTGACTCTGACAAGTTACATCACATCCATTCATTGTTTGTATGACATAACAACATAATGCGACTTCCATACACAGATATAATAGAGTAATTATTATTCAAACGACGCTCTTGATACACCGTAAGTAATCTAGGTATTATGAATGCATTTCGTCGCCTCTGTGACTGTAGTAATAGTATTTGCTTCCGGGCTTGGCTATAGGCTTGTAGGTTTTGGTTTCAGGACATTAATTTCTTGGGTTTTCTATTAACAATGCAAGATGTTGAGACTTTTATTGAAATTAGTAAAGGGTAAAAAATTCAAGTAATAAAAACTAAAACCCAACTACGACTTAAAAGGTATAAACAAGAGACCACAGACAGACAAATTAAAAATCCGGAGTCACACGTGTTAGGGCATAAACCGAACAGATTACGTATGACTCCGGATTTTTAATTTGTCTGTCTGTGGCGTCTTGTTTATACCTTTTAAGTCGTCGTTGGGTTTTAGTTTATATTACTTGTTTTTTTTTTTAAATTCTTTTGGGGTATATATTTTTGAAATGTGCTCATTAAGCCCTTTCATTTGATACCCAACATGGTACGATTAAACATTTTTTTTTTTAAGTTCCTCACTTTATGTCCTCTAGAGGGCGCCATTTTTAATGTGACTTCACATAGCCACCAGCGGATAATCACGACGCTTCTAACGATACCTCATTTGTCAAATTGTGATAAGTGGTTTGGAAGATAGGAGAGAACAGATGAACATACATACATACATACATACATACATACATACATACATACCGGTCAAAATCATAACCCTCCTTTTTTCTTCGCCGTAGTCGGGTAAAAATAGTAGATGATCTTACATCCTTTGTCGGACTTGACAGTTGATAAGGACAGCATTGTCACCCTTTGAAGAAATACCTACTGATACAGACTATGTACGTCTTTAGTAAATACTGGAGTTGCTTTGTTTGCAATACGTTAACTGATATTAAATGACTTGACCTGGACTTGCCGATGACTTTATAGACTAAATTCAATTATTCGTATGTTAATATTGATTTCCATTATGTCAATAACCTTGGAGAAGGTATAAGAGAAAAAATATATAATAGGCGCAATTGATAACATATCACTTCTGTGCACAGTATTGGATGAAGTTTTTAACGTATCTAAAATTGGATCACTTTAATCATCTGCCTAGCGTTTTCCCGACTGTGTTGGAGTCGGCTTCCGGTCTAACCGCATGCATCTCAATACCAGTATTTTACATGGAGCAACTGCTTATCTGACCACAACCCAGTTACTGGGTAATACGATACCCTTTAGGATAACCTAAATCGACAGGGTAAAATCAAAACCCCAAAAGGTTGAGGTTCAGCGTCCTACTGCTTCCTATGTTATCAAAATGAGCTCAAGTAGTCTCGTCATGATCAAATACTAATTTGATGAACTTAATGAAGAGAATCTCATCCTGAATAAAATAATAAGTAATATAGTACCTAATGTAGGTAGTACAAAATACTCCAAGGTCAACTGTTGGCAAGTTTGGTGAGAATTATTACTTTCCCTTTGTCCGTAACTGTGGCTATCATTAGGAATTCATTCAAGAAATCCCTAAAATTGCCAGTGCGTGTGACATAGTTTGCAATACAATAGCACATTTGCAAAAATGTACAGAGGACACAATAAACATAAAAGATTGCACAATGCATCATCAGGTAGAGAAAAAGCAAGACTATATTTGAAAAGAATGCACACTGGTATTTAGCTAATGCCCGATGCTCGCTTTTTGCTGTCAATAGCAAAGTCACTTGAGGGTAACGAATTGAACTATGCCTGTCATTAATAAGCCGACACTAATATTAACTTACTCCGCAAAGTAGAAAAGTAGTGACTATCAGCCCACCCACCTCCACCACCACCCATTCATAATGCACCTACAATTAAAAAACTACTGCTTTAGTTTAACTTTGTAGTTTATTCACGTTTGCAGCATTTAACGGGTTAGGCTTACTAAAATTATTACTCTTTTCGATCAATTTTAAAACTTCGTTATCAGCCGTTCTATCGTCTATCGTAGTATATATTGTAATTGGTTGAAACTATTTTATCGGCTATGAATGGTATTGCCTCATTGCATATCGCTTTTCCTTCACACTTATCAATTTTATAGATTTTTTGGGACTCTTTTAGGAAGCACCACCAAAAGCACATCATTGTCATTGCACGTACTCATGTTCATTCTACCATACTTCTTAACTACCTTTGCAACACTAACGCATGTTTAATCTGGCATCTAACCCTCATCATCCCAGGACAAATCTTATTACATTTTACTTGTAATGCCACCACCTCAATCAATCTAAGTGTCGTTTTAGAGTCAAAAATGAATTCCTACTAACCTGTTTATAAACCATTCATCTAATCAACATCAATTCTTCCAGATTTTTGCAATTAAAACAAAATAATCTGCCATCCCCTTATAAAAACTGAAGATGCTCTAATATAAATCAAACTGTATTGGAGTTTGTTCCGGCTGCATTCGGATCCGGCTACCCCCGTAAAAGCGTGACGGCTCAATCTTACAGTTAATGCGTAAAAACAGCATACCACCCACCAACGCAGCGTGACAACTTTCCCGATGCATCTCATAATTGCATTTAATTAGTCCATCTTCACTTTTTGCTGGCCACACTCTATTAAACTCTGCAGTTTCTTCTAATTGGTCCGTGCGTGATAATTGATATGCGTAGAGAAAATGTAATGTGTGCTAAATGGGGGGTTTGCACGGCAGTGCGTGTCTTTTCTAGTAATGTCATTAGGGATAGGTGCGTGATTGGTTCTTGGTTGATAGGTTCGGTCTGTCAAGATATTGACTGGTTGGTGCTAGCTGTAGTGCGCACTGCTAAACATAGATATACGATAGATTAAGATTAATATGAGTCTGATGAATAAGAACACTCAACTTTAGATAACAAATATCTTGGAGTTAATAAAGAAAATAGTTTACGATGGTGACTCTGAGTTTAATTTCGCACAGGTCGAAAGTCAGACAGCAGGAGCCTATGCACTTGAATAATCTAAGACATCAATGCCAAAACTAATTACATTGGCAAAGATTTTATGCATAGGAAATTCAAAGAGCAGTTTTAGACTTTGTTCAGATAAGGGTCAAAGTTCACCAACATTTCATCCAGTCGCAGTGCTCAGGTATTATGCTCTCCCAAAAAGGTTTTGTCCTACTAATCTTTATTGTATTTCGGTCATCACTCTTCATTATGTTTCAGGAAGTTAGATTTGATTTAAGATATATGTGATGATCTGAGTCGAGGTTCCTCGTCTTGAAAAATGAGCACGTTCGCCTCTGGTAACTGAACTACTGCAGCAATGATTATGCGTCCGTCAACCTGCTGAGTTGTCGTTAAACATAACTTTCTTCTTGAAAGAGATAAATTGTGCAGATAATTTTAGCTTAGAGTGAAGTTTATTTTGAAGAATTCTTGTATCATGATCATGGTCATAAAATGTTCACTGCTGAACACGAGTATTCCTTTTTTTCTTATGACCGATGTCTGGTTGGTTTCAAAGGTAAAATGAGTAAATGGGTTTTCCATTATTTTAATTACAAGTTCTTGGTCACCATCCCTAGAACTTTCCTATCCCGCAGTTACGTCTATAACTGCTTAATCAGTTTGCAACTTTTTAAATTACATATCATATCAATTAGATAGGCTCATGCATGTTACGCATATTGGCCCGAACATTTCTCTAATTAATACTTTTCAATCGGTTCATGTTCCATAATTTTAAAATCTTCCGCACTTTCTTATCGCGTGTTCTATTGTAGGAAGTTATTGAATATTTTCTTCAATTATACATTTGAACTGAGTAACAAATTGTTATTACATGCGTTAGTTCGGTTCGAGGAATCAATACACTTTTTTGTAGTAATTAGTAGCTTTAATAATGTATCGGTGGTAGCTTGAAGGCAGTAAGCATTACAAGCAAACACGGAATAAATACTGGTATAAATTAATTTAGAAGTAACCGCTTTTGAGTGTTCACTTCTGTAAAACTACTTATCTTATTTATAAGTTTATTCTTTAGAACCAAGTAAATTATTTGTAGTGAAAGGATTGTAGGCTAGAGCAGCTTAATCTTGTTAAATAAACTTCACATCAGAACAGAAATTGTTCCTCAGAGTCAGAAACATCATTATTTTATAATTATAGTTAATTGATTCCGGCAGGACTTTGTGGAAATCCAATATAAAATACAATAGACGTAGATTTAGAAACCTATTCCACTGAACTATTAGCGCGTCTAGCGTTTGGCGTGGCAACACGTCGTGTTTAGGTTCGCGAATGGTAAATCGTCATCCTGAGGATGCCTCGTTGAGAGGTGAAACACAAATGTCGATTTCTTACAGGTTTTTTTTATGACTTTTAAGGAACAGTTAAGCGTATATCTACGTCTATTGTTTTTTATTTTTTATGGATAAACAGAACAACCACTGAGGGTGCAAGGTGCCTTATGACTTACAACAATAACATCAATTGGCGTGCTGTATAGTAGTGATAGCTAGTAGTGTGACCGTCAGACTGCCAAGTCACAGATTTCGATTTCGAACCCAAGCCATGCATCTTTTTTTATTCGTGGATTCACTTTTTGGATTCATGTGCGTATTCATCACTTGCTTTAAAAACGGTGAAGCAAAACATCGTGAGGAAACTATGTCTGAGAGATATCTCTGGACGGCATGTGAAGCCAAGTCAGAGGCCCATGGGCGGCATAGAAACTAAAAAGAAAGGATGATTGACGTGCTCAGTCAGGTGTTTCATAATATTCTTCATCATAATCACCAGTAACTTACAGAACCTCTTCTCTAAATTCCAGGTCAAGTTCCCCACCGAAGATGGCTCAGAATTATCAGAGGACCAAGGACGCAGCAGAAGAAAGAAGTTGGCGCCTCTTCTCGCAATCCCCCTGCTTATCGGAGGCATGATGGTACCACTGGCCTTCGGAGCATTGGCACTACTGGCTGGAAAGGCACTCATCGTGTCCAAGTTGGCACTGGTACTGGCTGGTATCATTGGCTTGAAGAAACTGTTGTCTCCGAGCGGGGGTGGACATGAGGCTCATGAAGTGGTGGTCTCGGCCGGACATGGTGGCTCTGGGTGGAGCAGGTGAGGTTTTTGCTAATAATTATTGTGGTAGATGAAGATTATATCCCGCGTAGGCATAATAATGTATTCACTATTTTGAATTGCGTCATCTCACGTAGGATCATGTTTGCACTGATGTGTCATCTTAAGTTTCTAATGTTTCTTTATTCTGGAGTGAAGTTTAGGTTTCCGTACAATTGAGGCCTATAGTCACTCTGAATGATGATTTTATCATAGACGGCTTAGTAGCTTCTTGTGGAAAACGCTCTAAGATTTAAAAGATTGTTTTTGTAGTTTGGTTGAACAGTTCATTAGGAAATTAAGACATTAACTTGCTCATTGATGGGGAAAACAATATAAACAGCACAAACGTTTACAGATGCACCAATTTTCAGTCACGAATTAGATCCTTTTTTTTTTATTCCACTATCGAAGTTAAATTCGTCATCTATAATTTCTGTTTTTTTTTTAAAGACCCGGCACGGTTTTTTTTGCATGCATTTCAAAAAGATTTTTATTCTGAATTTAAAAATGTTTTTTCATGAAATAGTTTGTTACAGAAAGTTTGACATTTCTTTTTTCTAATTTGCCAGCGTTGCGCAAAGTGACCACCTCGAGAGAAATGCCGGGGGCAACCCAGGGTTAGGATTTTTTTATTATTTTGGATATTTTTTAAAATATAAATTAATAATTACGTTATACAAAATAATTTGTTTTTCTGGGCCGTAGGTTAGCACATGGGCAGAATATTATAAATAATATTGTATATTTGGGAATTAAATTGCATGCAACTTGTGTAGTCTGTAGCATTCAATTCGCGCATATATCAAGCCTGAAATTTTTCATTGTAATATTCAGGGTTTTTTTTAGTAACCGCTTAATGTCGATAGGTACATTATTTCTTTTTTGCATGTTCTTTATTGTTTTGGCAAATAATTATTTTCATGATTCCTTTGTCTTGTTTCCAGGTCGCTCGAGAAATCTCAAGACTTAGCGTACAACGCCTACGCCCAATAGCCAGCGAACCCACCGTTAATTAACATTAATTAATACGCGAATCTAAGGACCAATCGGTTTCACATAAATATATAAATAGACAACATATAATTAAATTATTTACAATTATAGAGTACATAGTTATGCAACATTTGAAGGAGAATGCCTGTCGCAAGTGTTTATTCTAAAATCTAAATATAAAATAATATTTATTTGTTATTTATTCGCTCTAAATAATCATTACAAAACAAAAATATTTATTGAATAACATGAATAAAGTCAGAAAAACACTACTGTTGGATGAACGTTCGAATTGAATTCCTATAATTATTATGTGTGTGTCATATTTTTTATCTATTTTTTGTTTTTATTTATTTTTTGTGGTCGGTAGGTAAAACATTTTTGCTCCAAGAACAACAGGTTGAAAATGAATATTTTAGAGTGTAATATTATTTATTATAACTTCAAGGGTCAGTAAACTGTAGTAGCTATTTTGTTATGGGATAAATCATAGAAGGTCTTGGTTATGATAATTATAGAAAAGCGCAAAAATGAGTGAGAGAAAATTATTTTCTCTTAGCATTAAACGTTTTATTAAAGTACCTCAAATACTCTTTAAAGACTAAATAAAAATACATAACATAATATTGTATAGTCCTATTTACAACGATTTTTTAGTTAGTACCAAAAATATTTTAATTTATTTATATATTTTAAACTTATATTTTATATTACAAGACTTTGGAGTGTGCTTTAATTAATTTATGTATCAGCAGAATAGTGATGTTAATATTTTTTACTTCTCTTTTATAAATATTTTTGAACGTATATAAGTATTATTTATGTATTGAATGAGCATATTTTTGTACGAATATATATTTATTTATTTATATGCTGTGAAACATTTTATATAATACAAAGACTGAAAATATCTATGTATAATAATTATAAAAAGAATATAGTATCCACATGTACATATGTAAATAAATTATTGCATTTATTTAATATTTTTTCTGCATAATATTTAAAAATTGAAAGTATTATGGACTGCCAAATATTATAATTTTATTAAAAAATATATGTATTAATCTACTTAGGTTACAGATCTCATATTTATTTTGATATTTTCCAATTAAAAGGTGCTCATTTTATTTAAATGCGATGTAAATATTGAGGCGTTATTTATATATATTTTCATTTATTTATTATTACGTTCCAGTCAGTTCATTAATTAATTAAATTAACTTAATAATTTATTGTCAAATGTTATTAATTAAACTGTTGGTACTCAAAATTATTTGTTTTATTCATATTTAATATTATGATTTGATAATGTTTAAATTCGCCATACAAAAAAAACAAAGCTAGATATCTCATCTGTTTATAATCAAACAGCAGTCAATACGGGTGTTTGTGTAAAGGTTTGATATTTTTCAATGAAAAAAAAAAAAAATCCTTAGCGGTGGATATATGACTGGAGTAAGTAGTACGGCAGGTAAATATATTCCCAGACCAGCTATTTCTCAAAGAGCTGTACTGAATTACACATGTCCAGTGGCCCTTCGTAGATCTGCACCATAGAGGAACACAACTACATGTTAACGTTAGGAACTTACTGAACTAAATAAATCAAGTCAAGGAAGACTATTATACAAATCATATCAAGGAAGTCAAAGGCAGTCGCTCTGTTAATGTACAATATTGGTATTCAGCTGCATCCGGTAAGAATGGAAGCCGACCCCGACATAGATGAAAAAAGGCTAGGCAGATGTCAAAGTCAAAGTCAAGTAATTTATTTCAAATAGTCATATAAAAGGCACTTTTGAAAGTCAAAACCAAGAACTAGAACTGATCCTAGTTGCCCCTTCCAAAAGGTAGTTTTTTTATGGAGAATGGGCAAGAAACTCATTCGTTACTCCCATAAAAATGTTTTACAATATTTTACATAGATCAACTAAATAATTATATGTGTGAAGACGTTGCACCTAGAATAAGATAACTGTACCAAAATGGGTAAAAATAATTAAAAATAAATGATGATGATGAATAAATAAAACAAGAACTATGCTATCAATCGATAGGATAAGAAGAAGTAGTACAAATAAAAATACTAACCTACTGAACTATGAACCTGCCAAAACGGTATTCACTTTCCCCACATGTAAATATCGCACAGTTACTCAATGCGAACTGTTCGATGTGACACGAAGAACACAATGGCAAATCATACATTATGCAGGCAGGAGCGGCTGCCAAACTTTTTATGAACTATGGTAAAGGAAATTGTGTCAATACGTGTTGGTTTTTGTGAAATAAATACGCGAGTATTTTTAGGAATGTGGGAGATTCTTAAAGCTTCCGGGTGTGATGCATCTGATGAACAAAAGCCAGCTAACCATTTATTGATAGTGGGCTAAGTAAGTCCTCGCATGGATTACCTATTTAATTAGGGAAACCTGTAAAGATAAATCTAAGGTGTTGTATATAAAAAAAAAATATTTACAGTCAGCTATTTCCCACCTCTGCTATTCTTGGTGTACAGGCACAATTGGCGGCGTCCGCTAGGACCGATGCCTGCCAGGGTTGCGGGAAAGTCCGAAAGGGATACCGGGACCCTTGGCAACAGGCAACTGAATGAACACGGGTGGGTTTTAGTCAGTAAAAGTCTGACACGCCCTCCCGCTCCGCCTAGAGCGGGAGAAGTTATGTGATGTAATCCCACGCTCAAAAAAAAAGCTTTACCTCCAATTAAAATGTCACAAACGTGAAACTTCAGGAAGGCAATTTTCGTGCTTCTCGTATGTGTTATTGTCGTTCGACTCGTACTTTTCCCTCGTAAAAATCAAGACGAGCTATTCTCGCCCAGGGCACCATATCACTGGATAAATCAGAATCAGAATCTTTATTTGTTAAACATAGGTATTTACATAATGGTGTTAGGTTAACATATTTGAGCGCTATGTTTTGCCACGAAGGCATACTTTAATTTCTCTTTTGGTCTGGGTGTTAGTGTATGTGAGTTTCTATGTTTGTAAAACGCACCCACGATACAGGAAGAAATTCTTAGTGTGGGGCAACGTTTTTTTAAAAAAAAAAAAAAAAAAAAAAAATTAAATGTAATGTAAAAAAAAAAAAACTAAAATACTTAAAAAAACTGAATAAAACAAACAATTAAACAAAACCAAAAATAAACATATTTTTTTTTTTTAATTATCATTCATAAAATCTTGAACAGTATAATAACATTTTTCTATTAATAGAGAGGTGAGAACTTTCTTAAATTTTGATAGCGACATATTTTTTATACTATCGGGTATTTTATTATATCCTATTGTCGAAGCCATTCCAAAAAAACTCTTTTTCATCATAAAATGTCCTTTACCTTTACACTAATTTCATCATATACTGCAACTTTCCAGTAAAAACGATAGGGTGATTAAGCTAGCTCTCATAGAAAAGAGTTTAAACCCCAGTTGTTATAATAGGCTCGCTTTCTATTACATGGGACAACATAATTGTCGAGAGTGGTTGTTATAATACATATCTCCCTACCTTCGTAATGCAGGTTTTACAGGCGTGATGTTATAAATATTCTACGTGAGTCCATGAGTCAAACGATGTCACAGAATAGGCCCGGTTATTCATTGATAACCACAGACAAAGAGGCTGTATTCTAAACAGGAAGTAGTGCGGATGTAGTGAAATTGATACAATATTTCCGCCCGCAATAAAGTTTCACTTTCGTTACAATATTATTGAAGTCCGTATCGACATTGCAGTCTATAATTATTTGAAATGTCTCTTTGAACTAGTGTATTGTTGAGTCAACTCGCTGGAATTTTCTACGCCTTTCTTGGCGACGAAACCCATTTCTAAGAATTATACATTATCTTATGAGTCGTCAGGGTTATGTCACAAAGGGTTGAGCGAATGACTGTGCCCCAAAATTATACCAAGACACTAGGATACGACTCCCTTACGCAGAGAGACGTCCTGTGCCCCAGTAGTGGGAACAATAAATGCTTATTATGCTAGGACACTTTAAAAAACCGGTGCATAGCACCTCAGATATTTAAATCCTTTCCGCAATTGAAAATGGCTATCATACAGGTTTACTCTGCAGGACTTGATGACTCCAGTTTCAAACTCCGGAGGAGTCTGACATCCTTCCACCTACTCTTGACACATCTTGGAGGGCATCAATGAGAAGATCCCCTCAAAAACAAAAGAAAGTATCCCATAATAATCTTAACAATCGAGTGTGTGGTAAGCAACAATTCAAGTACGTACAAAACAACAGTCCAAATCATTATAATGTATACCCAAATTACAGATTTAAACAAACATTTTCTGATACCCACCAAACAATGAACATACTTAGTACAAACACATAATCACGTGCAATAATACGTACCTATATAATCTTAAGTCATCTCCGAGCCCTCAGGGCAATGACCCTTATGTTAGAGAAAGTTGATGGACATACATCATTGGAAGTAATTATGTCCATTTCTTCTCTATGGGATGGGATGCAACTGGATGGAATTCCTATTAAAGGAAATTCTCGACCAATGGTGATTGAGCATTTTAAAGATGTCGGAAGTGTGAGACAGCATAGGTTTCTTTAATCAGATGCCAATGAAATAGTTTTGAGTATGAAAATAATAGCAATTATATTTAAAATTGGTTCTTTAGTAGTCGTAAACATCAAAAAGTGGGACATTATCTACCATTGGTGTAGGTAATATTTTGGCAGACAACATTTTTATCATAAACGAACCACTTTAATTTGTTCATTAGCTTATTTGTTTTGCTACTTGTTTTATTGCTGCAAAGAATTATTGGCCTGTCTGTCTTGACAGCACCAACACTTAGTATTGGTGTTGTCAAGGCATCTAAAGATGCACAAAGATTTGCAGCACTGTCCCCTGTCAGCTAGAGGCAACAATCTGCGATTACCAACCCGACTGCTAAGCTTTTTGGTTTTGGGAATTCTCCATTTGACAATTCATTAAGAAGCCAAAAATTTGATTAATATTTATGATGATTGACAACTTTATCAATTTTCCTTTCATTTAGAACATTTCAAAAAGAGAAAACAAGTAAAACTGATTTTCCAATGTCACTTGCAACTTATAAGTGAAGATTTGCCAGCGAAAGCGTAATATGGACGTCGACTGTAGTGTTAAATTAGTTGAAATAACGCCTCTTGGACACTTTCTTAGCTGTTTCATTGCCGGCTTGACAGTGCCATAATCATTATGACATGCTCTTGTAAGACGGTTAAGAAAGCTGTCGAAGTGTGGTCACCGACCCGCAGTTGAGGATCACACCAGGAGTGATAATATATGCTGTAAAAATCTAATTCCAAGCCTATTGCCGAGCCTATTACCATCAACCGGGCACAAATCCAGACTCCGGACTGCTATGAGAAATTCCTAAAGGAAAGATCCAATAACACTTTACCAGACATTTTATTTTTTATGGTTGGGATATCATCAAATAACTTCTCCCGCTCTGGGCGGAGCGGGAGGGCGTGTCAGACTTTTACTGACTAAAACCCACCCTTCCCATCAAAACCCATCCTTCAGTTGCTTGTTGCCCGGTATCCCTTTCGGACTTCCCGCAACTTTAACCTACCTGGGAATCGAACCCAAGACCAGCCGTAGCACTTGCGATCACTAGACTAACGAGGCAGTATGAGGTAGATATTATTTATCCTAAACTAACTTTCTTTTGATTCTGTTATCAACTTTCTTCCTTCAGTGGTTTCCTGACAATTGTAGGTTATTTATCTCTAAGAACACCCAACGCTTTCCTCTATCCATTTGTTTATTTACGCCGTGTTCAAACTGTAAAATCAAGATATTACGCCACTGACCGCGAAAATTACGGTCAATTTGATTTGTTTGGTTACTTTTTGTTCTTTTACGTCGATTTTTTTTTATTTATGCTCGTTGGAAGGTGCCTTTGTAAGTTCAAAGATAAACGGTGTTGACAGCTGTCAATGTCATAATATTTATGGAAGCTCTCGGCTACGTTTAGGTCATTTACCGTGCGTTTGCTCTGGCGAAACATTCACAACAAAACATGTTGAAATCTCTAGTTCCTGTTAAAAATTATACGGAACATTGACAGAAAATAAAAAATATAGTCGATATCGGCTCCTCCTCAACCAACGTTATCTAGTTTTTCAAATGTCTTTACCTATTGATGTGCAAAAGTGGTGCAGAAATTAAAATGATTTTTCTTCATCATCATAATTAGCATACCTACATAATAAGTGGGTGAAAGGCAAAAGAAACAGTTTTAATCGTAGTTGAAGAAACAGTATTAATTGTGGCCAACAGTTATGTCCAAAGCAAACCCTAGCCAAGACTAAACATTATTTAATAAAAATAAAACTGTGGCTAAGTAACGGCTGCACTGGTCTATCCTCCAGGTTAAGCTACCTACGCATGGTGGAGTTGCCGTGGATGGGTGACCATCTTACATACCGAGAATCCTCCGTGCCTCGGAAAGCACGTTAAGTTATTGGTCCCGGCTGTCATTCTTGGATCTTTGACAGACGTTACGGGTTGTCAAAAGCCCAAAAGTCTGATAACCAGTACCAAGGGGTATTGTATTACCCAGTTACTGGGTTGTGAAGGTAGTGCCTTTGGTTACACTGGAAGCCGACCCCAACATAGTTGGGAAAAGGCTAAACAGATTGATTGATTGATTACTTCTTGTTGAAACATGATCGTATCTTCTAAAGAGAACACAAAAAATCCCATATCCTTCCACTATCATAAAGGAAAAAATAAAGAATCAACTTCTAATACACATGTAATTGGTTACATGTATTATTCCAAAACCAAAAAAACAAAAACTAGGCTGAATACCGCACCGTCACAGCGTTAACAACTTACATAACAAAAAAAAAGTGACAGAGTTCTTCAAATATCTAACATTGCTATTGACCTACAAAATGTATTACTCAACAGACAAAAAAGTAAATAGTGAGCAATTTCAAAAGAAATAAACCACAATAGAGATTTGAGAAAAGAAAAAACTTCGGTTAAAAAATGTTGCATCATAAAATGTAATTCGGGTTCGCTTTTTTTTTGGAAAAGAAAGCGATGGTGGACCGGTTGCACCAGATGTAGTGTATGCCAATGAATAAATAAGTTCAGAAGGAAAACTTTATTTACTGATTTTAAAAAGCTCTTTATTTGGCCCAAATGGTGAGAGCTACCATTGCAGCGCAAAACCCGATGGGAAAAGATAGTGGGTTCATTAATGAACCCTTCAAGATTGTAAGGGCAAGGCTAGATAAGTACTATAAATGCCATCATCTTCATCATCAGCATCTGCTATGTCCAGCATTCTACTGCTGGATATAAGCCTCTCCAATTGCAAGCCATTCAGCTCGATTCTCGACAACTCTCATCCAGTTGCTACCAGCTACTTTGCGTAGATCGTCGCGTCGCTCCACCTGGCCTGAGGGCGTCCTACCTTACATTTACCGATTCGCGTTCTCCGCATTGCTGTTTGCTAGTGTTTGGACCCACGGTGTGGTTATTTAAGCCCATAGCTCCTCTGGCATGTGACGAGGGCCAAGGCCAACGCAAAAGATTGTACGGTAAACTACTTTCATCATACTTTTTTTTAGCCCTAAGCAACATTGCAGTATTTTGGACTGAAGGATCATGAGAGCTCGTAAAATTACTTGCAATAAGAGTTGAAACCAAGTTGGTAACTCGGTTTTATGGTTACATCAAGAAACTCTTTGGTGTTTAGGCATCTGTACGTGGTCAGAATATTTTTTTAGAAGCAACTCCAAGCCACATGGAGTTACACTTCTGCATTTCTTTTTTATGTGAATGTGTTTGTTTGTTAGTTCACACGACACATTTTTCGGGAACTGTTGGGCTGATTTGGGAAATCCTTTCACTTTTGGAAAACTTGTCGTCTCATTATCTGTTAATTGATCTGTTTGTGATTGCTTTCTTTTGTTTTTTTCGTCAGTTAACAATTATTGCTACATAACCTTTTCGTTATCAAGTTTGTTGACTAAACGGTCGCCTCTTTGGATACATTTTTAGTGTTTCATAACAGGTTTGGGTTACGCTAAGTAATAAGATAATTCTGTTATTTGGCGGACGTCATTACCTTGTTGGCGGATAGCATGGCGGTCAAATGCTGCGTACACACTAAATAATTGCATCAGATTGCCGGACCCGCTTTTCAAGCATGGTCTTATGTAAGTGGTAAAATGTGGGTGTAGGTGGTATAAACTTCTACGTACGTCTTCAAGGACTAAGGGCCACACATAGTATCATAATTGTCATATCGTTCAAATATCATAATCAGCCTATATCGTTCCCTCTGCCTCCTCTCTGTGAGAAGATGTGGACCGTAATCCACCACGCGGGCCCAGTGCGGCTTGGTAACATAGACTGAAGTAAAACATCATGAAGATACCAAAACTTAGTTAGTCCTGAATGGCCAATTGGCATGGGCCACTGCCTAGCAGAAGAACATTAACGATACCAGCACCAGAATTATTAAAAAAATTGTATTTTTTAGAAAATGATGAGCTCGTGGCTATGTAATAACAGCCGCACGGGTCGATCCATCAGGTTTAGCTACGCTTACTGGGGTTGGTCCGTAGATGGGTGACCATCTTAATATATCGACACTCCTCCGTGCCTCGGAAAGCACGTTAAGCCGTTGGTCCCGGCTGTCATTTGTGGATCTTTGACAGTCGTTACAGGTCGTCAGAAGCCTGAAAGTCTGACAACCAGTCTTACCAAGGGGTATCGTATTACCCAGTTACTGGGTTGTGGAGGTCAGATAGGCAGTCGCTCTATGTAAAAT
This sequence comes from Lithophane socia, assembly GCA_947522985.1. Lineage (NCBI taxonomy): Eukaryota > Metazoa > Arthropoda > Insecta > Lepidoptera > Noctuidae > Lithophane > Lithophane socia. The sequence continues at coordinate 1,423,951 of OX383274.1, forward strand.
ACTGGTATTCAGCTTCATCTGGTTAGACTGGAAGGCGACCCCAACATAGTTGGGAAAAGCGCTAGGCAGATGATGATTTTTTAGAAAATATACAAACCAATAAATATACCGGCCCATGACTACTGAACTGACGCCTGTCGCAACTAATACCACAATCCACCTTAAATCAATCACAGCGACACAGCATTGTTTGTCTTGTTCATATTTGTAGTGATTAACGCAGTGCTCCGACGCCACTCGTAAAAACACTGCGACAAGTCACGCGTGACAGACGCACGATTATCTAGTTTGACATCACAAACGTGTGGTGACGGGTTCAGGCCTATTGTTTATCTACTTCTTTGCTTCATTGATTTTCAATCTATTTCTGGGGTGTAAACTTTAGGGGTGTCGAGAGCTTTATTTGCTTATTGCTTGAAGCAGCTTTGGCGCATTTCCATTAATTGTACGGATTATTATTCTACACAGATGGTGCACTGAAGAATATAATATGTACATATTAATGATCATGAATTATACGCAAGTAGACATTATTATTGTGTAAGCAATAACTGTAGCTGTTTGCAATCATTCTTTGAGATTGTGATGATGCTTTTAATGTTTGGTTTAATTTTCTTACAAATACGTACTTAGAGCCACACATAATTATGTAGATTAATTTGCCAGAAGCTATTTTAACTTTGTCGCAGTAACATTCATGCAAGATACGCACGCATATTCACGCATAGGTAAGAATACCTATGCGTGATTTTGTAGCACAACATAAAAAAACCTCCATCCAATAGTTATGATAATTCCATCCTTTATTGTTTATTTTCTGTTTTTACCAGTAAGTGGACACTGGAGAAATCCCAGCACAAGGCATATGTTTCAAACAGCCACATACTACCACTAATAATCCTAACTGTCCTAACAACCCTCTAACTAACTTCACTCATACATAATGTATATACATTCACACTAAGCTTTTGCAAATTCCTCACAAAACAACAAACTTTCTTCAATACAAGTAATGTATGAATATAAAGTTTCTTAAGACCAGCTTTCGTTCACTTACTGTTTGTAATGAATTTTCTTTAGCCACTTCAAGCTTTTTAATTATTATATACCGAGTTGTTGTACGGGGAGGCAATGATTTTGATACTTTTTTTTATATAGGTATTTATTTTTGTTGTTGAAAGTTCGAAACGAAATGAAATGAAATGTTCGTTGTAAGTATCTAATATTTACAAAATAATCTTTTTTTTAACAATATTTAAAACCTTTTATCAGTTTAGAAATTAATGGTTTATTTTAATATTTTTCACAAAAGCTATCAGTCATCCTCTTTTGCTGTCATGATTGAAAAGATGCAGATTTTTTTTTAGACTCTATTTCCTCAGTTCGTCCAAGTTATTTTCATCTAGTGATGCCGAAGAGAGGTATGTTCATATTCTTTCAGGCGAGTAATTCAGTTTCCTTCTGATCCAAGAACATCAGGGATTAAATTGTCAAATTATTTCAGCAAATAATATTGACAAACCCTTCGGCTGAAACTTAACAGTGTCTAACTTATGCCTAATAACAGTCAATGCTTTAGTATTCTATCGGCTAATAGATAATCCTTCTATTAAAATTCAATTACCATTCCTAAGCACATATTTCCTATTTGTATTCAGGTCAAACTTAGATTGACTTACTTTCTTTCGATTTACCTTTCGTTGATCTATTACAAGCGACATACTTAAGGAAATCTAAACATTTGTATTCAAGACAAGAAAAACAAGGTATAAACTAGCCATAACTGAGATTTTTTTTTTTATGTAGGAATTATTTTTTGTTAATTATGCAAATCAATATTCTATGAGGCATTAAAATTAGCCCCAACTAATAAATCCGCTGGATGCGAGAAGCACAGAACCGGTCGAAGTGGCGGTGCTTGGGGGAGGCCTATGTCCAGCAGTGGACGTCTTTCGGCTGAAATATCGATAATGATGAATGTCACAAATGAAATTCTTCGTAGAAACTTCTCCACAGTGCCTAGACAAAATGACATTCTATCAGCGTTTACGATGATAGATAAGTCAAAAATATATTGGACTGATAAACTACCAAAAAACTTAAATCACTCCTGTTGAAATTATTTGTAGATATACGACACGCTTTGAAAGCGATTGTCATTTGTTTAGGCCCTCTGATTCTGAAAAAGATAACTATTGGAGTGACATAAGCTATCGAGGAGCTTATGTCAAGAGTTGTTGTAGAAATGCACTTTGAAAGCGATTGTCACTTGTCTAGGGCCTGTGGTCCTGAAAAAGTTCATATCATACGCCTACCTGACTACAGACACGCAGTCTAAACTTCCCAATTTGCATTCACAAACACAGTCCATTAAAACTCCGGTCACATCTTTAAAGTATTTGTATCAGGGTCATTGCCAAACTGTCCACGTATAGATAGTATGGTGACTACTGCTTGGCGCATACCAGTGACAAAATATCTGTTCTTCTTGTAGGGTCAGGTATATTTTTAGGGTCAATTTCCCTTTAGGCAATATCATCAGGATTTCTATTGGCGAGCTGAAAGTTACATGAGAATGAAGGTCATAACGGGAGCATCCCCGCGCGCGCATTTACTTTTTATTGGTTGCAGATTTCTTGCCTGAATGTAAATAAGTAACCAAATTGTTGACAATAACTAACAATAACTAGTTTTGAGCCAAAACCAAGGGGCTTGTGACTAAGCAATAACAGCCGGACGAATCGATCGATCAGGTTAAGCTACGCTTGCCGCGGCTGATCAGTGGATGGGTGGTCCTGGCTGTCACTCGTGGGTCTTTAAAAGTCGTTACGGGTTGTCATAAGCCGGAAAGTCTTGCCAAAGGGAAATCGTATTACCCAGTTACTGGGCTGTGGACGTCAGAGAGGCAGTCGCTCCATGTAAAATACTGGTATTCAGCTGCATCCGGTTAGACTGGAAGGTGACACAGTCGTGAAAACGCTAGACAGATGATGACTCAAATCAAATTAAAATCGAAAGTCATTTATTCAAATTAGGCTGAGAATCTGCACTTTTCGAACGTAAAACACTAGATGGTAGACTAGTTTTGAGCCAAATATTTGAATGTAAAGTATCTAGTCACAAAATGAAGGAAAGAATAGACATAGAAAAGGTTACCTACAGAACATTGATGCAATTGCAGTCAGGCTCACATTCAAGCCTGAAACGCTCCAGTAGGTGGTTATATTTTTCCTTTTTGTCAATCCAAAAAAAATTTGTCATTACTACTAAGAAGCCTTAAAAGCTAACAAGCTCAATAGCAGCACAATACGAAAACAAACCATCAAATGAAATGTAAACGCCAACCTTTAAACAAGACAAGAAAAGAATCAATCTGCCTAGCCTTTTCCGAACTATGTTACGTCGGCTTCCAGTCTAACCGGATGCAGCTGAATACCAGTATTTTACATGGAGCGACTGCCTATCTGACCTCCACAACCCAGTAACTGGGTAATACGATACGAGACAAGAAAAGAATATGGTTTCGATCTTACTTATCGAACCATGGTATAAGATGAATATCTTCTAGCGAAGGTTACTAGTGTCAATTGAGAGAAATGGGTTACTATATCTCTGTAGGTGAACATTATTTCTATTTTATGAGCTTATAGATGGCAATGACTGAAATTTTTCAAGATTGTATTATGGATGATCTTTAATGGAAATATACCTACATGACTCTGAAACCATATTCCTGAAATTTTCATTATTGCATCTAAGCCTTGGGCTTTTAACCTTAGTTTTTCTTATTCTTGTAGTTTTCAGGCACCAGCGGCAAAGAACTTACATTAGCTCAGTTGCACGACAAAATCAAAATAAACATAAAACAAATAATACTCTACCTTTTATACCAAAACATTCACAGACAATTTCACACATTCACAGTCGCATAATATTTTCGATAATTTATCAAAATAATGAGCTTATCGAAATTCGAGATTTTATAAAAAGGAAAGTAAGTAATCATATAATTTTATAGTGATCGCCGTCTGTTCATTGTTCCAACATTTTGTGGGAAGAAAAAGTTTATAGGTTACCACCATTCTTTCGTTTTAATAACAACTAATTTGTTGTAGATATGACGATAAACGAAGCTGAGAAAGAAAATATAGAGTACGTTTATGGGGAAACGTGAGAAAAATATTTGCAGTGGTGATAAAAATGGTAAGTTATTTGTGTCTTTGTCATGAATGAAGAGAAAAACTATACATCCACAATGAAGTGGGAGTAGGACAAAAACATATAGCATAAACCTGGTATATCATTGGAGGTAGTAAAAATATATAATTGGTAGGGCAAAGGAAAAAGTACAAAATAATAATTAGTGCTTAGTTTTAATACATTTAATGATACAATACAGATTTTAATAAAAATGAGAGCATAGAAATGAAAATTTTAATTTTAAGGCTGAGTTTCATAAAAGCTCTTGTAACGACAGTGGTCAAAACAAACTACCTGTTGACCACAGACGACAAGCTAATTAATGGCTACACGAAAGTGAAAGAATGATTGATAAGAACGGAATACAAACACAAATGGTATGATCAAATATTTGCCCTAGTCATTAAAAAATATAATATTGAATATAATTAAATATTCTAGTTGATAAAACAACCAGTTTTTGATAAAACGCAAAAGAAAAAATGCAGGGCATTTTTATCACGAGTGAAATTCAAAAAATATCTGCGTTTTAGGCAAACCTGACACATTTTCAAATCACAAAAGTATCAAGACCACAAACTCCTCATATCAAGCACCACACTTATCAACTGTCACCAAGATTCACAACCACACCCACACAACCACAAAAAACCACGTGCGTTCCCCGAAAACTGTCCGTAGGTACAACAAAATAATTTCGTAGGTACCAGTTTAATCGACCGACATCGAGTTCACTTTTCTTGACCGCCGCGAGGTAGTGGGGTAAGATGCTTAAAACAGGCCGGCATATACAACGTCGCTACACTTTGTGCCAAGCTTTCTGTAGGGGTAGTTTGATTCGCCGCCATGATACGATACATCGCAGTTCTAGTTCTTTTCGCCGCGGCGCATTCGATGCCGGCGCTCGACAAGGAGCCAAACGAAATCGGAGTTTTCGGATCCATATTAGGAGTTGTTAAAGAGTGCGTCGATGGAGACACGTCCTTGTGCATAAAGGTGGGATCAGTGAAGTGATAACCGTGAAGTGCTTTAAGTGATGTGTTACTAAGTTCTTATCTTTTGGTTGCAGGAGAAGACGTTGAAATATGTGGAGGCTGTGAACACTGCGCGAGAGTTGGACCTCGCCGATGGTGTGGCGATACTTAGCAATGGTTCCCCAAGGTCTGCTAGAGCCTTGGAGCCATTATCTGAAGAGCCTAAAGCCAGGGAAGCTCAGATCGAGTCCAGGCTGGTGGATTCAGCAGCTGACTTCTTGGAGAACCATGTGATCCAGTTCAAACTGCCTTCATCAGCTATTGAGGGCATGAAGAGGTCCCTTGAGGAAGGTAAGCATCCGAAAATCGTCTCTCACAAAATTTAACTTTATTCTGAATCAAATAAGTAATAAAATTAAGTGAGCGTATATAATAGACAGTTAATAGCGTAATTATACGTTTGATGCTAGACAACCGCAATTTGAATAAACGTAACAATTATTTAGATTCATTCAAACAAACATAGTTAGCAAAATAAACTGCTTTCAACAAACAAAACGTAAACCATAAAAACGAAATATAACGTAAAAACGTAAATAAAATGTAAATCGATTGCCAATTAAATGATATAAACATATGCAAATGATGACGTGAATCGAATGAGTTACGAATTAGCTTTCGTTTTCAAAGTCTTTGAACTTGCAAAGTTCAAACAAACTAAAATAAAAAGCAATATTATGAAACAGGAAAATGAAATAAATAAAAAGATATCATCGGTCCGTGAATAAAGTGCAAGAAGATTGCGGTGATGATTAAATAGAGCAAAACAATTGTTTTCTCAACTAAACTTTTAGTCACGTTTTGTCTTTGAATTTCTCCGGCTTTTAATACTAATTAATACTGATCTTGCTTGTTTTGAAGCTTAAATTAATAAGTTATTTCAAAGAATGTTAAATATTTTAGAAAATTATTATTATAGAACAAAATCAGTCAGACTTCTAGAGAAAATATTTGGCATGATCATAGTGTTGACGATATTAATGTAGGTCAATTAAATATACATGATTTTAACAATATTTATCTACTTACCATATTTCTTACTTACCATATACAAAAGATATAAATGACAGCACATTACTAAATTTGAACCTAAATAGCTAAGAATCCATTATAGAGGACAATAGCAGTATCAATTTTTACGTGGATGCGCATTGTTTGCTTATGACCATAGCCAATTTAAATATCGTTAAACATACACCGTGAGCAGGTTATGGATTTCTTGAATATGATAGAGATATTTAATAGATGTATCTTCACCATTGTTAAAATAGATAAAACCAAGGCATTGGAGTGTCATTTGCAAATGTAGGTAGTAGTTAATACCTAAATATTGATTAGAAAAATCCCGAACTATGAAGAAGTAGATCATAAGAGATTAAATAGAACATAAAATCCAATATTTTGTTTGTTATGCAAAACCACATATAGAATAATCAACTAAAGTACAAACAACTACGGTGTAAACGAGCGCAAACATCACACCACATTGCCAGAAAAAAGAAATTAACACATTCTCAAAAAAACAAAAACCAATGCAAGTAATGCAAGTTTTGAAGACGTTGGTAAATAATTCACCAACATTGGTAGCCTAGTGAAAACACAACATCATATTGGAAAGTTTGAAGTAATGCTTAAATTCCCATGAATATAAAGTATCCGTACACAGAATGACGGTGACTGTACTTAATACTTGTCCAAGTTATAGCTTGACTGTACCGTTACATATTACAAATGCAAGGTGGCGGTACTAACTAGAAGCAGGGTTGTCACGGAATAAAAATATTCTAATATCAGTAATATATTTTCAATAAAGTTTTTAATGGGATAAAAATAAAAATAGATGAACTATCTATCATAAGACTGAATTGATGTTTACAAATAATGGATTATAAACATAATCAAGGATTATTGCATTGTTACGGTTATTGGTATGACCGTGATAAGCTTATTTGATTTAACTAGCAATTATAGTTTCGTTCAAATTCATTTCCAATCTGTCTGGCAGATAGTGCTGATCTATGTAGGCTATCAAACAGGCCCCAAGTTTTTTTATTTATGAAATACAAATACTTAAATTTGTAAAGAATCACGTAAGACCTCTAACACCCATTGAATGGTAAAACAAAAGTTTAATTAGCTCGTGTAGTTAGTATACGTCAACTAGATGTAGCTGTAATCTATGCTAATCATATAATATGTTATGTCTTTTAATGTTACTAAATGTCATTTACTCAATAACAAAGTGGACATAAATTAGCAAGCTAATTATTCAAAATCGATAAAAAATAAGGCGAATGAAATAAACAATTCCAGTAGCACCAAAAAACAAAGATTGCCAGCCCTAACCGTATGCATGTAACAGTTAAAATTTGTAGACCACAGTTAATCTAAGTTATTATTGATATAAATAGAAACGCTAACTGCCCCATTAGTTAGCGATGTTCAATTTCATGCTTTGAATTCTACGCACGAATAAATCTTTTTAATTATAAACATGCAATATTGCGATTTCCTGATATACATACCAACTGTATGGAAAGATGCTCTACTTACTTTAGTTCCGATTGTGATTGTTATTCCTGATTAGGTAAGTAGAGTAACATTCATACCGAACCACTACCTGAAGCCATCTATGTGACTTCATGAAGTTTTCTTCAAGCACGTTAGATTTATTTATCAAGATACTGATATAAAGATCAGTATGTTTGATAATAAGTTTAAAACTGTTAAACCACTTGCTCAGAGATTTTATCTACCTCAACTGACCTTGTTTATAGCTCTGTGTTAGTTGTTAGATGCATTTACGGTAATTGTAACTTTACTTCATGCATAAAACATGTAAATTATACTTCCAGTAATTTCATACCGTAAATTGTCTCCTTCTAAAATAATGTCATCATCAAGGCTCCCTTGAATTCTGCAATATTTGAAAACAAGTTATATTTATTCACTCCATCAACGATTTTATCCAGAACTTTAATTAATTTGCGAGGATTTTATCACTGGCATACAAACAAATCATTTAGATTTTCACAAAGTAGTCCATCTAATACTAAAGAAATATCTACCTATGACCTTTGGTATCTGACTAATCCCAAATGTATAAAAGCCGCGAAGATAGGAAAGTCTTACAAGTGGCCTTCACGGATGTTACATGAATGCTAGCTTGCTACTTGTTCTCGTGAATGAAACTTGAAGCGGACGTGCTCGTTAAGTTCCCTACACATCTTCTTACGAAACGTCACGATTTTATTCCGGTTTTCGGAAAAGCCACGTTTTATATATTTTTTACGAGTTACATAATCTCTTATAGTTTTTTTATGGAAATCAATGGCTCCATCGCCCTATGTATATTATGATACAATCTTGGACGTCTACTTAGTCGGCTAATTTCTTCATATCTTATAATTTCTTATTTTATTAACATTATTAGACTATTTTGTTGTTCCAAATTGTAAAACGCTATCGTTCTGTAGAGATCACGACGTGTCTTAATTATCTTCCTGATTTAACTTTCCTTTATGGATGCTTCCCGTTCTCCACTATTGCTTTGATCAGTAAATCGTTTATGTCAACTCCCGTTGCTATATAAAACATATCCATATCTGTATAGTAATTGAAATCAAGACGTTGCGAAAACTCATTGTGAAATTAGGACATCTCTATCCATCACTTCCGTATTGCGAAAATGACACTCCACAAAAAAGACCTTCACATTGAGATGGTCAACAACATGTAGAAACTTGAAAGCGGCACATTCCCTCTACGGCATTAGTTCAGAGTCCTGCCTCTAAACCAGTTTAACAAGTCATCGAGAAATCGTGTAAACGGCACTCCTCGACTCTTCTCCGAAGAAAGTTGCCTTTCCAATATTATGATATGTGTTCGTGTTACAGCTTCGATTGATACCAATTATGGTATTATGACTCAGACTATTATTTTTAATTATCCTTTGGAAATATAGCGTCTGTTTTCCGTTTGACCGTGGTTATGTTTTCGTTATTTCAGTACAGTCTGTTCATAAACATGACCATTTCACAGACAATCTTTGCTTCTTCAACCGTTACGGTAGAAGCTATGTAGCAGAAATTTAAACCAGCTGTCAGAACCTTGATGTCTCAGCCTCTTTCGACTGTCATAGGTGTTAGGCTTTTGTCATTCGCGTACGTATCAATAAGAAGATCATTATCGTTGCTATTCGTACAACAACATCAAAATACTGTAGTGAACAAATAAATGTCATGCATTCTCTAAGTATTATTTGGTTTAATAATTTTACCACTATCGCTTTCTTTCTGGGTTACGCAGAATTTCAAACATAATATCTAAACGTTGCTGAAGGTCACTTCAAACACTTTTACTCCGTGGTTAACACTATCAGTGTCAATACAACGAAAACCACGAATCACACGTGATCTCACGAATTAGATAACCATGAAAACATCCAGCAACTAGAACCCATTCTCATCAACAATATTCCTATAATTTGTATTGGGACCGTCCAAAATGATATACCAATCATAGCCAATCTCATACTTTAAAACACTGATAGTCATATTATCCCAAAACTCGAGACCAATTCTAAAGACAAAGAAAGAAATTTCACTGTCAACCTCATTGTAGTAAGAATTAACGTCGACAATTGTGTAACATGGGAAGCACATTTAGTACCTCACACTCTTTCACTATGTTTAATGGTTTGTACTTAAATTGGTCAACAGGATGTAGAAGTAATAGGATATTTTATTATAGCTATAAGTTTGTTACTCTCACTTATATTATAATAAAAATATTTTATGCAGTGCTGGGCTTTGATAGATATTTGTTTCTATGTCCATGTGCATATTAAATATTTATGTGCCATCTTACTGATAGCCCAACAACCTATTTACCTACTTAAATGTTTGATTAAAGCATTGTCTCACATTTTTGTATTCGTTAAAATTGATAGGCAGACTATCTCCATTCATTCAAATGTTAACCATGATATTATCAATAGGTGGTTAAAATTAATGAATGAATCAATGAAAGTACTACAGGTGTATTTGAGGTTAACAAGTTCTAAGGTCAATAATAATGATAATGAATTTGAAGTATTAGAAAGAGCGATTAAGATACAATTTGATGTGAAGAACGTATTGTCATTCTAATTGTTCCTGTAGCTAAAGGTGGTGTAGTGGTAGTGTGAGATGCTAGGAATTCGAGGGAAACTGATTCATAAGTCGACGATTCAGATCCTTAAATCGGTACCTAATAATTAACAAGATACAGTTTTACTTTCGACCAAACTCATCATAACATGTTCGTTAGCCCTACATAATAATTGAGAGAAGTATGTCATATAGGTGCTTGTAAGCAATGGGCCGGCAATGTCACTATGTCAATCATAAACCAGTTTTAGAACGGAGTCCATTTGTACCTGTCTGTCTGCCATCTGTTTTGTATTTTTGTTCCACTCCATCATCATTGGATATTTAGGGCCTGTTTTATAGTATACAGATACTGCACCTATATGGAGAAGTTCTAAAATTGATTTAAGAACTTCTACGATATTAAATCCCCCCTCTCCCCCCGATGAGAATCGAAACTAAATAGGTCAAAATTTACATATTTATTGGTCGCATCATCATCCATACCAAACTTAGACTGTAAGACAAAATAGTTTCCCAAAAGCAATCGCAACCTCTTTGCAATCTTTAATTTCAGGGAATATAAACATGCTGAAACTAATAATACTCATATTACCTACATAATAATCTTAAGTCCTACCGTAAACAATCTTACTCCAAACCGACCGAAAACTGAAAACACCAACAAGATTCAAGCAAAACTTTATCGAACGGTGAAGTTCAAGGAAAGCACGAGACTTAGTAGTTCACAGTCAATGACATAGATGGCGACACTGCTCAAGGCAGTGGTTGCACTGGCAGTGAGTGCGACACAAGTTCACAAGCACCTTGAACTAACGCGGTGGCTGAAGTTCACTATATTAAATAGGTTTTAGGCCACAATTTTTTATTTTATGAATTATAATAAATATATAGTTTAAATTTATTTAAAGAATTCATAAAAGAGCTAATATTACAATGTTCAAAACAAATAAATCATAACCAACCATCGATTAATAATTAACAACCTTAGTAAACAACAATCATGCAAAGAATAATAACGTTTGAAAATACATACTCGTTGATTAAGATAACATGTTGTAGTTCACGTATTCCATCCATTAAAATGTAGATATGTACTCTAGACATGTAGGAATTCTCAGCCAATGTTGACAAACCGTGTACCCATAGTTTGTAGGTAATGGACCTTGAAAATGATGCCAACAATTATGTACAGTCTCTTAAAACAAATGTGAAAGCTGTCGGTAGATTGTTTGTTTAATAGTTTGCTATACATATAATATGATATATTGGTCTGAAGTATTTAGCTTTACGTAATGAATTCATTAGTTTGAATAAAAAACGTGAAATTCAGAAAAATATTCGAAATATACTCTCACTTTATTTTATCATACTTGTGAACGTTTTAATGGAATGGTAGAATTATGATTGTTTTATTTTAATGGACATCAGATCGATTATGAATAATCTTTCACATTTTATTTTTTTCTCCTTTACTAAAGTATATCTTTAATTATTCCAGCCCGTGGCAAAAAGAAGAAGATCAAGCAGCTCCTGCCCCTCCTTGCCCTGGCCAAGTTGAAGATCACCGCCCTCATCCCTCTGTTCCTCGGAATCATCGCGTTTGCCGCCGCCAAGGCCGTGCTCCTCGCCAAGATCTCGCTCCTTGTCGCTGGTATCATTGCTCTCAAGAAGCTTTTGGCAAGCAAGCACCATGAGACCAGCTATGAAGTAGTCGCACACCCTCATCATGAGGAACACTATGCGAGCAGCGGTCACGGATGGGGACGTTCCATTGATGATGGACAGGATTTAGCCTACTCCGGCCACGTCAAAACCGATTAAAGCCATGGAATTCCCGAGGAGCTATTCTAAGTTCTCTAATTATTGTAACATAGAGTGAAACGGAATGTACTGAGTTTATTTATTGTAGTTTGTAAGGCGTATTTATTTAATATTCTACGAAGAATTTTCCTTTGTAAGGAATTTTTACCGAAGACGCGATTTGTTACTGTTTTCCCATAAAATGTTGTTCTAAGTTTGTATGGTCTTTACTACTATACTATATTAGTATTTTCAAACCCTATACGGTATCCGTATTTGTGTATTTTTTACTTCAAAATGTTATATTTTTGATTTTACTGTTAACTTTCATAGATTTATATCTAGTCCTTTCTTACTAAGTCTTTATATTAACTGTTTAGTTTTATTCATTGTATAATATTATTATTATGTGTATACTTTTATGCATAATATGTATGTATACGTTTATTTGTGATATAATTAACTATATATTTACGCTATTATTACTTATATATGAATCTTTATCTACGCATTTATATAGCTATCTAACATTCATATAATCTTTCACCTACATTTTCATAACATTATAATAATATCTACATAACTCATTATCGAATATACCACATATAATATTATCTATACACTATAATTGGTAATATATTATTATCTTCTACTATAAAGTTTATTTATCACATGTATCTATCTATGGTAGTACAAAATATATATTTCAATACTTTCATTTACATATTTATATGTTATTTCTTAAATGATTCGTACAAATAAAGAACATAAAATATTATTGTTTTTGTTTATTTTACCTCGAACTTTATATGTGAATGCCTAAATAAGACTAATTGACTGGTGAGTAAATAAAAATGAAAACATGCAAAAGTTGATTAGAACTAAGAGGTTCTACAAATGATAGCCATTACCTGAAAATAAAAGAACAAACATGTAAATAACGCAATATTATTACACAAGACACAAACCTAAAGAAAATGAGATAGAAAATTGAACAATTGGCAAGTGAAACTAATCCTCGTGAAGCAATTGGTCCACCTTTGACCTATCGCACTATTATTATCATCATGAGATTATAATTATCATAACAACTTACACTATCTAAAACTAAAAGAGAAATTACCAATAACCAGCAAATAATCTCACACAAACTTACTATCTGAAAGCACAATTCAATTTCATTAACCGCTAAAACACAATATCAATTTCCCCATTATCATTAACGTTACCGTTAACTTGTTCAATAACAAAACGTTTTCTAAACCTATCATCGTATCACCATCACTTATAACAGCGGGTATTTCGAAACAATATAAGATTATGGTCAACACCAGCATATCATGTCGCTGGTAACAAATTACTCAATATTATGAACTTTCTCTAATAGTTGCGTAAGTGCTGTAAGATGTGTTAGACGAAAGATTGGTTGATGAACCGAGTTTTAATATTTCTTGAAGGATATTATTGCATTCCCGATTGGTGCCTCAAAATAGGCGGTCCTTTACCTTGCTTCACGGTCGAGTTTTAATTCGATGAGATGCCGCAGAACTTTATACTTACGTTTTTGTTTTAGAACAATATTAACTGTGTTATTGATATTAGTATCAAAATCATGGGGTTATTATTATTATGAGCTTAGGGTGGTTTTCATCATTGGGGTAATTTGGTGTATTTTCGTGGAATAGAGTAAAACTTTTGATTATTACCTCAGATAACAATAGCTGAAGGAACAAATCAAATAATATTGACTACAAGTAAGTAATGACCACTAACTTATTATAGTCAATATTTTTTGCGTTATTAGCACACACACAACTAAAGCATAAGTAAATCATTTGTGATTATGTCTGTATTTAAAGGATTTTTTTTTATCATTTCTTTAATTTATCAAACGTCTTATCTTTCGACGTTCAAATAATACCATTCGAGTTTTCTTATCCTAGATTAAGGCAATATGTACTACTAATATGTATTACTTGTCTTCAATAGAAATTCAAAAAGCACTTGCAGATCATGGTTCTTTTAGAGTATTGTCTATTCTTGTGATGTCATGATTGATTATCGTTGTTAAGATGACAATTTGCTAGAAGATAAACGTCATTACTTCCAATAAAAATCACGCTTATCTACCTGTAGAACATTAATAGCTTTTTACCAAAATCAATGATTGTTCTGTTTATCTTACGTTACCATGTTTGTATTAAATGCTCAAGTGAAAAAGAAAGTAGGTATGTATAATTGCTTACATTACATTTATTTTAAGCTAGCAGATATTATTGAGTTTGGATATGATGGACATTACCAGATAAAATAAACCTGTTTAAGAGGTGTTAAAAATCAATTCTATTATTGAGTTTATGAATAATATTTTACTATAACAAGAAAATACAAGACCAATTATAAAGGAATACATAATGTGTCGGATGATATAAGAAGAAGATACAAAAGCCAAAACATTAGCTACAGATTTAAAAAATAACGAAATTAAATTAAGAGACAAAGAAACTAAAGCTAAAATAAACCCGGCAGCCAAAAAAAAACACAAAACTAGAAAACGATGAAAAGCAACACACACTTTAATAACCTGAAACTATTTATTAACTAAACACAGTGAACACGCAAAATCAATGAACCCAAACAATACACAGTAATTCGCGTGAGAAAATTAACATCTTACATAAACAATTTTAACGATTACAGTAGAAATTTCTAAAGTATTAATACAACATATACTATATACTTTTACTTGGCTAACATAATAATGTAAATTTTGTTGCGTAACAGTATGGTTTTAATTTAATTTATGCGTATGGGGAACGAAAGCGGAGGTGGACGTGAAGTAGATGTGACTTGGTTATGTGAATTTGATTTTGAGTTATATGACAGTTATGACGTCATTGGAATAATTAAAGCATTTGCAGAATAATTTCACTGTCTAATAAGTGACAAATGATATTTATTTCTGTAAATTGGTCCGAAAAACACTTTTACACGTCAAATTAAAACATATTTTAAAACTAGAGAAGTTCAATATTTCCTATCAGACTCAAACTCAAAAGTCAGTCTCTTTTAAAGTCCAAACAGAATCTTGGTAAGGCCATAATGAGGACCATGCAGATTAATGCTTCAGATTTTGAGATAAAATAAACTTCTATTTAGTTTCCCCCAGTGCTTTAGGAATTCCTTTTGTGGTAGTATCAGACGAGAAATAAACTTCAATGATTGATTACGACAAGACTACTACATGAGTAATGGCGAAGAATTCAGACCCCTCGCTGTTACATGACCTATGACTTCAAATCAATTAAGAGTAAGTCTACGTATCAAAAGATTTATGTAACAGTATACTGCCAGACATTCAGGCGTCAAATGCAACCTCTACCTCGCGACGGCCGCTCACCAAAACAGGTCCTATAAAGAATAATTATCAAATATTCGGTATTACCGTTAGATTATGACTAGAAACGCCCGCGGCATCGCCCGGTTTACGCACTTATATTATTTATTGCGAATACAAGTACTGATTAGAAAGAAAGTTTGGGAAAAACTTGATTTGAATCACGTGGGCTTAAGTCGTTGGTGAACTAATTTTTTTATGAATGAACGATGAAGTTTTTTAACGTAGTACAAGTAGTGTATTGGGTAACATTCACGTGGACGGGGCGGCCAGTAATTTTTGCATAATTTAAGTTTCGATTCAGTTAAATGTATGAACGTCTAAAGTTAACATAAAATCAGAATACTATATAATATTATTGTATCTCTTTCTTCTTTTATATTTTCTATAAAATTTAATATTAAGTGACTTTTATTGCTCTCAGTCAGTTACACGGAACTTCAATACCAGCTTAGCACCACAAACAATGGTTGCAGCAATAAAAAGTTTGAGAGAAAATGTTTTTATAACGTGTGAAACTAAACACTGGCTCGTCTAGCAGATTCATGGTTTTCACACAAACTGCGTTTTTAGAATCCCGTAAGTGAAACGAATGTGGGTTTTGATGTATCTGTGGTTGCATAAAAAATAATGAAATATTTATTTATTGTATATTATAAATAGTAAACCACGGACTACATGCATATCGTTTTGCCTTCTCTGAAGTCCTCCAAAGGTTGTTTCGTAAGACCGCCACTCGTACATACCATTTATATACCTAATTGTCAAAAGTTTTTTTAATTTGTTGGTATATATTTTTATGTTTCTTAATAATTTATGGGAAACTTGAAGATTCGTAAAGACCGCTTTCAAACAATAAAACTATAATAGGTTGGAAAAAATAAAGTAAAGCTTGACAAAATAACAATAATATGTTTAACTAAGCAAGACGTAGTAATGGACTAACAAATTAATGTGTTTTCAGAAGATGTTTATAATTGAGATTCATCTTATTCCTGTGACAGTCAATCTGGTGTATTCTAAAAAAATCCTACCTCCGAATATCAATACTGATCACCAGCAATCATAGGTTGAGAAGGTCAGATGGCAAAGGCTTCTTATACCCAGTAATACTGATATTCACCAACATGTAAGATGCTGGTAAAAATCAGTATTACTAAGAAGCATCTGGAAGCCAACCCTGACATGGAAATATTTTGGCAAATAATTTTAAGATGACATAACACTATATTTTTAGGCCAGAAGTTAAAATAAATGTGCGTATATATTATGTGAATATCAGGGAAATAAATATAATCTCAAACCCGATATTGAAAGATCTAACGGCTCAATATTTTACTACGTGCTGCAAGATGCTTATAAATAATTCACTTTTACTTCCAAAGGTAATTAAAACCCTATGGAGTATCTTGGCTAGGCGCATCATAAATAGTGAATGCGCATGTGTAAAGCTAGAAATGTGACAGTTTTAGCAATATGGTCGCTGGCAAAGCGCCAGGTAGGAAGGAAATGAAGCAATAGTGCATCTTTTGACTCAATGATGTGATTTAATTTCTCTTTAAATTTATTTGCATATACGTTTACATGGTACGGTACGCGCCATTCAGCATTGTTAGCGGTTAAAAAAAACAAATGTTCTTATAATAAAAATGTGTGGAGTAATTTTTTACCCTCAGTTTCTCCTTCGTTCCAGTGATCATATTTTACCAATGCATAATAAAATATAATTTGTACGAACTTAATAATGTTATACCAGGTAAATGGATGAGATTATTTGATTTTGTATTCAATGATCTAGATAACGGAGATTAAACAAATTAAAAAGCTCCAAAAAGAAAAAAAACAATAAGGTACCTATATCTCCTTAATGTTGAAGCAATTCAACATAAAACACTATCTACGGAACCAGACAACTTCAAGTACTAAGCTGCACTTCAAACTTTTTTTGCTCGATTCTAGTTCAGTTCCCACAAGATACAGTAAAGTAAGTCCATAGCATTGAAGTTATATTTAATACCATCTCTAGACAAACGGTACATTTTGAGGGCAAAGAAAACAATGATGATTTAAAAAAAAATGATGATAATGATGACCCGTGGTATTTTGGAAAAGAAAAAACAAATAACGGTTCTGATTTTACACCAAACGATACGCCCTTTAATAAGGTTTTGATGAAGTAAACATAATCTAGCTAGAAGAGCTATATAAAAATCTCTGAAAGATATAAAAGTCATGAAAGAAAATAGATACTCATAATTCGATAACTATAAAGAAAACGAATGACCTGCATGTTATTATCATCCCATAGAAACCTCAACGATAAACAATGGAAAAGGTCACAAAATGAAATGAGTGAGAAATATAACCATTATGCACTTGATGCCCTACTTGATTGAAAGAACACTTGTTCTTAAATTCTGTTAAGTCATCTTTCTGTACTCAAAGACATTTCTCTTAGTAATTCTAATAACTCTTGTACACAATGGCCCACTTCACGCACACCTCATGAACCATTGCTTTATTTGTATTGTTAAGGTCTATCAATGTCTTCAGTAACGCGTCAATGGATGACAAAGTAGGTTCAACAACGAACATTAAAACAGGCGTAGGATGACAAGCGTTTGATATACTTTCGTTTTTTGTAGACATTAGCTACAAGATAACGTGACTTTGAGATTCGAGTCAATGTTGAAAATGCAGGTTGAAATGAACTTCAACTGTACTCGAATTAACAATATTTCTAACAACTCTAAAAAGTTAGAGAAACAATACAAATCAAGGGGGTGTAAACTAGTCAAGATGACGATGATATTGACGATAAATGTTTATAGTAATTTTAAAGAAATATTTATTTATTAAAACTTTATGCACAAGTAAAAACTACTGTACAAATGCGGACTTAATGCCTGAAGCATTTTCTACCAGTCAACTTTAGTTTGATAATAATAATAAGAAATAGATTCATTAATACAATTATCAAAAACCTCTTTTCTATGAAAGCTTCTCCTGTGATGCTCCACAACACCCAACAAATAATATTTATTTCTTTCAATATTTTCAGTGATCGAGGTGGTTAAGTTTATATGTTAGTAGCCACGACCGCACCACAAGCTAGCAAAGGCGTTTATTGACGTACAGACTACAAAGTACTCAAACAGGACCCACCGTTCGACAAAAGCTCATACATCATTAACGTCACCTACAGCGCCGGAGAAATTTCCCTTTACACATTCAGTATACGACCAGAAGCGATTAACTCATTCATTGTCCTCGCCAAGATTGTACCTAGATAACAGTGAACCTTTAAGAAATAGGTAACATCAATTTGAAATTTAACCTTCTCAAAATAAGAGTCAATTTCGATTGGAACTAGAAAAATGTCTCAATAGATCGGGACAAAAGACTCTCTCCGATTTGAATGTGATTGAATAGTTTGTCAATAGCTCCTTTGAGGCGGTAATGGACGAATAATTATGCGACATTATGTTTGGAGTAGGTACAATATCCTAACTCTTGAATAATGAAGATATAATAGGAATTTAGCAGGCTGGTGTATGTTATGTTTTAAATTTTCGATCAAGATCATTTTAATTAGGGTCTAGTAGTAACCATAACCCTACTTGAACATCAATTTACTAGGTACTATAAATAACGATCTAATACGTTGAAAAAATAAAGTACATAAACATGTACTTTTATGTTACTGATCACAAAAAGAAACAAAATCAATCTAAACGTTATTTCCAAAAATAAAAACTATAGTAGTTGTCGTCGACGCATCTCAACATCATATGAGCCAAAATGAAATGAAGATCGAATTTGTAATGAATTTAAAAATCTCAATGACGTAATTATTCATGAATCAAAGAAAGTCTACGCATTACGCAATGGACGCAAAGTTCAACCTAAATGAAATTAAAAGTGTTTTGAACAAAAGGCAGGTTGGCATCGACTATGAATATAACAACATAATTCCGCACTTTATATTCCAAATAGACATATCACCTTTGTCTTTAAGTACCTCAGAAACTTTCGTTTTGTACAGACAACTGTGCCTATAAATGGACTATTAAACAATTTACTTTAGAATACAAATGGTCAAAAAATATAGAAATTCAGCCGATGATATAAGTATATTGATGGGTTTTAGAAAGCGATTTTGCGAAACCCTCCGACCAAAGAACCGGAAATAAGCGCGGTATTCCAAATATTTCGTACGAAGTAATTATTTCAAAAGGATTTCCGAATTATTCGCAAGTTGCGAAATTACTGACTCAGTTTACGCTACGTTAAACGTTTTCTTAATATACAAACTAAATAAAATGTGATTAATGATAAATAAAAATGGAATCGAATTTGCAAATAAAATGTCTTCACTGTTGTATTCGAAATAAATAAATAATCACCCCAAAGAAATAGAAACCCACAATAAGTAAAACACAATTATCATAAAAAATTAAAAACTACTGCAAAATATTGTAAACATAGTTTGTAAGTTCAGCAATTTCAATTCACTTTTCCCGCGCAAAATTAACAACTTCCATTTCTAAAGCCAACCCATAAAAAAAAACCTGCCCAAATCTCTGACCGTATTATCATGCCACCATAACACAGATTCCCATCCAACCTGACAAATACCTGCTAAAATGCTTACCCCGTAGTAGGCATGTTTGTATTTCGTCATAGGCCTCACACTCGCTACGAAGACGTCGTGACATATGGCAATATAGGGAGGGGGAACACAAAATAAAACTGACGCTCATACACTGATCTTTAGCAATTTGTGTTTAGCCATCGAGTAAGATGAAGGTTGTAGTGCTTTTGTGTGCTGTGGCAGTCGCTGGGGCATTGCCCATGGCAAAGGAAGATGGAGCAGCCGAGAGATTCATCTCGGCTCTAAAGGATTGTCTGGACACAGATACTTCTTTGTGTCTCAAGGTGTGTTGAAGTGCAGTGAAGTGAAATGTGACAGTGTTTTGTGATCCCTGGGGCTTCAGGCTTTAAGTCTGGCTGTGTTTAATTTTGATGTTTAAACTCAAGGACTTGAAAAATAATAGCGGTTTTATTCGTGTTGCAGCTTGCAAAAAAATGCTGAAGATTTTACAATAGATTTTTAGTGACTTGATAATTGAATTAACGGATTATTTCGCCAATTTACTGAATTAAAACAGTTACCTAAAGGCGTTTAAATTTAAACGAGTTCACTAATTTAAAATTAGACTCATTTATTTTTCAAATAAACCTAAGTGATTTATCATCAAAAATAACAGTTCAAATTTTACCAATTAAACTCAGTCTCTCAACCCTTAGAAGAATTAGGTCAAAGACAAAAAAACTAATAGTGATCCTTCTATTTCACAGGAAAAAGCGATGAGATTCACAGACAAACTAGCAGCCTCTTCAAGCCTGGAAGTACTCGATGGCGTTAGCTTCAAGAACACCGGTGGAAGCAGATCAGCTCGCAGCTACGAACCTCTACCTGATGAACCTAAAGCCAGGGAGATGAAGGTCGAAGAGAGGATCATGGAGAACGTCCTGGACTTCCTTGATAGCCATGTCCTGCAGTTGAGAATGCCTAAAGCTTTGGAAGATGAAAACACCCTCGATGAGGAAGGTATGTAAAAGTCATTTACTTTAACTTTACTCAATACTCAATTTCTTTATTTCAATCCACAATGAACTTTGGTGTTAGGTCTTACAAGGACATGATCATTGTGAGTCGGGCACAGTTAAGTAGAAAAAAGGAAGAACGCTTTATTTGAGCCAGACTACAATTTGGATTCAATTCAGATCATGATAATATTTTCGAAAATGATTTTGAGAGCAAAGTTCATAGAAATTTTAGCATTCAAAGTTGTGCAGTTAACAATCCCATTCAAAAATAAGAAATTAAAAGTACATTCGACACAAAGTAAGAAATTAACAATGATTAATCTCGTAAAGTAATACTTAGGTACGTGAAAACTGCTAATAAAGTTGTAATAAAAGTTTGCCATGCGCATAAGTAATGAGCCATTAATAAACTATTGTAGGCGTTTAACCCAAAACATTATTGCCATGTAGCACTCGTAGCAAAAGTGCTTAAACTGTTAAAGAGAAATGAGCATTCATTACTTAGCAAGAGTTTATTTTCATTGCAAGCATGGAAAATAAAGTAACCAAAGTCAGTCAAGACATTGCTAAGAATAACAGCAAAAATATTCAAAAATTATAATAAAGATGATTCACAATAAATTATGAAGATATACATGACTTCGGACATATCATTCTCAAGATACAGTGCATGCCAACAATAAAAATATTAGTTACGGCATGAAGCATACAAAATCCAACATGAAGCACAATGTATGAAATTTTTCCCACGCACCAAGATAAAATCACCAAGTAATGTGTTAATTTGATACAGTAGTTTATGCACTTTCTTGAGTTCATATTGGATTTCTTCGATAGTGGGATCAGCAGAGTTGAAAGCGACTTTAATGTCAAAGGTAATCACCGGGATGAGCTTTAAGATTGTAATAGGATTAACGCTGTTACTTATTCCCAATTGGTATCATTGCGGCAAAAAAAAGTAAATCTTTTTCCAAAAGGACAAAAATAGAATGCCATCTGGAACAACACATAGACAACAATAACGTTACTCTTCTATCCATTCCCGGGATAACCAAAACTGCAAACGAAAACAAAGAACAATGAACATTTATACACACGTATGGACACTCAACAGTCACACCTGAATGAGCAGTGACTAAAATTAATAGCCAGCTTCTATATTTGGTTAAGCTTTGAATGTTTCTCAGACTGGTCTGTCTAGTGCATTGTAAATATTCATTGCTTTTCATTCGCACATAGACGCAAGTGAATGTTTTAACAATATTTTGTTTGCACTTTCATAAAATGTCATTTGAATGGTGCATAGCATTAACCGGAACTAGAATGAAATACAAAATCAAAATTTAAAACATTTCGTTTCAAGACCGAAAAGTGCATACCTCAGTCAAAACTAAAATGGTTTCAAAAAAGATGGCATGGTATCTACGAAAGTTCAAAAGTCAAACCGCGTCTTCCCAAAAATCATTTCTAATTTTTATTTCTAATCTCATAATTGTTAAACTTTTAACGTTACTAACTCGTAACTACTCACCGTTTAAACTTTCACTTTAGATTTCAAGTTTACTTTAAGTATTAAATCTCCTTTGGCAATGCGGTTTACATAAGCTAACAATTTGCGGGCACTCCCTGACCTGCCTTGCTCACAAGTTCTTACTTTGAAAACGTTTATGTGCATTGTATTATGATTTGAATGTTGTTCCAA
Source organism: Lithophane socia (assembly GCA_947522985.1). NCBI lineage: Eukaryota > Metazoa > Arthropoda > Insecta > Lepidoptera > Noctuidae > Lithophane > Lithophane socia. Next base: position 1,446,850 of record OX383274.1, read on the forward strand.
AAGCACTTCGCGACATGAATTATTTTGTCTCCTACAGAAATATTCATATCATCTACAATGACATAATCAATTTAAGTCAGATCCAAGATCATTTTAAATATTGCTACACCTATTTATTACTAGTGTGACATATTCTAAAGGAAAGAAATGACATAACACAATGATCACTCGGATTTCGTTTTCACTCCGACCCGTTTATTTATGTAAGAGCCTGCCAGACCAGTTTCTAGGTACTTTATAAGTTCAGTGTCTTTAGATTTCTATCTGTAAATCGGCGTGTAACTTAAGACCATTGATCTTTGTACGCCTGTCACTAATTATGCAATGATTCTATCGATAAACTCTAGCATTGATTTAAATATGCGTTAACTTGTTTTATAGCATCATTAGTTTAATATTTGAAATTAACTTTATTGAATGTCGCTTCCACTATATTTTCATCGATATGAAGATAATCTTAGCACGATATTTTAATGCCAACTTAAAAATAAATCAATTAATATCTGTTAAGCCGCTCACCAAAATTCCAACTTTTGCGAACCATCGAAAATATGGAAACAATTCTCACTTTTGACCTTTAGTTCGTGACATACATGCTGTGACTTTCTCAAAATTATAATTTTATTCAACTATGAATGCCAAAAGTTGAAGCAGCTTTCTTTTAATTGTCGTATCTACGTTTACAAAGGTATGGCTCTTATGTTGTGGGAAAAGTTTTTTGTGAACAAGATTCTTCTGAGTTCGCTATGTGAACTTAAACGATCTGTAATTCCTTTGTTAGCTGGATTTGTTTTTGATGTAATTAGTGGCTTATGTGTGACTTTAACGGGATTAGAGAATCGTCATTGATTGTTTACTTCTTACTTAGTTCAACTTGAGCATTAAGCTTACTGAGCGTATTGTTTTGTTTAGATCATTTACATTTATTTTCATACTAACGGCGCGAATCAAGTTTCATATTTATAAACTTGAGGACTACATTTTTGAAAATGTATGGATCCTTTATATAACATTTTGTTCACATATGATATAAGTTGACCTTGATTCAACATTATTCTCCAATACACCATATCTTTTGGTACTACTTAGAACCTTTTACTTAAAGTTCTGTATATCAATTCCAGGTCGTGGCAAGAAGAAGAAGAAGCTGAAGAAACTCCTCCCCATCCTGGCCCTCATCAAGCTGAAGCTCGCTGCCCTTATTCCCCTGTTCCTCGGTATCATCGCTTTCGCCGTCTTCAAGGCCTACCTGCTCGGTAAAATCGCTTTCATCGCCGCTGCCTTCGGAGCCCTCAAGAAACTCCTTGAATCCAAGAAGAGCAGTGGTGGCTGGTCAGAGCCCGCTCATGAAGAGAGCCACGGTGGCTGGGAAAGCAGCGGTGGCTGGGGAAGGTCCCAAGATGCCCAAAACCTGGCGTATGGCGCTCACGTCAAGCAGGCGTGAGATTAAATTATTAATTTATTTATTCTAGGTAAAGTTAACTTATTAATCTCAACGTAAATCTTCTTTTTCTTCCTTGTATATATTTTGACCACCGTTCGTACACATGCTAAGTTTTTTTCTGTATATATCTATTTTGATTTTAAGTTTCATCATGACTGATATTATTAGTCTTTTCTCTTAATGTATATAAGTATTTTTATTTATTATTTTTAAGTATTATACTTTTCTTTCTTCTTAAGTGAGGGATGATAGCACAGTTTATTATTTTAAGTTTTCAGTTCCAAAGATATTTTATATATTTAATTTAATATTTTCAATTTTATTTTTTGTTGAGTCATTTTTGTTGTATGTGTATGGGTATGTTTCGAGTCATATTTATTACAAACCAATGTGTATTTAATGCGAAGAATGTTAACAGTTTGTTTGTTGCGATGTTTTAATTTATTATTTTACGATGGATCCTCGTAAAATTAAATAAAGACGACTTTTATAAAAATATTTCTCATCATTTTATTAATTTGTGTACCTGAAAATGCAAAATATTAGCAAATCTGGCATAACCTGTTGTCATATAATACCCAGTAAAACATGATCGTAAGCATAAAAGCTTTTCTGTATAATATAATTATAGACTTTATCAGACACACTATTGAGAGTTTCACATAAAATAATGATTTTATTGATGACAAAATGCTATTTGCTTAGAATAGGGAATATGCATGTATTTTTTAAATATTTTTATTCGATATTTTACATCGTCAAATAATAGTAAAAAAAAATTCGACGGCAAAAAAGCAATTTAAAGTAGTTAAAAAAATGTTTAAAAATATCCAACCGATCCGGGCTATTTAAACGCCCTCCATTTGGCGCGCTTGGTGTGGTGACGTCACAGTTCGTGAAAACAGACAAGCAACTGTCAAGTCAACGTCAAACACTCCTTTTTCTATGAGCGTTTGACATTGACTTGACACTTGTTGATTGACTTGACATTGACATTTTGATTGTTATCCCGGATTGTTACGTCACATCCGCTCTTAGCCTTTTCAAGTATTTGAATTGCCCACAGTTTTTTGGGACTTTTTAAAAATTAATTTCTCGCTCAAAAAGAAATTTTATTCAAAAATATTGATGGAGGCATAATTCTGAAGTAACATAGTTTATAGAAAAAAATATTTGACCCATATTTGAATCACATGCATATTCCCTATTTTATAAAACCTCTAAAACTTTTGCAAATTATTGTAAAAAATAGTAGATTTGCGAGTTTTTAACATAGAAACTGGTTGAACGTAGATCTGATTATGACAAAATTAGCTATGCTATGATTTAAACTGAGAGCATGATCAAAAATAATAACGGTTGTTTATTGAAATGATATTATTATATTATATGATATTGTGTAGGATAATATCTATTACAATTATTAATCAGCATTAGAATTTATAAAATCAAATTATTTATTCTTAGCAGTAAATTGTCTTTCCAAATTTTATTTATGAACAGCACCAAAGTTAGCTCAAAAACTGTCTAAAGTTACAGCTGCACTACCTCCGAGTTCTCCCCAAAACGTTTGTGCGTAATTATATCTAGAGAACCTTTCCGTACCTACTGACCATAAAAAGTCCTAGATCGGTAATTGTTATACACATCAAATTCAAATTCAAATATGCTTCAGACCAAGGAATCCATACCTATAGTGTTAGTATTTTAATAAACTAAATAACTTAAAAAATAATACAAAACTTATTTAGTTGGCTACATGAACATGTGCACGGACATGTCTGCCAGCCCAGAGCCTGATAAATGGTCCATCGACCTTGTCCGCCAGTGTGTAGCTAAAATGCTGTTAGGGATACCCCTGAATCGCCGCAACATCGATGCACACCATTTGCGCATGATGGCACGGAAGTCATCTCTTCGCGCTTCCGCAAACATGCCCGATGCACTGCAAAACCGAGGCAGCCCCAACAATATCCTCAGCGCATTATTATTTTGACGGGGCCTCTTATTACCTCACTTATTATTTTGACGGGGCATCTCCGTAAGATCATTGAAGGAAAAAGCTTTCTAATCCTCTTCTATTACATATTATTATGACTTCTATCTATAACCACGGAAAGCATAAAATAGAACTACTGCCCCTACTGAAATGAAATGAAATGAAATTGTTTATTCTGTAAGTAGGATAACGGAATCACATTTACAGATCATATATTTTTTCTAAATACGCTAGATGAGGTCGGCGTTTCCTATCTGATTACCTGAGAAAAAAGGCAAACTCAGAGGTCGCAGTCTCTTTTAAAGTCCAATAATCTAATAATCAAATCGAATCCTTACATCCATTCTAATATTATAAAATACTAATATTATAAATTCGAAAGTAACTCTGTCTGTCTGTCGTTCTGTCTGTCTGTCTGTATGTTACCTTTTCACGCCTAAACCACTGAACGGATTTCGATAAAATTTGGCAAGGAGATAGATGGCATCCCGGGAAAGGACATTTTAAGCTACTTTTTATCGACATACCACGCGGGCGAAGTCGCGGGCGCAAGCTAAACAAAAACAAAGTCCTCCACCGCGTCTGTCTGTCGTCCTGTACGCGATAAACTCAGAAACTACTGCACCGATTTTCATGTTTTTTTCACCAATAGATACAGTGGTTCTCGAGTAAGGTTTTAATACAATACCAACATCCACGCGGGCAAAGCCGTGGGCATCAGCTAGTAATACCTATATAATCTTAATAATGTATAATCTTGGTCAGACCATAATAGGACCATGAAGATTAGCGTCTGACATGGCCTTTTGAGGAAAGAACCACACAGATTTGAGTGGATCTGTCCAGTCAGTGCAAGCATTTGTCGTTAAGCGCGGAGCTCAACTCAGATTTTAAGGAGCTCACCTTCCAGTTCCTTCTCGAACTTATAACTTAGGTAAGCTAGAGTTACCACAATCATATTGCTCATAGTTCATGCCATGGTGAAACTATAGGTTTATCAGAGAAGTTAGTACCGAGGCTGACCACACAACCACATCACTTACAATGTGCAGTGAACCGCATGACGACAATTATTTATCCATGTTAACAATTTGTCCTTGATACGGCTATTGTCTGGGTATCATATTAGGTAGGTACCCAGTAACTGGGTTGTGGAAGTCAGATAGGCAGTCGCTCCATGTAAAATACTGGTATTCAAATGCATTCGTTTAGACTGGAAGCCGACCCCAATGTAGGTGGGAAACAATTTGTCCTTGACAACGCCTTTACGATGTAGCAGCAGTAAAGGGTCCCCGAAACGATCAATTGCAATTATCAACTTTCGCGTGATTGATAAACATTGATGTGCAAATTGATCGTCTACCAAATGCAATTGAAGCCATTGAATATTACTACAATTGCAAGTGTCGTTTCGGGGCCCTTTAGGACAGTTTTAGTGACTACTAAAACTGTACCACACTTGACTAAGTGTAACCATTGATTTACGGTTGACTGTACATTGAGGCATATTGCACGTGAGCAGTTAACAGTTGGTTTTAATGAACCTCTAATAGCTCATTAAATCTTAGAAAGTGTAAAATTAAAATGATAAAATAATTACCTATTAGTAAACGAACTTTCACACAGTGTGATAATTAAGTGAGCATGCATCGAAGCTATGAGAATTTGAACAATAATGGTGAGAATTTGTTGCTATTGAACTCTATTCAAGTTACCCTTCAATTATGATTGACCTGTTCAAATAGTATATTGTTTGAAGACCACTTACGAGTATCATAAAATAATCTCTCACGATATTAACAATACAATTACCTACGTATATGAATTACGGCATAAGTCTATTGAAGTATAAGTAACTATAGCTAGTAGTTAATTAAATAATGGAGTACCTACGTATATTTTGTCTTCATAAAGTGGAGCCTTTACGAGGCAAACAGGAGGAATGCGACACCGCAACGCAACGGTGGAACAATTCCTATGAAAACTTCACGAAAATTGTTCCAGCGCGGGTGTCGCGTCGCGCGTCGGGCGGGCGGGTGTCGCGCTCCGAGCACATGACATGTATTGTTTTTACCGATGCATTGTCGTAAACTCTATTATAGGATTATTTTACCTAGAGATTATCAAAAACGACCAAGGAAATTCGAATATTATGTCGCTTCCAACCTTTTTTTTTAATCTGTAAATAATTTCTACCAGCCACAAGAATATTCGGACCATTAAATTTTAGTCTTCTTCTCAATTATCAAACATCATTACAACATCATCTGAAGATAACTGGTATGTATTTAGCGGCATTTATCTCGTCTGTCACTGCACGGTATGGAGGGATGCAATTCTTTTTTTTTTATCTGTGAATAATTTCTACCAGTCACTAGAAATTTTCTGACCATTCGAACTACGTATAAATCATCTACTCAATGATCAACATCATTACCACTCCATCTGAAGATAACTGGTATGTATTTAGCGGCGTTTATCTCGTCTGTCACTGCACGGTATGGGGGCAGTATGCCATGCACCGTTCAAATCTAATAACATGGTAAGTATAGACCGACGGGAAAGAACTAAGAAGTAGTTTGATGGTAGTTATTATAATTATGTATAGGGATGTTGAATGGGTAAAAAAAAACTATTTAGTCCGTCAGTCAGATAATAAAAAATATTACACACGTATTTTTTGCTTTATTTAAATCCTATTTCGATCGCATTTCAGCACCAGCGACAAAGGCCATTATTTTTGACATTCAATGAATACTAAGGGTCAGTTCACACCGAGACGCGACGCAACGTGCACTTTTTTATGTTCCGATACAATAAAGAATTTATTTACTACACAATAAGGTATTCGCGCTGCGCAACACGGCGCATCTCATCGTACTTTGACACCCTCGCACTGATATTATACCTTTTCGTGAAGAAAATAAGTTCGTTCGGTCGCGTCGCTTCACGTGGCGGTCTGAATTGATCCTAAATGCTTGTCTTGCTATTGGCTTAATTATAGGGATACAATATTATTGTGAAATAATCCTTACGTATCCTTTGTAAATAAAAACTACTGAATGGATTTGGATGAAATTTAGCAAACAGATAGTTTATAACCTTGATTAACACATAGGATACTTTTTATCCCGATATTCTCACGGAATCGAGACTTACGCGGGTGAAACCGAGGGGCGCAGCTAGTATACAACCTGTAACTGAATAAACGCAAGAGCTCATACACCCCAATTAGAATATTAAATTATAAGACTAAAATAATATCTGTAATTTAATTTAATTAAACGACACCTAGTTTTTTTTTACAAAATAGACTTCCTGACTAAACATGAAACATAGGATAGCTATGAGCGTATTACAAATTTGTTTATGCATTTGAATAGGCTTTATTCCTTTGAGATAAGGCTTAAATTTCCTTAAATAAAAATATCTTATTACCTTGGTAAGACGCGGTGGTTCTAATTTCAGTTAAAGAAAAGATTTTTTCATGAAAAATTAACACATATAAATAATGATGGAAATCGATTCAGAAGCCGATTCTGAGCAAACTACTTTCAGGTCTTGCGCTTATTCTGTTACACGTTGTATAATTGCGTGCTGCTTACAATGAAAGATGACATGCGTTTCACTTGCCTGGATTAGACAACATAATTTATTTCAAATAAAAGTAACCCCAAATTTTTTTAGTTACTATTTTAGTCACTTTCCTTTGCAATGTTAGCTTTAAATACCACATCTAGCAAATCAAAGTCTTTGGATGTGCATTACTGAGTGCGGAAACTACTGCGTTCTATTCAGTCTGTCTGCGCTCACAGCCGGATGTCGAGAACGTACTGTGCAGTTTGCAACTTATTTACATTCTTAACTAAAGGACTATTCTGGAGAACGAAGCGATGTGACTATGAGAGGACGTACTATTCTCGGAATCAGTAAGTTATTGTCTTTTACAGACATAACACAACATCATGTCTGTATCCCCGAAGGATTAGGCAGAGTTGTACCTTTATTCCACATTTCACCAGATTATGTTTAAAACCCTTAAGCCCCTTCACCCTGGACCGCCAACTGGTGTAGACGTGTGCTCAACCCGAGTTTCTAGGTCGTTGTTTGCATGTTTACATTTCAATTGCATAAAGAAAATGATAAGTGGAAGCGCGGAGGCTCCTAACACAAGCAATTCCTGCTTAAAAGGCGTTCTCCATTAACAATGTATCGAAATGCCCTTTGGAATTGAAATAAACAATTTTATTTTTTTATTTTATTTACTTAAAGCCCCGCGCAATTCGGGTTGTCAACGATCTTCACCTGAAGTATTTACATGCCATTTGAGTGAATTCGCAAAAATACTATTGTTTTGTTTATAGAGTAGGCAATATGTATTGTTTTTTTAAATTAAGGGATCTTAGTAAAGTAGTTATTATTTTAAGATGTTATTATAATTATGTAGTACTAATAGTTTTTTACGTGTTTCATAGATTTAAATTATGTGTAAGTTAATTTTAAGACCACGCTATCGCATTAGATATACACCTGTAATGATAGATGTAAGGAAGATTTTGATAAATAAATTAGAGGGTCAGTATATTGTATTTAACCGGACACAAATACAGACTCCGGGCTGACTGAGAGACTCCTGATGGAAAAACCCAAAATAATATTTCGTCCGAATTGTGAATCGAAACCAAAAACCTCATGCTCAGCAGTAGCGCCACCTACAACGCAGTCTATTTCAGTATTTTTTCCATCTACTGAATTAACTAAGAACAATTTACACTAGATCCAAGCCTTCCGGCGGACCTTAAAATGACTTGAAAGCCTGACTAAACTTTCGTAAATTGACTCATTTTTACCTTGATTTGGGACCGGCGTGGGCTAATCTAAATCCCTGATGATTATAACGAATCAATTCTTTTAATCTCTTTTCGTATATCAGCAAGAATTTATCTGAATAGTTGTGCTAAAATTATTATCCATGGTCTAACTGTTCAAGTGTCCAAGGTAAACTGGATGAATGCATATCAGAAACGCCACCATGAAGGTTATTTCAGGTTATCCCAGATAGATAAATCAATTTAACATCATCAGAATAGGACCGCGACCCACGTATACGACATGCGTTTAGGATGTTTGAGTGGAAAGCCACGCGGATGTCTCGGTTGTAGAAATCCTTAGCTTTTCACACGTATCTAGAATAAATTGCTTGTCCATTTGTGGTCTAACAACTTATTTAGTTTTACATATTTTCCCATAGCATTACGTCTTTAAACTGCAGCTTTTAGTTTTCCAATTTCAATAAACAATAATTTCCTCATTACATTCTATGATTTGGTTTCATTACAACCAAAAAGTAAAATCACGTGTCTCTATGTTAGAAACCACCTAACCGATTTCAATTTGGTTCCAGCTTGAAAGATAAGATAGTTTTGGACCCGATCGCTCTAGGAAAAACAGGGGCGGGTTGCTATTAAACTATAAATAATGTATTCCTAGAAACTGACTGTTCTTAACTTTCATATAATTTAGTATTTAGTTAGGAACATAGGAACCCAAAGTCGGTTTATGTTGTACATCGCGGAACCCTATGACGTACATTTAAAATTCAATAAAAGTTAATTTTGTATTTAATTTGTTTTAACAGGGCTGGATCGAGGTTGCTCGAAAAGAATGCCTGAAAGAATTTAGGGAAAGGTTTAACGGTGCAAGAATATTTAACACATTTCACTTTTACCCTTGAAGTTAGCAGCGCATCCGGAAACCTTTGATGGAGAAACTATCCAAAAAGGAGGCCGTTGTCAGCCTATCTATTACATAAAACAATGTTAATGAATACGCATGTTATTATGTGACTATTACGTCCGTACATCCTGCGGACCACACCGGTCATAGACCGTCATTATATATTCAGATATACATCTCGTGACCATGGAAATCTAATTTCATAATCAACTAGTTCAAAAGCGGATTGTTAACCGAGAATCACACATCAGATAAATGTATACAGGGTGGTTATTTACTCACGGTCTTCCTTCAAAGGTGTGTTTTTGATTATGGCTCGGAAAACACGTTTTATCATTGGTAGATAGATTGATAGATAGTAGATATTTCACAGTAGTAACGGGTAGTCAGAACCCCAAAAGTGATAACCAGTCTTACCAAGAGGTATAGTGTTACACAGTAACTGGGTTCTGTAGGTCAGTTAGGCAGTTCCATGTAATATGCTGGTATTCAGCTGCATCCGGTCACACTGGAAGCCGACGCCAACATAGTTGTGAAAAGGCCATAAAGAGGGCAATTCTACCCGCCATACTAAACGTTTTTTTAATAGAAAACTCATAATATAGGACACGTAAAAAACTTTTCATACATGCATCGAAATAGTTTGTCTACAGTTATTTGTTGTAAAGGAATTTGCTTATTTTTCACGAATCGCATTTGAGATTCTTTAAAGGGAAAGTTGTATAATATAACGTAAAAACACCCCTTTGACGGATGTAGGTGACTAAATGGCTACCCCGTAGGTATATTATGTGTAACACTATTATGTATATTATGTATACATATTTATTTTTATAACCGCACGCATCTCGCTTTCACTCTAAAATATAATTTATTACTCTAATAATGCGATGTAATTATACGATCCGAATATGTACATATACATATTAATATATTTAGCTTTAATTAAGATTGTAAAAATATTAGAAACTTGATAGGAAATTCAGAAAGCGGCTAGATATCCACTTTCTGTGGAGTTATGGTATAATATTTAAGATTTTGTTGCTTACAGAATGAACAACTTTGTGGGAGAGTAAAGATCTAGGGATTATGCGTCTGCGATTTTGCGCATGCGCACAGTGACGGCTCTCGCACTGTGCTGCGGCGCCGCATCGCTTCGCTGATGTTCCGCACGCGTGGGAGCCCCAACACCATCCTGAGCGTGCTCAGCAACAAGGTGGACAGACTGGACAGCCCCCTTCTGGGGCACTGGGTTCAAGCACAAGTGCATGTGCCCGGGGCTCCAGATGGCGGCAAATACCTTAATTACTTGTTTTACATTTTTAAATGTACTAACATAGTTCTTAAGTATTTCTACTAACAATATTAAGGGCCAAGATATATGAAATAAAATAATTTTACTTTTATCTATTTTATTATAATTATTTCCAGACACGAATTGGTTATCTTACCCACGAGTCTATAAAAAGTTTCGTATAAAAGTTAACCGTGTTAATTTGTTTGCAAGAAAGTATATAATTATTATCTCGTTCTTTGGCCAAAGGATTAGCTTTGCCATTCAACGTGGCAATGCTGCCAGTCTTTTGGGCACGTTTCCGGGTGACAGCGATGTGGATGAGAACTTCGAGTAATTCGTCAACTCGTTCTGCATGCGTACGGCCCATTTAGGACGTTCTTTTGATTTTCTGCAAGTCGTTCTAAATGGACCGTAGGCATTTAGGACGAGTTGACGAATTACTCAGAACTTCAGGCGTCGAAGAAGTATCCTTTTGTGTTTTTTATTTATTTGTACAGTTAGTTAGTCTTCTAATTTAGTACCTTGTGTAAATAATCAGTTGTTTTATAATTGTATATAGGTAAGATATTTAAAACAAGGCGTTATTAAAAGACGAAAAAAACAATTTTGCAATGATAATTAAAGTTGATGTTCAGTGTGTAAATACCTCAATTTTTTTTAAGATACATACATAGAATGTACTTTATTGTATACCAAATTAAACAAACCTCATTTACAAAATCAGTAATATTCAGGGTGCAACGAGCTTGAAAATATGCTTCTTGCTTGACGCGTAGAGGTTTGAAAATTGAGTAAAAATTACAAATTCAAAAATAATCGTAATCAATATCTATCAATATTAATCGGTCTAACAACTATAATAACAGTCGGTAATTCAAAGAAATTGGTAGTCGCTATCGTCTCCTTTATATTCACTATTTGCTCATGAAAAATAGTCGTTAAATATTAATTTTTTGCCAAAGGAAAAAAAAGACCAAAATGTGTTCATAAATAATGTCTGTATAAATAATAAATGCTACAGAAAGAAAACCGTGTCACAAAGTAAAAACGTAACAAGCGATAAAATCAGGAATTCTACTTCCTCACACCAGAATTCCTGATGCTCATCACGTGTACCTTCTTACCTACTATGTCATCGTTACAAAACTTCGTACACAAGTTCATTTCCGGAGGCCGCCCAAGTCAGGTGGTACTTAAGGTGCGGCCCGCGAAAGTGCCTGCCGCGCCTCAATTTTGACGTCGACACTCACTGGTTGAAAGTTTTTATTCGAAAAACTTTTGTCATCGTGATTATTTTTATAATTCACTTGCATATTAATTGCTTGAGTATGCTGGAAAGTTTCCAAAAACTCTTGGCATAATATTTTTTTGGGAATTGGCAAACATTCGAAATTCAGTTGCATAAAATTAGAATTGCTTTGACTCTTTGATGCATGCAATTAATGTGGTGTTTTAATTAATCTAGATCTATTAAATTGGTTTATTAATTCATTTATTCCATATGTTTAACATTATTAAATCTTTTATCATTTGGTCATTAATTTGAATAAATAAATTATGACTCTGTTAGAAAAAAGAATAATCTTAGGTATATTGTAACACGTAAGGAAGGCTAGTATGGCATAAAACCAATGAACTTTACAGAGAAAGTGAGTTTTTTTAATAATTAACTTTAAATTATTATAATTTATTCAAATCATGTTCCGCTGATCTCTAAAATTCATACACATGTAATCTAATCGTATAGGTAGTCGTTCGCAAATATTTTTTGTGTGTCGTCCAGTTTCCAGTTATTTACATTCATTGGTACTCAAAGCACCGTTATGCTCAAGGCCGAATTTTCCATAACTGGTAGTTAACTAATTAGCAGAATACTTTTTGTCCGATGCTAGACCCTAGCGTGTGTAACCCTGACGGTAATTCAAACTACTTTTTAATACAAAATACAACTACCGTGTACAATTTTTGTTGAACTTAATGCGACAAGCACAATTAGGATCACCCACAGATTATGAATATTGTATTTAAACTAAATCAATATTATTTGCAAAATGAGTAATTCCAATTCAAGGATATTTTGAATTAATGTAATGTTTACATCGCTTTATGCTAGGTATATTGTGTCTCGTTAATGACAGTTGGAGGTATATTATGTTCTTGTACTGAAGACCACGGATAAAACCAGTTAGTCCGAAAACAGTAACGTAAATTAAACAGATTGCCTAGTCATTTGTAACACCAGAAGCAATTTTCAGATCTCTTCTCTTCTGCATTTATATAACTCAAAATCAAAAATCCCTTTCGAATAACTCGCATAAAAAACCCCAAAAAAAATATTCTGTTTATTCGAAAAGCTTCACCAAATATTCGCGCCGTGTGGTTCACCGGACACTCAAAGTACCGTTGCTCTCAAGGTCAGCCCGCTCGGGTCGCAAGTGCCTCTGACTCACAGCACTTTCATCTTGGTAGTCGGTTAGGTAAGGATTAACAGGAGTTTTGTGTTACGTGAGTTTATTGATAGGATTCCTTGGCTAGTAGGTCAATTACTTATTTGATGGGTACGTTTTCGTATAGCATCGTAGTTTTTTTTTAAGTAACTGAGACAGTTTTTTTTTAGGTTTATTTTGACAGGACTGCCTACCTAGCCGCTTTTGATAAGGACTTTTCTTATCATAACATTACACCAGTAATACCCAAAGGGTTTGACAGAGATGAACCTATAGGACTCACACATTTCGCTGTTATGTTTAAAACCCATGTGGTCTTATGTAATAGGGGTCGAGTCTATTCCCAAAAAGAAAATTTGCTGAAACGAAAAGTTTAGCTTGCATTCAATCTGCCTAGTCCCCCTTTTCCCAACTATGTTGAGGTCGGCTTCCAGTCTAACCGGATGCAGCTGAATACCAGTTTTTACATGGAGCGACTGCTTATCTGACCTCCACAACCCAGTAACTGGGTAATACGATACACCTTGGTAGGACTGACGTGACTTGGTAAGACGGGTCGTCAGAAGCTTGAAAGTCGGACAACCCGTAACGACTGTCAAAGATCCATGAATGACAGCCGGGTCCAACGGTTTAACGTGCTTTCTGAGGCACGGAGGAGTCTCGGTATGTAAAGATAGTCACCCATCCACGGACCAACCCCGGCAAGCGTAGTTTAACGTGATGGATCGACCCGTACGGCTATTATTAATTAGACACGAGCTCTTCATAAGCAGCTAAAGCATTATTACGTAATAATACACATAAATACATGTTTATAATAATAATAGGCTGGAAGGTAATAAATCCTTTAATATTATAATAATATCAGTGAAATCTCAATAAGTTTATTACTTCCCGTGGATGTTGAAAGAGATGACTGCAAGATTACTTTAGGAATGTAAGCACAACCTCTATTTCAATATAATTATACTTGGTGATAACATCATAATGTGATTTACAATATGGCTACGACTAACATTTAGTAATACTGAAATTTGTTCATCCTGTTCATTTACGTTATTATTTTTATTAGTTTTATTGTTATTACGTCTATGGGCGTTTACTGTCCGCGAAAGTGTTAAGGACATTTTTGATTGCATAAATTCGAAAAAAATGTTCTGTCAAACTTAGGCTGTAAAACCCGTCAGTTTGAATAATTAACGAATACTGGGAATGACTATAGACTACTACAAATAGAGCTTAGATTCTTGTAATTAAAAACGTTTAAAATCTAGTCGTAATCTCATCCCAGTGACAATCAATGCCAAAAACTTGTCAAAAATGTTGGCAAATAAGAGGTTTTTTTGACAGATTGAGACTGAGATTAGAATAAGAACGTTCGTAAAGCAAAAAAAACAACCTACTTCCAAAAAAACACTAAAAAGTGAAAAATAACTTTAATTTCAGAAGTCGGTGTCTTAAGTTTTCAATTTTCATGTTTTGCGACACGACTTCCAAAATTAAAGTTATTTTTCACTTTTTTTAAAGTTTTTATTTGTTACAACCTACCCTACACAAATTTGAACCTGCTATGTAAATAACAGTGACGGAGTAACATCGTCCATTTTATAGTAAGTGGGAAAAATAAGTTATATTCAAGCTAACTCAAAACTACGTAAGCTAAGTTAATAAAATCTATAAGGGACCACCTCTGAAGCATGACCTACCAAACAAAATAGAATCATCAAAATCAATTCATAATTGGAAGAGTAATCGCGTATTGTTACGCGCCAATTTTAATTGATTTTCTACACTACAATGATTAAACGTCCACTGTTAAAAACAAAATACAATCAATCTACTGGAAGTCATGGGAGATGCTGTTTACCAGGAATGGGATGATGGCTAACAGTAATAGTAGTAAGTACTAGTATAACAAAAAATACTAAATATACAAGAAAGACTAATGACTACATACATTCCATAATTTTCTTTCACAATTCAAAAGCATTGTCACCCATCGTCCACGAGCTTGCGCATACGCTTCGTCACACACATCAAATTATGTAGAAAGTGAGCCTATTGGAAGTATTGGAACTAAAGGGCGTCGGCACACATTCATACTGTCCTCTTTAGTAGTTCGGTGCTGTGTTATCTTTATGGGCTTTATGGGTGTTCCGAAAGACTGAAAAACTAAGAAGAAAGAGAAGACAAAGCTATGTTGGAAGGAGCTAAAGGGCTTAAACTGAGCAATCGTTGGCAGTCTTTAAGTGTAAAAGATCCATTTCCATCCATCCACTTAAATTACTTCTTTAGTATGAAAAGTCGGGTACGTCCCTGAGGGCTCCGATCCCACAGGTACACGTCCCGGAGGGCTACGATTTCGATAAACACATCGACATCACATTTTTTCTTTGTTATCAACTTTAACCGTCAACATAAAAAGTATTTCACTGTGTTTGTTTGGTTTCTGCCGGCATAATAGCAGTCAAAGGGTTGGTAATGGGTAATTTTCTATGAGATTCATACAAACGTAAATCCAGATTTTTGTCTGATCCTGTCAAAATTAAAAAAACGTTTCAATGATGTAATGGAAGATGGATATCGATATGTCAAAACATTTTCATCATTTTTAGTCTTAAGCTCCATTTATACGATGCAAGTTTCTTGCCTGTGGCATACAATACAATTGAGGCTACAAATGACTTGCATCCCCTTTACATGACTGTTTAGACGGTACAACTTATAATGTTGATTCAACTGAAGGTATGCAACCCGCAATGAAATGGCACCCAGGCTTTAGCATAGAACCCCTTTTTTTTTTTGAGGGTGAGAAATCATCCAATGACTTCTCCCGCTCTGGGCGGAGCGGAAGGGCGTATTAGACTTTTACTGACTAAAACCCACCCGTGTTTCTTCAGTTGCCTGTTGCCAAGGTCCCGGTATCCCTTTCGGACTTTCCCGCAACCCTGCCAGGCATCGGTCCTAGCGGACCCCGACAATAGTATAGAACTCCTGGAATACCTAATGGTTACATGGTATACGGTATGATAAACGGTGAAGAAAAACATCGGGAGGAAACCGGCATGTCCTAGAACCAAAAATTCGAAGAAATGCGACATCTACCAACCCGCACTGGGCCCGCGTGGTGGCTCACTCCCTCTTGAAGAGCTGAGAGAGGCTGATCATTCACATGGTATTCATTTATCTACAGACAATTCCGGTTGCCCTTACTTCAATTCAATTTTTCATACAAAAATTCAACACGTTCCTAATTATTTATAGACGTAATCTTTGTCGAACTTTTAGGTATTTACTCTAAGGAAAGTTTTCAGTGGAGATTGACGATTTGGTAGAGCGAGATAGCGAGCACTTCAAGACTTCTATCGATAAAGTGAATACTATCGAATACTTTATATTCCTCTTTGTGTTTAATCGGTTATTGTGCAACTTAGTGAGATCTTTTAGGCGCCTATTTTCTGTTCATTTCTGTCAGCCTGGTACTTTTAAAAACAAAAAATGATTCAATTTCAAAACCTGTATTTGTACCATCTAGCTGTTTTATGGGCTCCGTTTCTCGTTAAATTGTTCTTAGAAAACAAAACAAACATTCTTTGTAAAGTATATAGGAATGTGTAGGTACATAGCAGTTTATGACATGAGTGATAATAGAAAGTGTCCTAAATTCTTCCTCGATTCGTAACTTGGGAGCGTCTCTTCTCGCAACACTCCTAACTTTTTAAGGTTTTGTTTAACACGGAGAAGGACTAACAGATCCTGCTTCTTCTTGTTTCATGGAGTATTTCTTAATGAAAGTCTCCGTTTCAATGAAAGATAAAATTGCGAAAGACTATTTTTTTATTTTTTTATGTACATCGGGGAAGATCTTGGCCTGCATCTCACCTGTTTCCAAAAAAAACAAACAATTCTTAAAATATAATGGAAATTAGTATTCACTTGTTGAATACCTTAAAGTAAATGCTATAGTAATAGTAGTAATGTTTAGGAAAGTTAATGCTATAGATGTCGATGAAAAAGATACTACAAAGTACTTATTGTACTATAATGCGCTAGTACAACAATCAGTATGCATTCACTCACAGCGGTTGAGGCCAGAACTAACATGTTTAACTGGTTTTTATTCCGAAGCTGGCCTCAAATGTCACCAACGGAACTCCGTGATAGTTCTTGAGATATTCTGTTTACCCCCTTAAATTATATAGGTACATAGAGAGGCTTAGTAGTTTTATTCTACTTTAGTACAAATATTATCTTTGAGCATATAGTCTTTGCCAATAGAATTACTTAAAGTGATGTTGATTAGGGTTTTAGCAAGCATTTTTATTACTGTTAAGTAAATACTATTTTTCAAAAATAGATTCACTGACAAAACAGATTTTCGAAACGGTAGTTAACGGTAGTTAGAAACGGTAGTTAACTAATAATATCCTGCCAGGGTTGTGGGTTAGTCCGAAAGGGATACCGAGACCTTGGCAACAGGCAACTGAAGGAACACGGGTGGGTTTTAGTCAGTAAAAGTGTGACACGCCCTTCCGCTCCACCCAGAGCGGGAGAAGTCATTGGATGATTTCCCACCCTCAAAAAAAAAGGGTAAAATAATATAACGTCATAGTAGTATGTAACTGACATAAGCTTTCGATACGCTTCGTTCAATCTTTTAATGTAAATACAGAGGTGAGTACTACATTTTTGTCTTCAGCATATTTTATTGTTGCAACTAAATGTGGAAAAAATAAAAACTATAGGACGTGACTAGAAAACCAGCTCTGGATCTTAACCAAAATAAAAGTTGCATAATATACTTATCCTTACGGAGTTCCTCAAGGCACTCCTTTCATACCGTTCGTAAAAATGTCGTAGAAACCGTAGTATTTTTTTTAATAATCGTATAACTAGTTAGTGACTAAAATACAGTGATTACTACAATCACTGTATTTTTTTATTAAAACGGAAAAGCTTACACTTGAAAATGATGATCATACTGAAAACAACAAACAATCAATCAAGAATATTCCCTTATGCTTCAGCCGCAGCATCACCATACATTTTACTACACAATTCATTCACCGCACATAACATACATACATCCACGCATACATACTTATTAGCAACTCGTAACACGACTTTTTCCCTGCAAGTCTTGCAGGCGTCTCGGTAAGTCGTGAATTTAAGAAGTCTGTGAGGTATTCACGTATACTTTCACTTGTGCAAAGCGAAGTGGTTACATCACTGGCACATTTTGTACACTTGAGCTCAATTATTTAATCGTTTTATAATAATTGTGACCTAGACATTTTGTTGCTATGCGTAGCTTCTTTTTTTAATTGTGTGGTTTTGTGATTTGTTTTTTTTTTATGA
This sequence comes from Lithophane socia, assembly GCA_947522985.1. NCBI lineage: Eukaryota > Metazoa > Arthropoda > Insecta > Lepidoptera > Noctuidae > Lithophane > Lithophane socia. Next base: position 1,465,131 of record OX383274.1, read on the forward strand.
AAAAATATAGCTGTAATGATTTTTTTAATTTTGAATTTGCACGTTCCGGTCTACATCTTTCGCAAAGATTTTATCACTGTCATTTGTTTTTATTTATGGTATAAATTGTACTATGTGGAAAAGGTGCAGTTCAATCAATTACTTGTTTTGCAAATTGAATATGTGCACTTAAGTAATACATTTAAAAATAAATTATAGTGCTGGATACCTAGGAATACAAAATTGCTGTCAGAGTATTATCACATCACACACCTAATATTATTGAAATTTATTCGCACTCTAAGTGAATTAACTTAATAGTTTATCACTAAATTTTTAATAACGTTTGCTACCTCAATCTAATGCATAAAACCAATTAAAATTAATTTAAATATTGCAAAAGAAAGTGAGTGTTTGATAATCGTTTTTCAAATTAAAAAAACACAATTTTTCACAGTATTTTTGGTTTCAGTATGATCAACGCTCCGAGCGGTCAGCACGACTCCGATGCACGCATGAAAATAATAAAAAAGTAGCTATACATATCAAAAAGAAATTAGAATACGAAAAAAGTAGAAAATTCGTTAAACTAAGGCTGGCAACCGACAGAAAGTTTCGGGGCCGAGTCTCTAAGCTTTCCGGTTTCCGATACGACCTCGAAATCTAAAGTATTAAAAAATAGCTACACATAAAATTAGACAGAGTTCATGAGAGAGCGAACAATGAATTTCACTTAAAACAATATTTTATTACAACATTATAAAATTTAACGTTACAACGTGTTTTTAGAAATTACGACATTCATTTTCACCTCCGCTTATGGACTTACGAAAATCAAATAATCACACTTTTTCTTTCGTTTTAATTTACACTGCTCATAACGTATGAATGCCTATTTTAGATGTCGTAAACGCAAACTTCGCTTTCTAACATTCAATATTTATTTTTCTACTTATCCTGACGTCTGAGCTTAAACGATCTACGGTCGATCAGTTAGCACACGACTTCAAACAGCGCGCACACACTTTACGTCATATTGTCAAAAAATTGTAGTGGGGAGGCGAAGGATAAAATCCATCAGTTTTTTGGGAAATCATCATAAGTTTGCCAACGTTGGCACTTGGAGTACAAGCATCCAGTGCAGCAGAAGTTTAATAAATTAAAAATGTGGAAGAAAATAGCTTTGTTAGCCATTCTGGCTTCAGTGAAGTGTAACCCAGTGCAAGAAAACGGTGTTGCGGAAAACTTAGTGGGTGCAGTTAAAGAGTGCATAGAAACGGATACCTCATTATGTCTGAAGGTGAATATTGTGGATACCAAGTGTTGTGGAGTGCAGTGATCAGAATACCAATTGAGTGTAGACGTAACAATGACGAAGTTCATTGAATTTTCAGTAAAAACCATTAACATAACGAGTGGCTACTTACTGAGGATTTGTAGTAAAATCATTTCTCTGCCATTCATGAGTTTCTAGAGACAGTGCCGGATAAATACGGATTTAATTTTGAATAGTTTGATGCCAAGTGGTTTTATAATTTAAGTGAAAAAAGAAAACTTAAATATTTTTGCATTTTAAATCACATACTCCAGTACATTATCATTTTAAATCACAATTAATAGAAAAAAAAACTTAAATATATTTCTAAATTCCAATAAAAAAAAATAAAAAAACCTCATTGATTTAAGTAGCCTCAAAGCAAAATAATTAAACTTTAACTCTTTTTCCACAGGAAAAAGCCCTGAAATTCACCGAAAGGCTCTCCATCTTGAAAGATCTGGACATCTTCGAGGGTATGAGCCTGGTGAACACCGGATCAGCTCGATCAGCTCGCAGCTACGAGCCATTGGCTGAAGAACCCAAGGCAAGGGAACTCCAGATAGACGAGAGAATCGCTGACAACGTTGGAGACTTCTTGGAGAATCACGTACTGCAGATGCGTCTGTCTTCTCCTGATGATGGAGAATCTAGGGGACTTGATGAGGAAGGTGAGAAGAAACACTACACATATTTCAATGTTAGGCTTAGAATAAAAGAGATCTAATAAATTACCGATACAAAAAAAACAAAAAAAAAATTGAAGGAAAAATATGACTTCTTAAAAAATATTTTAAAAAGATACCGCTTCCGAAATTAAAACAAACAAAATTCCTCTTTCCCACGATAGCAGTAAGGGTAATAAGCTTGCATAAACCCAAAACTGCCATTAGCAAGGCAATAAACAAATCCATTGTCAGAACTAGAAACTTTGCCACTAAAGTGCCAAACGAGTTTCAAACAATGCATTGAAACCTAGGTACCTCACAGCTTTCTCTTCAACACATATTTACATACACAGTTGACAGACAAAGCCCTTTATGACTACAAGAAGGTGCTAAACGAGATGTTTTGTAGTGACAATTTCAAGATTGTTTTTGACACCCTATTCTTTATTAATATAAGTCTGTGTTATGCTATAACACTCTTCTATCTACAACTTTGAAAACATTTACAAATTCATTAGAAAAACATTAAAATTTCAATTTTTATGCCCGCTAAACATAAAAATTCTATCCAAAAATACTTGAATATCTTTTTCATAAACAACTCCTTAATTTGAATTCAACAAAAAATTCCAAAGCAAAAAAATAACCGTCTGGGACATTAGAGTAATAAGCATCTATTAAATAGACTCAACATACAATTTTCGGACACTTAGCGGCTTGCATTTATTATGTGTAATATTACTGATTATTATAGCATCCAACTCCTTTCAATCATAACGCCCTGGTACTTTCGATCCCAAATCAATGACGTCACAACTCTCAAATTTTAATATTTTCTCTTTATTTCCAGCCCGTGGCAAGAAGAAGAAGAAGATCAAGAAGCTGTTGCCCCTTCTCCTCCTCCTGAAACTTAAGCTGGCCGCTCTCATCCCTCTCTTCCTCGGAATCATCGCTTTCGCCGCTATCAAGGCCGTCTTCTTAGGAAAGATCGCTTTCGCCATGAGCGCCTTCAGTCTCATCAGGAAACTGTTAGCCAAGAAGGGCGGTTCTTCTTCCTCTAGCATCTCGTATGCAGCTCCCGCTCATCATGAGGAACACCCCGGATACTCCTACGAGCCAGCTAGCCAAGGATGGAGTCGGTCTGCCAAAGATGGAGCATCAATGGCCTACGCTGGGCAAATCAGCAATTGAACTGACCTAGAATGATTGTTAATTTATTTGTGTGAATGTGTGCTATTTATTCATGTTTGTTGAAGCCATGTACAAGTACCTCAGTCTTAATTTATTTATTTAAATAAATATTTATGTTCAATTTTATTTGATTTGTTTTGTTTGAACTTCGCCTTATGAAACATTTCAACACAATTACCGATGGTGATTTCACAAGTCACATGAAAAACTGATGATTATCATAGACTAGTCAAAAACCATTTATTTCACATTTTCACGAAAATATACCTACTCTTCTTTAAAAATAACTACTTTTTCAGTTAGACAACCAAATTCCATAATTCCTTTCGTTCTCTTGGACATACAAACCATATGACAAACAGTCACACGTACAGTAGAAAAAGACAATAACCTTTTTTTATTAAAGTTGACCAATCATGTTTTACAATTACATAACCATCTTTAACGGTGGTGGTTCATAGCTGCTGAAAAATATATAAACACAAATCAGAAAAATAATAATATAATCAATTTAGAGGATACACCAAAAATTGCATAACAAATAGAAATGCTATACCTGGAACATCCGAATATCATTGATTGGTTATCCGTTACACGAAAATTATGTAGAGAGAAAACAAGAAAAAAAAAATTAGGATACGCACAACAATAAAAAAAGGAAAATTTAAAATTAACAAATGGAAAAAGACCTGTGCGACGCCAAAAGGCTTATCCCATATACACTAAATACACATACAGTAGTTGACTGATTTTGTTAAAGTATAAATGAGTATTACTCAGTGGTTATAGATAATCTATTAGTAAATAGATTTAGATCAGTCAAGAAAGACAAAGTTTTGTGGATACCTTGCAAACATACGATTAAAAAGAAAACAAACAACTTTTTACGTTACGACGCAGCAGAAAGTGAAGATGTACGCACTCAGATGGACGCAGTGTTATTGCTACAGTAGCAATATGAATATCTAAACTCTATACAAATAAAAATAACAAAATTTTGAAGTGTCTGTATGAACAAAAAAACAATTTTTAACATTTTTGTCTGTCTTTTTGTTCCGGCTAATCTCCGAAATGGCTGGACCGATTTTGACGTCACATTCACTGGCAGATAATTGATATTATGAGTCTCTACTTAGTCTACTTTAATTTTAGAAAAAAAAGAATTAGGGTCCCAACAGGCGAAGCCGCGGGCAGCAGCAAGTGATAAGTGTAACAAATAATAATATCCGCAAAATCAATTACTAGAAATTGCAGATCAAATTATGCTTAACTATAATTTTAGTGCATTCTCGATAAATCCTATTAAAAACATACGAACAACCAGACGCATAGTTCTTTATAAGTTAACAATAATGTGTATATTTATGTTTCCATAATCCGTCTGAATCTGTGACAAGTGTAGAGAGAGAGAAATAGACAGAGAAAGAGAATACTCTTTATTGTACCTACATAATAACGAATAAGAAATGCATTACAAACTATAAACCTAATGCACTAAGTGTAAAACTTCATCCCTGCTACATTGCAGCTGAATACGTAGATATTGCATTATAAAAAATTACTAATTCTGAGTGACAGAATACTTTGTATGCCAGTAATACACAGTTTCCATGAAAATCTCCATGCGGGTGAAACAGTGGGGCACAGTTAGTAAAAAATGGAAAAGGAAATTAAAACTGTACTATTAGTAAAGACACTTGATTATTAAAAAAAAACAAGTACGAAAATGGGTAAAATTAAACTGTACCAAATTTTCAATCAAATTTTTGCGCAATGTTGTTCATATCCACTGTAATCAAGACAATCAAATGCCAAATGTCCAGCGATTGTGGTTTGCTGGACATTGTTAACATTGTCTAGATTTAGCTGTAGGTTAAAAAACTATACGAGAGGATAAGTATCAACAAAATTTATAATAAACTGACAAAGGACTGGTGAACCGTAGTACTAGTAGTGAACCGACGAACTTGCAGGGTGGCGTAAAATAAGGATGATAATTTTCAATTTTCAAAATTATTGAAACCTATTGGTGAATTTTCTTTAATGATCCATCCACTTTATGAACAAAACTGCAAAGATAGAGGCGTGTGTGGTGCGGACACTGTCCGGTCATTGCAAACTCTAACCGTTTCATACCCATATCACTTTCCTTTGTAGAATTAAAAATATTATGAACTGGTACCGTTTAATTTATGCAAACAAGGGATATAAAAATGTTTACGAAGTTAGTTTAAACAATATACCAAAGGAAAAATCTCACGACAGATCACAAACACGACTGCTTAGCGAAATTTCTCATAGAACCATCCATTCCTACGAGAATATACGGGAATTCGGAGAAAGTGCCCAGACGCACAATATTTCACTAAAGCAACCTTCAAAACAAAAAATAAGAGAAAAAATCGAACGTGAATTCCAAATATATATAAATATTAATGAAAACAAAGTATGCCACGCACTTTTGCATAGCATCGTCTAGTTTCCATATAGAAGAGATGACATTAAAATGTTAATTCTTTAAACATCTAAGTGGGGGGACTTTGGATAAAAAATACTGATCCAATCGAATTATCATCACAGTTCGAACGATCTTGGATTAGTAGAGTCCAGAGCAGAAGCAAACATGAAGACCTTCGTTGTGTTTTTAAGTGTTGTGGCGTACGTGTCCTGTGGACCTGTTAATTCTGATGAATCAGTGCTCAAATCAGTCGTTGGAAATTTGGTTAACTGTAACAGTGATTTGGGTCTGTGCATGAAGGTGAGGAGTGACAGTGAAGTGATTTTTGTTTTGACCTGACACATGGACTTGATCAAAACATACAAGATTTAAAAAAATTGAAGTGTATACACGGTCTTTGGGACGTTATAGTGCTTTTTACAATCTAGACGCTTTTTTTCAATGTGTCAATAAACTTGAGACCAGTTTTTCATTTATATAAGTGTTAATAATAATTAAGACGGCCATGGTGTTTTCAAGTCCAAGTGTCAAGTGCAAGTTTAAACAAAGTTATTTTAGGAATTTGCCTTTTACAAAGATGGATTTTAAGTAAAAGTTGCAAATACAAAAGGAAAGAGTATCCTTATTTGAATCGACCTCAAAGTTGAGAGAAAGGGAAAAGTGTCAAATCCTACCAAATGAGGCTTTATGGTGAAAGTGATTTTTAATTTGTGGGACACATTAGATACGTCAATATTATATAATTAGCGATAGGCACTATAACCAGCAGATAATTGTTCACTATCATTAAAATAAATAGTGTTTGTTACTTAATTGTCAACGCAAAGGTCATGGGTGATCAAGTGCCTGGATTTGCACGCAAAACAATTTTGAGAACAATTACAGATAATCGATAATCGTAAACTCATATTACTCTCAGCTTGATTGAACTTCTCTCTTTTTCGACTATTGCTTTGGTAGCATTGCTGTATAGCTAAGTAGCTATACCAAATCTCGACGACTTTTTACAATTGAAAACTTATGTAGAATTAACTAGAATCATAATATTAACGTGAGGACACAAGCCTCCTATCCAACAATCGTCCAATCTAACAATTTCTAAAAAACCTATATTTCCACAGGAGCATGCCCTTAAAGCAAGCGAGAGACTCGGCGCAGCCCGCAAGCTCAAGATCATAGAAGGAATCACCCTTCTGAACAACAACCCCAAGGAAGGCAAGAGCTTGGAGACTCTTTCCACTGATCCTACTTTGAGGAACAAACAGGTCACTGAGAGGCTTTGGGAGAGCGCTTCAGACCTCATCCAGTCTTCTGAATTGGAACTCAGCTACGGTGGAACTGATGGTGATGAGGCTGAATCCAGAGCTATTGGTGATGAAGGTATGTTTAGAACTGACAATCTTCAGATTAGGGTTATTACAGCGTCTCTGCTAGGTTACATTTATTTGGAGGAAGTGGTTCACTTAATAAAAGTAATGGAAAGTTTTGATCATTGATAGAAGTATTTTGTGGAAATTCTGGTTTTGAAAAATGTTAAATTAAGAACTAGTTTAGAAGTGCAAACAATTTTTATGTTTGGACTTGTTTGGTTACCAACATGTTTATTAGTAGTTTCTTTCATTATAATCAACGGCAGTCTGGACTTAAAAGAGACGGATAAAAACCAAAACAATTTATAGTCTAATAGAATAGAATACAATATTCTACCAAAACACTCTAAATCTCTCTCTACTCTAATTTGCTACCCAATTATGAGCAATTTATAAAGCTGACCATCTCCCATAAAAATAATATATTTGATTGGATTAAAGTCTAACATAGTGTTTGTAAAATTAATAGAAATCTTTTAATTTTTACCTGTCAACAATAATAGTTTATTATTGTGTTACATTCTGTGATGGGGGGAGGAATGTAGGTATGTTGGATACTTTTCTATGTGTTCAACCAAGTTTCTCTGTGCTATTTGTGTAGTCAAGGAAATTAATCAGTCTAATAAAACCTTTCATCTTATAGTTATCATAATATAACTTTGATAGTTAGCTTTTTATAGTTTATTTCTAAAAAACTTTAAGGATATTACTATAATTTTCTATTTGATTCCAGTTGAGGAAAGCCGTGGCAAGAAGAAGAAGCAAATCAAGAAGAAACTGAAGGTCCTGATCCCTCTCCTCCTCCTCGCCAAAGCCAAAGCCGTTGCCATCGTAGTCCTCGCCCTGGTCGTCATCGCCGCTTCTCTCTTCAAACTGGCTCTTCTAGCCAAGATCGCGTTCATCATCAAGATTATCGCCATCATCAAGGCTCTGCTTGCCAAGAAGCATTCCCAAGAAGAGGTGTCGTGGGAACAACCTCATGGCTGGGAACCTCATGTGGAACATCACCCAGTCGCTGTCGAGCATGGCCATGGCTGGGAAGGTGGATGGTCTCGCTCAGCAGCAGCCAATAACCTGGCCTACTCCGCATACAACAACTAAACTTGTTACCAAATATTACGTATAATCAGACCCCATAACGATCTAAGAGTGAATGTATTTAAGTATGTTTGTCGCTTTTTTTTCTTTTTTAGTTCGTGTTTTATTTTTGCTTTTTTTCTACAGTTTTTCTTTTCAGTCATTTTATATCATTTGCTTCTATTTGTGTTTTAATCTGACTGAAAAGGATTCTTGCTTTTCTAGTGTATGTGATAGTATTATTAGTTATTTATACATATTTAACTATACGGGTATATTTTATACGTATTTATTTTAATATTACAATATTTAGTATTTATTATAATTTGTACTTATAACTTTTCTACCAAAAAGAGGCTAAAATGTCTATATTTGTGTATATATTTATTTATTTATTACTATTACTTGAATTGTATAATATTTTGTATATTTATAAAGTACCTGTATGATTCTCATTATATAATTGATGTATAAATTTAAAGTACGATCTCTTATATATTTATTATAATTTCAATATTGATATGATGTATATTGTATCGTGTATCACGAGTTGAGGAATTATTTATTTCGTTTATATGGATGAGTGTGAATTGTTAATTTATTTTTATGTTTATAGCAACAATAAACCAAACAGCAGTTATTTACTTATTCGTTTTAATGTACATTTACCCTAAAAAAACTTTAATATTTAAAAAAAAATATATAATTGTTATTACAAAACTTTAAAATATTTACATAAAAATACTACTAGTATATATAATTATTTTCTTGACTAGTAAGATGATTATCATAACAATGAAACACTTTGCCACTTTGTAACATTTTGAAAAACTAAAATTTGTTGTCACCCACGTTTTTTTAATGTTGAAAATGCGCTCTTCATCAATCTTTTTTTTATCATCATGACTCAGCTTGCAAAGACCTACCACAAGAGAAAACTCAGGGTTTCTTGACGGGTATACAGTAGGTAGAATCATTCACTTGAAACCAAAATTTGTATTCATTCAAATTCATTTGTGATGGCTCGGTGGTAACGGCCACGACTTACGAGTCGTAGTTCGTGGGTTTGAACCAGGCAGGCGCTTTACTTTGTGTAAATAATTTTACCCCCACTGCTCTCAAAACGGTGAAAAGAAACATCGTGAGGAAACCGGCATGTCCTAGAACCAAAAATTCAAAGACATGTGACATCTACCAACCCGCACTGGGCCCGCGTGGTGGATTACGGCCCACTCCCTCTATCACGGAGGAGGCCTGTCTCCCAGCAGTGGGAACATTATAGGCTGATTATGTATGTTATGTATTGGTTAATATATATAATCAACTAACAATTTAATCAACTAACTGTATAATTTAATCAACCTTCAATGTTGTGATATAAAGCTCAAATACACATAGAAATCTATTAATAGGCTTTAAGAATTAATTACCTAGGTAATTTTAAGAAAATTTGTGAACTTTTACAGCATATTCTCTTGCCCATGTTTTTTTCGCCCGTACATCTCTATTAGCCGTCATCTCAGTTTAATCATGCCCTTTCTTGCCATATCATCTTCCACAGAGTCTATCCATCTTTTCTTTGGTCCCTATTACAATACACGGAAAGAAATTAGTGTATTTCTTTGTAAAGACTACAGCTTACAGTCGGCATATTAATGTTTGTTTTATTCATTAGCAATGCCACCACGTTCTCACATATAAAATTATAACAGCGTATTATTATAATTTACGTTACTTTGAATATTTATAAATACATACTATAAATAAATTATAATAGGTACTGCTTATTAGTAAAAGCGTTCTATATAATTTGAAGTGACACGGTGTAAGTAATCAAAAATTTCAAACAGCTGTCAATCTGCCTAGCCTTTCCCAACCATTTTGGGGTCGGCTTCCAGTCTAACCGGATGCTGCTGAATACCAGTATTTTACATGGAGCGACTGCCTATCTGACCTCCATAACCCAGTAACTGGGTAATACGATACCTATCTCTTGGTAAGACTGAAGCCCGAAATTCTGACAACCCGTAATGACTGCCAAAGTTCCACGAATGACAGCCGGGACCAACGGCTTAACGTGCTGTCCGAGACACGGAGGAGTATCGGTATGTAAAAATGGTCACCCAAGCACTGACCAAGCCCGGCAAGCGTAGCTTAACCTGATGGATGGACCCATGCGACTGTTATAACTTAGCCAAGAGCATTAGCACTTAGCCAGCCAAACATTTCAAGCAGCTGTGAAATTTAAAATACTTTATTAAGTAATTATACAGGGTTGCAGGGACATCGACATACGACATTCCATGGATTCAGTACAAGATTCTGTCAAGAATCATGCACTGAATCCATGGTAACAGGTTGTCCGTCGATGCCCCTAGCCGCCACTTTGTATTTAGCGACAGTATGATTTATTTATGATTGTGTTTACATCGTTTTATTCATTTGTATCCCGTTTACCGAATGTAACCAAACAAATTTAAAATATTCAGGAAAGCGTCAACGTAATTTTGGTTTCAGTAACAACACTCCACGACGATTTTCTAAGACATCTATCCCAGGGGGCCTACCACCACCGCTTAGAGCAGTATTATTTTAATACTTCAGTGTAGGAAAAAGATAAAGCTCTACAGCTCCATCTCTTTCTCCGACTGAAGTAAGATTAGAATAATACTGCTGTAGGTCCCACCGCCTAATTCTAAAGTTTAAAACCAAAAACAAAAGACGCCTACAGATATCATAAAAGCAAAGCCTCCAATACGCGCGGTGGAGAAAGCTTTCACCACTTTCTTGCCAGAGCATCCGTTTGTTTTGCAGCATTGCTATTGAGCTATCCACAGGCTTACTAAACCAACTTACTCACTAACTGGACCTGCAGGCGTAGCATGGCGCTTTCTATCTCTACGAAGAATAGACATAGCTTTTTCTATACAAAGTTCGTTTCTTCATTTTTGACATCCACCGTAGTCTTTCTACAATCGTGTCATTTTGTCTTTCATTTCTAACGATCTTTGTCTAGGTCTTTTTATATTTGACTCTTTCGGAAGAAAGTTTTCTATCCTTACTGTTAAAATCACACTGACAACCGAAAAATCCTATGATAAAACAAAGAATTTTGAGTCGAATTATGTAAAAGAGTGAATTTCGTAAAAAGTGCAGTTGACTCTTTCTATTTTGCTGCCGTCTCGTACTGTCTACTGTTTACAGGAAACGTCATTTTTGTCTACTCTTCCGTCGACAAAACGGTGCTCATGCTACGCCTGCTGGGGGCAATTCTCTTATTTTTAGGAACGTCCACATTCGCATCTCATTCGCAATCTGTCAAAAAAACCATCAATTTACCAACATGACAGATTACGACTTGAATGTAAACGTTTTTTAACAGACGAAATAAAAAGGGAGGTTCTCAAGTCGACCCGTATATATATTTTTTTTAATTAAGATAATTGGCCGTCAGATTATCCATAATAATCTACCACTGACTAGATAAACTTTCATGTTAAAAGGTGGTAAAAAAATATTAATAGAAAATTCCAGTTTTCTTCCCAGGAGTAGTATCGACCAAGAATATTTTGTAAAACTCTTTGCGAAATAGCACTGGCAATAAACTTGTAGCCGGCTATTTATGAATGAGTGAAGGTCCACCAAGCCTTGCACTTGGTAATGCAAGCTCGGCCGGTTCTTGTATTACGCGCGGAGTAAACCTTGACAGTGTAGGTACAGATGGCTAGGACACTTTAGGTCGCAGTGAAAGTAACCAAACACAAAACTGAATTAGTTTTTTGTATGCATCATATTGATGTTATATTGTTTTTAGAATTCCGTACCCGAAGGTTGCCAAACGGAACCCTCAGCCTCATCTCATCAATCTGTATCTCATGAACCGTTGAAATTTTCACTGATTGTGTATTTCTATTGCCGCTATAACAACAAAAAATAAATTAAAAAGTTAATAATGAAAGGGAATACAAGAGACATGTTTTTTTCAGCGTTTTTTACTACATTACAATATTTACGGGTGGTACAGAACCCTTCGTGTGCGAGTCTTGAGACTTGGCCGGTTTTTTTTTGGGCTGAAAAGTATTTATTCAACCTTGGAAATGTTTTATCCATTCAAGCGCCCGGCAACCATGGTATGGTGTGATAACCAAATTGTATGGTTACCATACCTCGAGCGTTTGAGTATTTATCACCTTTAGGCTGAATATCACTTGCATGACAAGGTTTATTTGTCTATGATACAGTAATTAGTATCAACCTAAGTGAAGTTTTAACTATGTAGGTATTGTTGTCAAAAGTGTTAAAGCAATTACGAGTTCAACTAAACAAAAGTTGAGGAATTTGACCTTCATGACACCGCCATCTATCTACCACTATGTGAACTTGAAGAAAGATGAGTTGCATCTTTCACATCTTAGTTTCTTAAACTTTCACCTCAGATCTGGCGTTGGTGTTGCAATTATAGAAAGTATATCCCCGGTTCCGTCGAAGGTAAGCAGAGTTCTTGAAGTTACTTACATTCATCATCATCATAATCAGCCTATAACATTCCCACTGCTGGACACAGGCCTCCTCTGTATGAGAGAGAGTGGGCCGTAATCCACCACGCGGGCCCAGTGCGGGTCGGTTGATGTCACATGTCTTCGAATTTTTGGTTCTAGAACATCCGGTTTCCTCACGATGTTTTCCTTTATCGTTTTGACAGCAGTGGTGATGAAATAATGTAATAAAACATAGTAAAGCGCCTGCAAACCCACAGTTGTAAATTGGGGCAATTACCACTGGGCTACTCACTGTTATCTTACTTACATTGACTCAGGTAGATTAAACGTTGATCAATTTTGATTTCATTAAGATAAAGTCACTATGATTAAATCTTAAATCTAGAAAATAGCATTATCTTTACATTCATCTGGAGATATTGTGTGTAGGACCCTTTGCAAGTTTGATTTAGTGCACGACGAGAATCCAGTTCATTGAACACTGAGCTTTAATCCATCCGAAGGTTGTCTGTAAAAGATCGCTCTTAGCGATAAGACCGCCCATCATTGTGTCACCCTATGTTAAATTTCTATATTTGTATCTGTATTTTTTTATGGTGTACATAATAAAGAGTATTCTGGATTCTCGTCGTGCACTAAACGAAGGGTCCTACTGGATGTATTGTGTGCAAGTGTATGTTAATAAGTCTGATTGCAGTGCCCGATAAAAACTCGTACATAATAATATGGTAAGCAGGGTTTTTGTGTGTTCAAATCTGACCGGATTTGAACACACTAAAGTACCAATGTACTTTCTAAGGAACTCGTGGCTAAATGACATACTCAATGAGACATATAACAGTCGCACGAATCTATCGAAAGTTAAACTGCGCTTGCCGCGGTCGGTTCGTGGATGGGTGACCATCCATTACATATCAGGATCCTCCGTGGCTCGGAGAGCACGTTAAGCTGCTGGTCGTTATTCATAGGTCTTTGACAGTCGTTACGGGTAGGCCAAAAGTCAGACAACCAGTCTTACCAAGCAAAGGGTTAGGTATCGTGTTACCGAGTAACTGAGTTGCGGAGGTCAGATAGGTACTCGCTCCATGTAAAATACTGTGTTCAGCTGCATCCGGTTAGACTGGAACCCGAACCCAACATAGTTGGGAAAAAGCTGCGCAGATTTAGATGTACTTTCTAAGTTTATCTCGGACATTACAGAAAATATCGTGAGGAAACCTGGACTTATACAACATGTAACAAAAACCCTGTCCGATCCGAAAGGGGGCGCCTAGGTACCGCAATAACATTACTAAAAAGTAAACAAAATTTTTTTTGTGAACATATGAAAGTTATTTCTATTTAAAATTCACATTTTTAGTACCAAAATTACCCCAATTTCATGATTAATTAGCGAAATTTCTACTTATGTCATAAGTTATGACCCGCTAAACGACGGCCGCCCGCGCTCAACGTAATAAAACGGTAAAATTCCCAATTGAAAAAAAAAGGGGCGTAAAAAAACCACATAAATGAACTCTCAATATGATTCTTCACAATATCCTCACGGATCGGACAGAGTATTTGGGGTGTGCTATGCCTTATTGAATGCCAAAATAATCGAATATCAATTGATCGACCACTATTAACTCGAACATCTAAATACTCGAACGTTCATAACGCTGTGTATAGTAGTTAGTAGAACACTGAAATCGCGTCTTGAGCTAGCGTGATGATCAAAGCTCGTGCCTAATCTATATGAAAAGAGGCCTTTGCCCAGCAGTGGGACAATATTAGGCTGATATTTTTAAGCAGGTTTTAATAGGTACCTACTTAAACCTCTGTTTACCTAAGAAGTAAAAAGCGTAAAGATAAATACAATCACAAGTAATAATGACACACACCAAGATATTAAACATTTTAACTATTTAAGACGCTTGTTGTCTAAACTCGACGGTAGTTAACTATGTGGGTTAATGTGTCTCGTTACATTTTAGGAAAATCACTATGATGATAATAATTTTTGTTATGATGTTTCTCTATTCCATTTGAAATAAGATTAGACATTTAAATAAGCCTTTTTTACAGTCCGTTCAACCGATTTTGACTTCTAATGCGTTGGTGGCATGACGAATGGCAGCTGCAGTAGACAGTTGGTATTGTGTAACCTTTTTAGCTTTTAATGCCATCCTTATGCCTACGGTATAGAAGTCAAAATCGGTTGAACGGACTGTAAGAAGGTTTGTTTAAATGTCTAATCTTATTTAAAATGGAGTTAGTTGTCTGTGATCAAGAAAAATACATACAGGGTGGACATCGACGCTCAAACAGGGGGCTTAAAACAGTCACTTTGGCCGAATCATAATAGGAAAATATTATGAATCATCGTTAAATGTCACAAACTGACAATCCATAATATGATCTGCGTGCGATTCTTATTACGAAATAATTCATCTGTTTGACAGTTTTCTATGGAGATTCGTGAAATGGTCCCCTTATTAAGAAATGCTTTTGTGTCAAATTAGAGGAATTGCTAATGACAGCTGGGAATTCAGGAAATGAAATGCTTTTAGAGGAATTGCTAATGTGCTGTTTTTAGGCCCACTGCTACCATGGATTCAGTACCTACATGATTGTGGACTGCTGTTTACCACAAAAGTGCAATACCTAAGCGGACAAAATGTATGTTTTTTTTTCTCATAAATGACCGTACCTGCATCAGTTCTGAAAAATATCAGACGCATGAAATTACAATAACAATATTCACCAAAACAATAATTAAAACTATGACATAAATATTGCTTATAACAACTGTAAGAGATGATATAACAGCTATAAAAAACATAAAAATATACTATTAAATAGATAAAATCTTTAAATGGTGATTATAGTATTATTATTTTAATAATACGTCCATTATTTAAGTATTATCGTTATGGATATTACCATGCGATTCTCTTACATTGCTTTTATTACCGTGTAATGTTTCTAATTACATTACATCTCTACGCACTTTACATTACATAACATAAAGGCCACTTTAATAGCCGTTTGGTGTAGTTTCTGGATAACAATGAGCCCCAATCGTATATTATATGCCCTGGTGGTGGTGTTACGGACAGCAAAAAAAGTAGATTAATACTGAAAATATTCATATAAAAAAATGATTAAAAAATATTGTTTAGTAACTCTAGCTATTCCATGAAATACTGAAAAGCAATGTATCCAATCATTTTGTAAAGGTAAACACTGATTGGATTCTTTTGCTCACAGTACTCTATCGTATTGCGGTAAAAGGATCAGCCAGGGGTACTCAAGGGGTTTACCAATAGCGCCCCCCGTCAACGTAATTCTAGGGCCAAAAGATCCTTGTACCGGACTACCTGCAAAATCTTTTCAAAACAGTATCAGTATCAAGTAATCTTCTTATAAATAATTCAACCGTAGATAGATAGTGTTGATAACAGACTCCTACTTACTTCGTACACTGATTGTTATCACTAGGTGTACTAGCTACGAGCATCGTGGAATTAAAAAGCGTAACAGAACACGTCTTAGCAGATGTACCTATGTTTATTAATTAGGTTACATCATTTTAATTAAGTATGTCGGTCATCAAATATACGTGGATGATTTTTTTTACTTAGGTACTAATTTGGGGTTAGATTTCCACATGGCCAGCCTTATTTACTTAAAATAAACAATAGATAACGTATAAATCGATTGTCAGATAATGACAAATTCCAATTTGAATTTGAATTCAATTTCATGTAATATCTGTAAAATTACAACAATTTGTTGTTGTAGTTTTATAACAACTAAACAGAAAGGTGTTGCTAAGTAGTTTGTTGCACCAATATTGATTAAATTTGCACAAATATGGATTATGAATTGCTAAGTAACAAAATATTTGACAGCTATTTCCGACGTTGCCGATTTTCGGAATGCACCTTCATTCAGAAAATCGGCAACGTCGGAAATAGCTGTCAAATATTTTGTTACTTAGCAATTCATAATCAATATTTTAGTGTTAACAATATTTCATAATTTCCTATAGTTATATTGAGAAATTAATCAAAACATCGAAAAATTTGACAGCGTGTTGAATTGCAAGATTTTCCGAGGTTATTTTTAGTGACTTTTCACCTTAAATAATTGCTGATTGTCAACCTTTTACGGACGAACTCTTTCAAACAGAATAAAACTACTCCATTTCTACCGTTTTCGAAAAGCCAAGAGAGCGTAAAAACACATAATAATGTAAAACAGTAACACAAAATACATTTTTTAAAGTTTTCGCTTTCTGCGTGGGTGGGTAAGCAAGGAAAGTGTCGGTATTACAGTCCGGCCGTCGAGAGAATGCATTATTGACACCTGTCAAATGTATACTAACGAATAATTATGTGTTTTGCGGATTTGATCCTTATTACTACTAGAAATTGTCCAATTTCCAGGTGTCAGGAACGCATTTTCTCGACGGCTTGACTGTGGCGGCCTTGTAATCGTACTCATAAGTACAGTAAAGCGAAAAGCTTTTGTTTACATTTTGTTGTGCGGCGTTTACGTTTAAACGACGTTTAAGCCTGCTTCAGCTTTTAATGAGCTAAGTACCTTTTAAACTGTTTATCGTCGTGAGGTAATTAGTGTAACCCATTCTGTAATATGTATTGATCGAAAGCCTTGATTACACTAGATTGACATTTGATGACATCAAAATGACTTGTGATGGCACCAAATTGACACAACATGTGCTAACGAAATGAACACTGGGAAACAATTTGACACTAGTGAAACACTTATGATCGTCGAGTGACATGTCCTTACACGAATGACACTCTAGTAACATTTTTTTTAACGTTATACAAGTAAAATACGCCCAAAGTAACACATGTGACCTCACAAGGTGGACCGATGACCTGATGAAGGCCGCGGGAACGCGCTGGATGCTAGTAGCACAGAACCGGTCGAAATGGCGGTGCTTGGGGGAGGCCTATGTCCAGCAGTGGACGTCTTTCGGCTGAAATGATGAACACATATGTGACACTAGAGAGACTCAAGGTGACATTAGAGTGTCCATGATTAGCAGTTCTTGAGGGAAGGATTAAAACGGTGCACCCCGTCTTGCAACCAGCTGACAAATGAGCAATCTTTCTAAGTGGTATCTTGATTGCATGTTCAAGGTAACCTCAAACCATGTCGGTCCACAGAATTTCTATTTTATATCACTTTCTCGATACCGGCTATAGACATAATTATTGATACTTATGTATAATTAAGTGGGACTGGCCGGCTCGATGTGGTGTGGTAGCAGCATTATGTTTTAGACTAGTATTTAACAAATCGCTTTCATGGAGTCCGATTTTACTTAAGAATAAAAGTTCCTATTTGAAAATGGAAGTCATGTAGCTTTTCTTTGACTAACTAGTCTTTCTTTTTCGTCATCATTATCTTTATTGGCCAATTGCAGTCCAAACCTGGACCTCTCTTATCGCACGCCACTAAACTCGATCGGTCAGCCAGAGCAAAGACGATCTCCACAGATGGGGGCTCATGGACGGCTCGAATCTCAAGTGCGTCTGCGGCGTTTTCCCACAGACAATGACCCACCTTCCATCTTGACCCGCATGCTCTGTTACCTATGCACTTGATGACATTATGACCGCGTCGCTGAGTGCAGTTTGAGTAGCTGAATTTTGGGCCCAATATTTTAAATTATGGACTTTTTGCCATCGATCCACCCTCCGGGTGGAAGTCAACATAGACGCTCTTCCTCTGAACGTGGTAACCACAGTCATCGTCTTCAGTACTTAATTTTGAAGAGTGCTTCGGGATCTCAGGTGCAAGATGAATCTCTTGTACACACGGCTACACATCCAGCTATACATTTCCAGTATAAGCTGACCTCGCATTTTACGGGAATCCTATATAAAGCGAGATCAGCATAAACTGGAAATGTATAGCTTGATGTGTAGCCGTGTGTACCTCCTACACTGGCAAAAAAACCCGTGGGAAATAAAGTAGTTTTCGCCGGCACTTGTTTGTGTCCAATGAGAGATGATACATGTCCATTCTGTCACACTTTGGGGTTGTGAAGTTTCCATCCATCAACGACACTTCAGCTGTTCCTCATTTAAGTACTGAACGTTTACGGAATGATATTGTTAAGTTTATGATCACGTTTTACAATAAAAACATACCAGTATTCATAAATCTTTATTAATGAATAAAGATTAATGAATAATGATTTATGAAAATGACGTCACTAGTAAAAGTGTTAGCTACTTATTATAATGAATGTTATGTTAATTATATTCGTCCGCTTCAAGTTTATGGAGATGTAGATATGCGTTTATGTGAGTTTGTGGTACTTGAAAACTGCTGGACGATTTCTGATGCTGTTTAAGATTTTTTTGTTGATTGCTTTGACCAAACCATCATCTCATCTGCCTAGCCTTTTTTTCATGAAGCGAGATTGTTAGACAGTAGAAATTTTCACAGATGATGTATTTCTGTTGCCGCTATAAGAAAAAATACTAAAAACAGAATTACATTTATTTTTAAGGGGCTCCCTTACATCAAACGTGATTTTTTTTACAGTTTTTATAGATAATGGTGCGGAACCCTCCGTGCGGGAGTCCGACTCGCACTTGGTCGGCTTTTTTTGTAGGCAAAGATACCTTTGCTCTGCACTAACACAATCATCACAGTCTATGTAATTAACAACTACATACAAAGAAAAAGCGAGAAGCTTCAATACTAATATTAAAAGTGAAATCCATTGACAAACGGGTCACCTGGCTTCGCTTACAACCGGATATAATGTTTGAGTTTCCTCTTTTAAGTAAATATGAATTATTTATGGCGTTTTATGTTAATGTGAATCAATAAGATAAAAAACTTTTTTGCGTCTGCTTCGGGACCTTACTCAATAATCTACTACCTATTTATTTATTTATGATTCTGTGGTTTGTGGTTTTGGCCAAAGATAAAAAATAATATACTAAATAATGTCTTTCTTTCTTGGTGCTTGCCGTTTTGTAAAATTGCAACGAAATCGGTTTAACACCAGTATTTTACGAGTACATGGAGCGACGCCTATCTGACCCCACAACCCAGTAACTGGGCAATACGATACCCCTTGGTAAGACTGGTTGTCAGACTTTCGTGCTTCTGACGACGCGTAACGACTGTCAAATATCCACGAATGACAGCCGGAGGAGTCTCGGTATGTAAAGATGGTAACCCATCTACAGACCAACCCCGGGGACCGACCCGTGCGGCTGTTATTACTTAGACACGAGCTCCTCTTAGCTTATAGCTTTATCACAAGAGAGATTTGTGGTTATTGAATCAAGGCAATGTTAGCACGCGTCAAATGTAGTTCACTTCGAACGTGAGAGGTCGCACTGCAATGGATCATAAACAATCATAGGTACTAGAATTTTATTATATACTTAAGTACATTATATTGAATGTTTTCTAGCAACATTAAGCAAAACAAAATCAATTGATCGCAAAATGTTTGGCTATAAACTGATCACCGATGAAAGATTTCCGTTTTGATAAAGAGGCTTGATATAAACAAGTCTCCCCCCCCCCCTTTTTATTTTAGATTGTATTCCCTTTAGCTTCGATCTAAGCTTACAGCTGAATTTCATCATCATCATCATCTTCATCATTTCAGCCGAAAGACGTCCACTGCTGGACATAGGCCTCCCCAAGCACGGCCACTTCGACCGGTCCTGTGCTTCTCACATCCAGCGGATTTCTGCGGCCTTCATCAGGTCATCGGTCCACCTTGTGGGGGGCCTCCCAACGCTACGTCTACCGGTACGCTGTCACCACTCCAGAACCTTTCAGCCCCATCGGCCATCTGTTCCGCGAGCAATATGCCCTGCCCACTGCCACTTAAGTTTGGCAATACTTCGGGCTATGTCGGTTACCTTGGTTCTCCTACGGATCTCTTCATTTCTGATTTAGTAAAACTGAAAACCTCCTCGAATGACCTCGATCCTCGAATGACAGCCGGGACCAATGGCTTAGCGTGCTTTCCGAGGCACGGAGGAGTCTCGATATGTACCTAAAGATGGTCACCCATCTATGGACCAACCCCGGCAAGCGTAGCTTAACCTGATGGATCAACTCGCTACCGCCAAATTGACAAAGCTATCGTACAGCTTAAATATGTTTACCTGTTGAATGACGTTGAAGAAATACAAAATTCTTTGTATGCGATTGCCACTTATTCAGGGCTAAGAGGTTCTTTGTATTTACTTATTTATTTAATATAATGTAACTATTATAACTATTATATATTTAAGATAAGGTATGACCGATAAGCCATCAGCACCCATAGACCACACCCTTCAGCATCACAACCCATTTCCCTAAATGCATAGATTTATGGAAAACGAACACTTTCCAACGTAGATATATGCAAATAATGTCTTCTAATGTCTAAACCAACTAGCCGGTTCGACTCGGCCCGCAGTGGGGCACACGGGCGATTAATAGTTGCTGCCGATAAAGATGATTAGTGGCAATAAAATTTGTATTTATTAGACAGGCCTAGGAATGCTGATGATTAATAAAATATTGCGAATATCATTATCAATTTGGTTTTATGCGTTGAATTTGATTTGTCGGTTTTGTTACAATCGAGGGCACACACCTTGTAGGAAATGTTAATTATCTTTCAATTTAGTTTTGGTATCTTAAAACTTGCCGTAAATAAAGGAAAAACAGAAGTATGGAAGATTACTTTTAACTAAATATTCTGTCTAGATAATTATAAACTTAAAATACAACATTAACAAATTGCTAAGCTTTTGTTTCGATGGTTAAACATTTTTCAGTATTGCTAACATTATAAATGCGAAAGTGTAGTTGGTTTGTTTGTTACGCTTTCTCGCTAAAACGGCTAAACAGATTGGGATGACATTTGGTACATAGGTACGGGTAGACCATGACCTGGAAAAGGACATAAGATACCTTTTATCCCGATATTCTCACGGGATCGAGGCTTGAGGGGGTGAAACTGCAGGGTGCAGCTAATAGTTATAATATATTTTAGTCACTCTTGATTAAAAAAAAAACTGTAAAAAAAAGGTTTACGTACTTAACAAGTTACAAGTTGACAGCTGAATATGTGTGTCTCTCTACCACAAGTTTTAGAGAGACACAAACTTAAGGAAAAATTGTACAAAAATATATACCAATTATTACTCTCACTATCTCCAAATTGTCTATCACAATCAACTAAGCAACGTCTTTCCTCTTCTATAATTATTCTAAACAAACAACTATTACTCTCCCATATCATTAAAATCTATTTAAATAAAAAAAGTAGAATGTTCTCGGAGACGTAATGTTTGAAAGAAGCACTTATCTCATTGAGAGACAAAGGTTCAGATTAATGAATGTTCATAATAGCTCTTATACGGTACGAGACACACGCAAAAAATAACCTTACTCACACTTGACGCAATGCAAGTCATAATTCATAAGCCATTACATAGCAACTTTCGAATCTACACTAGTAAATCCTTCTTAGTAAAAGTTGCCTAGATCTAGCAGGTTAATTGCAGCCTCATAAGACTTATGAGAAGAATGATCTAGACAAAAAACCGCAACGTCACAGTAGTCGTGATCAAAGAACAGTAACAGTTACAAAATCGTGATTCGCGGCGACAAAAAAGTTGCATTGTCATGCAGATATTGATTCTATGCGACAAAAAGTTGCTGGGTCTGGACATTGAGGCTCGCCAACCGGCTGTAGTCTCGATGAAGATGAAATTGGACTAAAACACGTGAAACCTCATCTATAGAAAGTCGAGGCTTCAATGTATTACATATATTATACTCGAACCTGTTTTATCGTTTGCCAGTTTCGAGAATCAACTTCAGCTATGTTTATTCGCTTAAAAATATTATGTGGAACATATTAAAATAAGCATAATTGGAGAGAGTTGAACTCTTATTTTTATGTTGAATTAGAGATATTAATAAATACTTCTGTATCCATGGGAAATCATGACCTTGTCTTGTAATTTATGCATGACTATTTAAAGAATCAGTGATGAAAAAGCATCAGTATGTCGAAATTTAGAAATTGGACAAGCGTCTAGAGTGTTCCGGAACTACCGCACCTACGGATCTGGTAAAATATTGCTCAAACTCAAAGCTTTTATTTCAAATAAACCAATTACAGGTACTTTTGAATTGTCAAGGGGTCGGTCAGTCAGAAAGATGAAGCTAATTGTGCATCTGGATGCAAAGGGTCTATTGAAATTCGAACCGAAACGGATATCGCGTAGTTTTTACGGTTCAAGACTGAGGCCAGCTGTCTGCTATAAATAATATCAATCATCAAATGAAAGTAAAACGTAATAAACTCGTTCGGTATGTTCGTGAACTCATACTATCGAGCCACTGTCATGACTTCGAGTAATTTCGATTTCCGTTTCGAATCAATCGAAAACCACATCTCTAATGACACCTTCGGTACCAATAAAACGAACGAAATAATTGGTAATAATAAATAGTTTTTATTTTTATTCAACAATAAATTAATGGCAATAAATTAAGATAATAAATAAATTCTTTGTACAACAGAGGTTACTACGACGACCGTCGATTTATACTAAAAAGTCTTTTGATTATGCTGAGTGTGAGTAAGCGCTGTACGCTAGGTTCTGCGCTTCATCGAGGTTCTTGTTCCAGTCTTGGCCGTAGCTGGAGTATCCTCCATGACCGCCGTGTCCAGCGTCGTGAGCCACATGCTCAACATGGACAGGGTGATGAGACTCGTGGTGGTGAGCGTGAGGGACGACTTCATACGTCGTTTTCGTTTGTTCACCCTTCAAGCAGTAAGCGACAAAGAGGATGGCTGCGAGAAGAAGGGCGATCTTGGCAGTGGCAAGGGCCTTGATAGCGATGAGCTTGACGATGAAGAGTTTTCCGAGCAGCAGTTTGGCGCCAAGGAGACCGATGATGGCCCCCATACCGCCTCCCTTTTTATTTTTGCCACGACCTGGGAATAGGAAATTATCTAGGTTAGTTTCATGTCATTAAGTTTATTTACTATTTTGTAAAAGCTACGATGATGTCAATGGATTTATCTACGTTAATTTCATTAGTTTTATTACAACTTTATTTCTTTTCTAAACGATTCGTCGGAAATAATGTATCAATCAATTATCACATGCTTATCGCGAACTGCAGTCTCAATTTAAATTATCTTCGCTATTTTAAAACTCCAATGAAGCGTTGGAAATTATAAAATAATTAACCGTTTTCTCGATTCCATAATTACTGCATTAATTTACTCAGTCACTGACTTAACTGATTCACTTTTCTATTTATATTCTACTTCAAATCTATTTTTAGATCTTCACTGATTATTAAGTTTGAGACTAACCTTCTTCGAGAGACCTCTGGATGGTGTCTTTGTCAGCCTGGTTCATTTTGACCTCGAGGGCGTGACTTTCGAACAGGCTCACGACGCCATCCATCAGTCTGTAGTTGACCTCAGCGTCCCTAGCCGTGGGGTCAACAGGCAGAGCATCCATTTTCTTAGCTGACCTGGGTTCAGGTTCACCTTTGAAGACCACTCCATCTACAATTGTTATGCTTTTCGATGCTCTTAAGTTGTCGACAACTCTGAGCATTTTTTCCTGTGAAAGAAAAGTTGAATTAGACTTTTGATTTAGAATTTTGGAATGAATTGAGTATTTTGAATTAAGAATTTTCGAAATCAAGTATTGGATTTTATCTTGGATTTTGGCAAAAGAATTGCATTATTGAAGACAAAACAGCAGCGAATTCTTATTTGGAAGGAATTTCCGGTCAAGCTTCGAAACTTTTGAGGCAAAATTGGAAACGTTAATTGTTTTAGTTGGCCGTTGTAATTTAGATCGTATGCACACTTGTTACAAGTGAAATGCGAAATCCTCAACATCAACCACTGCGAAACCTGATTCCACAACACACACTTCACTTTCACTTTTATTAATAAAATTATTATTAACCTTCACACATAAAATGTAGTCTCCTTTGCAGTCCTTAATGACGTTTATCGCCGATTCTAATGTGGTATCACTGTCCTGAGCCGACACAAAAGCCGTAGCCGCCAAAAATACTAAGAAAAGCTTCATTTTGTTTTGTTTTTTTTATTATTTTTTTTTTTTTAGATATATTTTTCCGACATCTAGGGATGTCAAGCAATGTTTGGCGTGGTGATTGGGCTGCTATACAGTTTTATCATATTCCCCCCCACCTGATTTCTGTATGAAGCACGTTGGACCATCTAGGTTAAGATGAGGATTTTGTGATTATGGACTCTAATGTGATCGGTGCTAAGACTGGTTTTTGGGTGAAAGTTTCTTACTAGGGTTTGTTGTGCATTCTTAAGGCCAGGTTACTGAATGGTTGGTTGTAAAATATTTGTATATTTTGATAGTCATTTACGTGAAATGAATAATTTATCTGTGTGGGGCTATTGGAAGTATTGTGTGCATACCATTAAGGAATAATTATTTTTGGTTAGGTATGAGTTTTCGAAAGTAGTATTGATTTTTCGTTAATGTATGAATCTTAATGGTGTTGAAGTTATGCGATTTTATGAATGAAATGAGAGAAAAGTGATTTTGGTCAAACCTAAAGATTTTAAAATACTTTACTTTTAATAACGAATGAAATGTGTAAGGGAGAAAAAGGATTTCATATAAGTGGATATTTCTTAATACCTACATCAACAAAATACCACAGATCTAATTCAGAAAGTTAAACCATGCATTTCGCTCTTACCGCAGTAGTACCTTTGCGGCTCTAAACGTTGCAGGGCTAATAATAAGGGTTTTATGTTGTTACATTATGTGATATAGGTAAGTTTCTCTTGTCGATTATTGACTTATTCATTTCTGATCATACTGCTCATTGATTATTGCATATAACCGCACCGGTTCTGAAAACGTTTAAATAGATTGATGATCAAATTACTTAACTCTTTGACTCGAAGTCACTTTTTAGGACTCTCTGAGTTTCTTAGAAAATAGTGGCCTGTATATAAATATAGGCCATACCAACCAGTCTTACCAAGGGGTATCGTATTACCGAATTACTGGGTTGTGGAGGTCAGATAGGCAGTCGCTCCATGTAAAATACTGGTATTCAGCTGCATCCGGTTAGACTGGAAGCCGACCTCAACATAGTTGGGAAAAGGCTAGGCAAATGATATAAATATAGGCCATAATACCGGGTAATTATTTCATTTCTGAGTTCCTGAGAAAATAATGGACATAAAAGCCAGGCTAATTATTATAATACCATAAAATAATTTTGCAAAAAAATATAAATAATTTAAACACCAAAATAGAAATCAGGCCGCACAAAAATTCAAAACGGACATTTTGCAGTTTTATTTTACATTTTTTAGTGATATTACGTTGTTTCATTTCTATTTCACTAATTCAACATTCAACATTCTCTACATTACACAACTAAACTAACAGATGTTTCAGATTATCTATTCAGACTGGCTAAAGTGATGATAATTTCATGCCTAGCGGTATACCGCGGCTTCGCTCGGGTAGTCTTGTTCAATCTATCGTGTCTTCACTTACCGTGATAAGACATATCCTATATGTTTATTGGGGTATTAAGGATTACCGTGGAGATGCCGTTAAAATACGTCTTCTTGGATTTATGTTAGAAACTTGGAAGTTAATATGAAATTACTTCGTTCTTAATGGTCGTGATTTATTGGTGAAAATCGGTGGGTTTAGGATTTTCGGTTGAGTGGTCGGTTTTGGTTCGGAATAGGCTATTTTTACAAGGTTTATTATTAACTTGATCTGTTCGTATGTGTTTCCGGTTACTCCAATAGTCATCCATTTTTGTGTTGTTTTAGTTTTAGTGTTGTTTTATTTATTTTATTATTATATAGGTACACACAGTAAAATACATAATAGTTACGATATAATTAAAATATGAGCACAAAGGTACTGCTTATTTCTTAAGAAATTACTTCCAGCAGACCTGCGAAAGGAGAAATGAGAAAGAAATGAAGACAATAGTGAGTGAGAACAAGAAGAGAAAAACATGATTATGCGAAGTCTTAACTAAAAATATTAAATATGCCACACATATGCGCAAGAAAATTAACATTTACTATTATCACTGTTACTGTCACTGTTTATTACGGTTTATCTCCTTTTGCGAGATTTTTTTTGAAGGGAATTAAACCCTCTTTGAATCATCATTCCCTTGTTCTTTATCTGATTTACTTGTGGTCGGCGCAACATGTTTTCTTGTTCCATACTTCTCTATTAGTCCCTTTCTAGTCATAAATCATCTTTCGCACAGCCCATCCATATTTACTTTTGACTTCCTCTACTCATGAATGCTAAGGGTGTACCCCATTATAGTTCTGTTTCAATTTGTAGGGTCACTTATGGACTGCCAGGGCTGCGGGAAAGTCCGTAAGGGATACCGGGGCACTTGGCAACAGGCAACTGAAGGAACACGGGTGGGTTTTAGAAAAGTCTGAGACGCATTCTCGCTCCGCCCAGAGCGGGAGAAGTCATTTTATGATTTCCCACATGCAAAAAAAAAAAAAAGTGTCACATAGGACACTGGTTTTGTCACAACTTATATATCAAAATCTTTGAAAGGACTCGTCATACCCAATCAACTCAGCCTATCGTAGTCCACTGCTGGACATAGGCCTCTCTCAGGCAACAACAGCCCCCCCGCCTTCCTATCCAGTCAGTCCCAGCTACCTTTGGTCGCTCCATCTAGATGGAGGGCATCCCACACTACGCTTGCCGATACGCAGTCGGTCCTTGAACAAACATGGCCAGCCCACTGCCACTTCAGCTTGCTTACTCTTCAAGCTATGTCGGTAGCTATGGTTCTTTTTCAGATAATTTCATTTCTGATTGAATTTGTTTTTAAATATTTTTAACTAGTCTATTATAATATAACTTGATGAATTTGGCGAGGCCTTAAATGTAATAAAGGCAGATAATGCAAAGTCAAAGTCAAAGTCAAAGATTTATTTGCAAACTAAGTGTACATTTTGGTGTTCGTTTATAATATAGGTACTTACAACTTAGCGGCCTTTTCCAGGCATCGCAAATTTGAGGGTTATTTAAAAATTTAATACAACTATGCTATTGACACGATTTTACATTAATAATTTCAATAATTTAGTATTACTCATTCAAATAATAATATATGCACATTTTAATAATTCAATAATAACATATTTTATTTAGAATAGGAAGTCATCTAGTTGGTGGTCTAAGTGTGTGTAATGTCTGTGTACGAGAATGTGTGTGTGGTAGTTTATTCATTTATTTTTGGTTTAAAAAATCATCAATTGAATAGTAGCATTTTTTTTGTAGGTAGGTTTTTAATTTATTGTTAAATGGAGCAAGCCTGGTTTCCTTTTTTATCTCTTCAGGCAGCTTATTATATATTCTTATTGCCATGTATTGTGGGCTTTGGTGTAGCATTTTTAGTCGAGACGGTGGTTGGTATTGGTTAAATTTGTGCCGGGTGTTGTAGGTGTGTATGTCCTGTACTTTAGTGAATGTATGGATGTTTTTGAAAACGTAGATACATATATCGTGTAAATATATACAAGGAAGCGTGAGTAATTTATATTTCAGAAAATAGGGGCATGAACTACTGTAGGGCAAAGAACTTGTTATACATTTCTTATAACCGATCATAATCTGACGAACTTGATAAGTGTTAATAGTAGTGTAAATGTAAATGAGAACCAGACAGAAATAAATCTAGACCATTTTTTGTGTAACTCCTAAATCAAAACTGCGTCTGCGTCATAACATTATAAGTATCATAAAAACGAGTCTTATTAATTTATTATCATTAATAATGTTACATCCATTATGCACTTTACATAATTATCTGTTATAATTTTATTTACATTTGTTCAATGTGTGTAGTCATTTGTTTTATTACCTATTTTTTTATACTCCGACTACGGCGCAGCATAAATGAGGGTTATGAGTTGGACCTGTATGTATGTATGTTCATCTTTTCCCTCATAACTTCTAAACTGCTTATCATAATTTGATAAATGAGGTATCGTTGGAAGCGTCTTGATTGTCTGCTGGTTATAGGATATGTGGTGCCACATTAAATTGAATATTTGGTGCCCTGTTGGGTATCAAATCAATGAAAGGGCCTTATTAGCACATTTCAAATATGATTATAATTATCAAATATACCTCACCTAACCTACCCCATGGTAAGAAGTCGTGAGTTTATGTATGTATCTTTTGATTCTTGATCTCAAAGATGACCCACATTTTCTAGTCGATGGTACGACTTCCATCTGAAATTCGAATTCTTTTTTTTAAATAATTATCTATCCGACTTCGTATAAAATTAGAAAATGGCCCCCAAACAGCTTCTTTTCCAGTCAATACAACATTAAGACAATAAGTATAGACGTAGAATTAGAAACTGCACAAAACCAGTTTTCAGTCTGTTATGGGGGATATAATTCTAAAATGCCTACTTTGAAACGTGCTTGCTCTGAGGCTGTGCCACACGGATGCGATTTATCGAGTGATATTTTTATATTCTCATATTTATTATTTTCTTAAAAGCAAGCTTTTATGAAAATATTAAGCCGTGTACTGACCGGCGTTACGGGGCGTAATGTACCATTCGCAGTGAGCATGTTACGTTACGCCGTGTTCTAAACTCCATGTAACATGCGCTCGTTGCTCGCGTGTTCGTGCTCGTTTACGCTCGTTACGTACTGGGTGCACGAATGCTCGCTTTGTAACATGTTACATTACACCCCGTAACACCGGTCAGTACACGGCTTTAAAAGCCTGATTCTGACCTAGGGAAACACAAGGGAGCACAGGACTGATTTATGTGGCAACGCTTGGGGGAGGCCTATGTCCAGCAGTAGACGTCTTTCGGCTGCGATAATGATGATGAATGATATGATTTTGTTACAAAGTACTGGGGCTTTCGATCCTTAGCTTGTCATCGTCTTGTCATAACCGTAGAGCGAGACAATCCCCACGGCATCCTCCTGTCTGCTGATAACGACAAATAAAATCACCGAACCACCCATTTTAAATGACAAATGACATCTCTAGATTTGCTTTCAGGTACCTACGGAAAAACCGCTCTTCACAAAAACCAAAACTGACGAAAAAAATGAAAATGTTTTTATTGTCAATTTTGTTTGAATCCGAAGTGATTTTGAACGGCTCTTCTTTGACTTTTCATAGTACCGGTCATTGAATTGCAATTTTTTGGCAGTGGAGGTTTACAGGTATATGACAGTGAAAAGAACATAATATGAAAAAAAAATAAGATAAGTTGCGAGTTTGTGACCCAGTTGTATTAGGTGTAAGATAACGTCCACACCGTCTCCTCATAATCACGAAATGTTCTCGCATAATCACATCAGACACACATCATCGTGTGGGGACGCCTTTACTTTTAACCTACTGTAACCAGGTACTAGTACAATTATCTACTACAAACATCGAAGGAACAGATTGCGATAAGTATTGATGCTAAAAATAGAAAAAGTTTTTATTTTTTCGTCTTCATCCCAGATATCCCGTTCAAATCAGTGCTAAAAGTGGAAACCCTCCTTTTGTCTGGCTGCTACTTAATCACTGCTTGAATATTTACCTATGTTTACTTGGGTTTAACAGCATCTAATAAAAGTAGAATAAACATCCTCACGAGTATCATTGTTTACCATGTTTGCTTAAAACCCTTTTTTTTTTTTTTTTTTTTTTTTTGGGTGGGAAATCATCCAATGACTTCTCCCGCTCTGGGTGGAGCGGAAGGGCGTGTCAGACTTCTACTGACTAAAACCCACCCGTGTACCTTCAGTTGCCTGTTGCCAAGGTCCCGGTATCCCTTTCGGACTAACCCGCAACCCTGGCAGGCATCGGTCCTAGCGGACCCCGCCAATTGTGCTGACATCTCTTTGAGGCGCGCGTGGAACACGACGCGCCATCGACCCGGGCCTGGTCCTGATCGGACGGCGAGCTACCCATTGCTCGCCGTCCGCAAGCCCGCGCCTATGGTGGCCGGGAATCCGCCTGGGATTCCCGACGCCCAGGGCGTCTCCAGCGGCGGCGGCGGTTAGGGGCGTGAGGGCGCAAACTTTGCCTCTCCCTCACGCGTTCCGCCTCCTCCTTCGCGAGCATTACTGCTTCGCAGAAGGAGGTGACTGCTTCCCATGCCCTCTCGCTCCGTACCATGGCCTGGACCAGAGCCGGACGCGAGAGGTCACCGCCGCCAATCGCCTCCAAGAGGACACGGCGGGGCTCCGCCCAAGCGGGGCAGACCTCCACCGTATGCTCCACCGTGTCCTCCGGGCGATCCACACAGTGGTGACACCCGGGCGTTTCCTCCCGCCTTATACGAAACAGGAACCTCCCGAAGCAACCGTGTCCGGTGAGGACCTGCGTCAGGCGGAAGGTGAGGACGCCGTGGCGCCTCTCTAGCCACTCCTCAAAGAGGGGACTTATCGCCGCTGCTTAAAACCCTTGGTCTTTCTAATGGAACAATCGAATCCTAAAGTTCAGACTGCAAGTTTATCCAAAGAATACTTGAATCAGCTCAGCCTATGTCCAGCCATGGAAAACCGCTCTCTCTGGCTGCAGTACAAAACCCTGTCCTCTGCCTTCCGCATCCAGTCTGTCCCAGCCACCTTTTTAAGGTCGTCGACTCGTCGGTCCATCTAGCTAGGGGGCATTCCACACTACGCTTGCAGTGTCCACTCCAGGACTCGTCTGCTCTATCGACCATCGGTCCCTCGAAAAACAGGACCAGCCCGCTTCCACTACAGCGTGCTTACTCTAGAGAGCCGCAAAAAAATCTCACCGTGAAAACTTAGGTGAAGTGAGCTTGAAGTGAACTGGCAATAGTGTAGTGAGCCTCAGGTGGAATGACCGCTCACTTCACCTTAGGTGACATTTTTACAAAATAGACCGACTGAAATCTGACAATTTGACAGCTATCAGGCTAAGTGGATTATGATAAAGCTGATCTCGTTAAAATAATTACCGCGGTCATTTCGAAATCATACGTTAAATTACTATTCACATGCACACGCGCATCGCTAAACACTAATTAGTTTTCGGACTATTATACTACACAATTGGATCGACACGTTTTTTACTGTTTATCTCATGAATGCACAAAAACTGATGTTTATTGACATATTGGACGGTTGGACGATGTTATGCTTGTTTGTTAAATCGATTTAGTGGAACGGTTACTGTAAATGCTAATGATTTCAGTTACTTGCTGTCTTTATACTAATAATAGGGGTCATTCTATGTAAAATAAGGGTATTCAGCTGCATCTGGTAATACTGAAAGCCGACCCCAACATACACATAGTTGGGAAAAGGCTAGGCAGATGATGCTGCCTTTAATTACATCGGGTTTATTCTACGAGTATTTTATGTAAGTCGGTGACTCCAGCTGTTCTTTTCTGTGAAAATATCACCATGAAAACTTAGGAAAAGTGAGCTTCAAGGCTTCAAATGAGCTGTTCCATCTGATGCTATGGATTGACATAATTGGCAGTTCAGTTCACCTAAGTTTTCTCGGTAAGATTTTTACAAAATAAAATAAATCGGCTGTTCTTCTGATAGAAAAGAAAATCTTTAAACGAAATCAAATCACATAAATTGATTTGATTGATTTGATTTGAAGTAAATTTCTAGTATATTATACATTTTATATGACGCACGCACGGTTAGTTTTCTAATACTTTACTAATGGAACTAAATAAATTAGTAACACTTTTATTTTCCCATTGATAGTAGATTTATTATTTACTTTGAGTTCGCATCTTGAAGTTACTTCACGGGTGAGATAAATTTATCACATACAAGCCCATGAATTTACCACTATTCATAAATGATACTGCCTAAGAACCTAATTAATACCTTCCAAGTCTATTTTAGCACCTGTACACTTCAAACTTGAAAATGTCACAACATTGGCTTCAGAATTTCTACCAAAGGAGCATTTGTGGCTGAATTGGAGAGTTTAGTGAGCTTCTAAAGATTAAACTACACTGTCTGTCACCTCAATGATGTGAAGGGGCTACAGAATCTAAATACCTCTTCTATTACTTAACATGATATAGCATCACGCCTGTATCCCCGAAGGGTTAAGCACAGGTGAACACCCACATTTCGCCAGTTTCAGTCCCATAATACGAAACCGGGCCTATTACCATCAAGCGGACACAAATACAGACTCCGGACTTCACATACACACACATAGAGTATGTTGGTTTGTTACGCTTTCACGCTAAAACGGCTGAACGGATTTAGATAAAATTTGGCACAGGCGTAGTCCATGACCTGGAATAGGACATAAGATACTTTTATCCCGATATTCCCACGGGGTTGAGACTTACGTGAGTGAAACCGCGGGGTGCAGCTAGTCTTTTATAATTCATATTATCTGTCGAAAGAGACCAGATCCAGTGTCGTAATTATGTAAATATTGTCACACTTGTCTATGAACCCATAAAACTTTCCATCATATTTTTTTTTTCAGACCAAAATTCTGCAAATCATAAGCCTTTATCTTTGCTGACACCACTGTATACTGTGCAGTTACCGCTTCAAAGTATCAAGTTATGCATTTATTTACAAGCGTAAAACGAGTTACCTAATCGATAATGTGACGGGGTAATCGATTTTACGCTTATTGACTGCCGTCTGACCCCGTAAGACGCGGAACTAACTGCGCAGACTAGTATGATTTAGACGCGTGTTTATTAGTAAACTAGGTATATTTGTTTAGACCAAAAATCTTGTCGTTTTATAGAAAGTGTTTTCCTTTGGGCCACATTTTTTTTTAGGCTTATGTTTGTCGCGTGGCCTTTAATAAACTTATTCCAAAAAAGTAATGTTTATTATTTTTGTTGTCCTACGAGGAGCTCATCGCTATGTAGTAGGTAACGGCTGTTACTACTTAGCCATGAGCCCCTCTGATGACTTAACATGTTGAGCTTAACCTGTTGTACTCTGTTAACCTGTTGAGTCGATACAACAAGTTAAGCTACATTTACCGGGGTTGGTCCGTGGATATGTGACCATCTTTACATACCGAGACTCCTCAGTGTCCCGGAAAGCACGTTAAGCCGTTGGTCCCGGCTGTCATTCGAAGACCTTTGACAGTTGGTACGGGTCCTTAGAAGCCCGAAAGTCTGACGACCACCAGTCTTACCAAGGGGTATCACATTACCCAGCTACTGGGTTATGGAGGTCAGATAGACAGTCGCTCCGTGTAAAATACTGGTATTCAGCTGCATCCGGCTAGACTGGAAGGCGACCCCAACATATTGGAAAAAGGCTAGGCAGAAAGTCATTAAGGTATAATATTAATCTTGCAATTTAGACTTGTAAGAAATACAAGATGGGATTAAATTGAAAATTGACACTAATAATGAAGGCCCAGTGAATATTATTACATATCGCATAGATCATTGAGTCGTATAGCTAGATTTCAACTGGAACCGTAAACATGCTACCATAAAAATAGGTTATATTGTCTACAATTCAATAATAGAGGTAAACATTGTGAGAATTATGTCAGTAAGATGCTCGCAGGTAATGGTCGACTTGACTATAATGCGTGATTATGTAAATTATAGTGTTTACTGGTTTACTTGCTGGTATAGTAGCCTAGAACATGGGTAGGCTGTGTCTAGGTTAACAAGATAAGCACTGAGTTTGTATCGCCATTTCTTCTCAAGGATATTCTGATAGGAAATGGCAACTCCATCTAGCTTATTAATATATTTGTTTTATATATGACGTGTGAAAGTGATTGAAGTCAGATAGGCAGTAGCTCCATGTAAAATACTGGTATTCAGCTGCATCTGGTTAGGCGGGAAGCTGACCCCAACATAATTGGGAAAAGGCTAGGCAGATTGATTGATTGTGTAAAAGTGATTCCGATATCCTATTTATAGAATAAAAACAATTTCATTTTATTTCAAATATGACTTTGTTAGAAGGAAAAGGAAAATTCAATAATAATAGAAGACCGGACTAAACTTTAGGAAAATATGAAAATTGATCTTTGTTTGGTGCTTTTTTGTTTTACAAATATTGAATAAGGTTTTCGTACAACTGCAGTAGAACCTTACCCTGCAGGGTAAGGTTCCACGATATCTAACAATGAGTGACTTCAAATATTGAATTATTTGAAGTCACTCATTGTTAGTTATCGTTTTATATTATTCTATATTTATATTATTCTTTCCATTTTCCATTCTCTTCCTTCTTTTTTTTCCATTTTGTTTCTTTTCTATATTTATTTCTTTGCATTTTTTTTTATTTCAGTTTTTGTAAAGATTTGATATCTGAAGGCATATTCCCGTAATTAGAACGTCAAAGATCTAGTCTCAATCTCATCTTAAAAATGCAGATAATTTAGAAGTATTTTTAACCCATTGGGTCTGATATTAATTTAAATGCGAACGTTATTAGAAACACGGGAATTACACGTTAGATATTTTATTTGGTATCAAATCTTCGACTCTATACAAGAAATTTTAAAGTCTTATGTTCTAGATGTTAACCAGTTACGATAACAGTTCCGAATAAAGTAGCTATAGTCCAGCCGTCTAAAGAATGCGTCCGTGATAACTGTCAGTTTAACAATTTCTAGTAGTAATAAGGATCAAATTCACGAAACACTTATTGGTTAGTATGAAACTGACAGCCTACTTTATTAGGTAGCAATGATAGCCTAGTGGTGTGACTGTCGGACTGCCAAAGTCTCGAGTTCGAACCCAAGCCACGCACCTCCGACTTTTCGGATTCATGTGCATAATGTTTAATAATTATCACTTGCTTTAAAAACGGTGAAGGAAAACATCGTGAGAAAACTGGTATGCCTTTTTTTTTGTGGAAGGGCGTGTCCGATTTTTACTCACTAAAACCCACCCGTGTTCCTTCAGTTGCCTGTTGCCAAGGTCCCGGTATCCCTTTCGGACTTTCCCGCAACCCTGACAGGCATCGGTCCTAGCGAACCCCGCAAATTGTGCTGACATCTCTTTGAGGCATGTGAAGCCAAGTCAGAGGCCCTTGGGTTGCTTTTAAAACTCTGACACCAGGTTAGTTACCACTAACCACACGATAAGAAGAAGATTTTGGATCACCACTTTAATAGGCCCACAATTTACCAGTGCATGCCTTTCTTTACCAGTTACCCAATCCATCTACTTCCAATCTGGCAACACACACTACCGGAACACAGTTTTAAATAGCGCCGAGCAATTACCCAATCAGCTGCCACTTTCCTTATTGACTGTCAAATATTGCGTGGGTAATAATAGCCCAGCTATCGATATATTTCTAACAACCTCTACACATGTTAGAAAGCTATTAAGAGAACAATTAGATGATCAGTGAAATACCGAATATGTGGGAAAGGGATGGAAGATAGTTGTTTTGTGTTGGAAAGGGATGGGAGATATTCGATATCTATAATCGATAGATATCGAAAGTTAAGATGTAGATGACAGGGGACCGTTAGGAGCTCTTTATTACATGGTACGATTTGTCGTGTCGCGTGTCGGGTGTCGGATTGCGGTCGTCTTGTGTTGATACATTTTGAGTAGTTTAATGCCTGAATTCCTGTTAAGTAGAGTAAGAGGAGTATGATATTATTGATTTTCCATGCCATGTATTTTTAATTCTACCACGCAATTGTACCACGTTGACAAGCTTTACTATGTGTTAACTGGGGGGCCACCTGGAGTTCTAAAATACAGGCCTAGGCTTAGTTTAGACTTCAGATCTCCCACAAATTACAAAATGTTGTCTAAATACCTGTCAACTTTTTTGTTTAAGTAGTAAAAGAATGTAATCTGTGGAGATAAATAAAAATAAAAAAATTGTTGACCCATTTACTGTGAGCAATTTTGTTTTAATTTTCTATTCCTGTTGGTCTCTATGTTTAACCCCCGACGGAAAAAGAAGGGTTATAGTTTAACGTGTGTGTATCTGTGTGTTTGTCTGCGCCATCGTAGCTGCCAAACGGCTGAACTGATTTTGATTTTTTTGGTTTTGTTTGAAAGGTGACTTGATCAAGAGTGTTCCTAGCTATAAAAAAATGTTTATTAGATGCTTTTTTTGTCGGGGGTTTTAATTTTTTTATTTAAATAGCTTTTACTTTAATAAAAGTCAGGACAAACACAAAAAATATATTGTTTATTTAAAACTACTGTTTTGATTTGCTTTTTGCTCTTTATTTCATTTTCTACACACATAAATTATATTTTTAAATATAAGAATAAAAAAAATATATAAAAACATTTAAAAATATAAAAAATAGTAGCCCACCGGTATCGGGAACAGGGTCCAAGCTACCAGCGGTCAGGGCTCCAGAGAGTTTGATTTGCTTAATTGTTAAAGCAACCATAGTTTACAACACTATCATAATGGTTCTATAAATAAAATAAAATGTAACCAGTGTAGCCATTCCTAGACAACAGCAAGATAAACTCTTTAACAAATCGAACAAGATAATCATTATACTCTCACGCGATCTTATCACGCATACACTTAATTTAAATACTTTTAGTTATGTTAACTGATATTAAATTATGTAGTTTAATACCTTTTTAATTCGTTTTTAACCGAGTTCAAAAAAGAGGAGGTTCTCAATTCATCTGTATGTTCTTTTTTTAATGTTTGTTACGCAATTACTCCACCAATTATGAATTGATTTTGATGATTCTTTTTTTTATTTGTCGGCAGATTGATTAAGTTTTTTGTCATAAGCTAGGAGTCTGAACGCAGTTCGTATACCTACTCGTTATTAGTGGAGTTACGCACCTTTAGTAATAACTATGGTACGTTACATCATAGATCACTTAAGTTGGGTATATTGAGGTGTAACTTTAATAATCTATGGGTTTGTTCGTAAAGGGGCGTTGTTCCCTAATAGACTTGCCTCAATTTGTTAATCCTAAAATTGAAGGCAGACCAGCACGACGCGACGGCGCGGCGCGACGTTCTCATAGATTTTTATTCAACTAGAGTCGCGTCTCACCTGTCTGTGGGAGCTTTTAAAGAAAACCAAATAATTGTATTGAATCAAAATTAAAAGTCATTTATTCAAACTAGGTTGAGAATCAGCGCTTTTCAAACGTCAAAATTACATAAGACTGTACCTTAGGATACAGATACAGTACCTTCAGACGCCCGCCCTTCACCACTTCCTAGTGCTTTATCTGGGAAGAAGTGGCGTTACCAATTCCCCAGCAGCACAGCTGTCTGTTCAGTTAGAAAAAAAATGATTCTATGGTTTAATGGTTTTTAAAAACATTATAACATCTCAAAGACTTGATCGTAAACTATAAAAGTCTTATGATCAATATGGTTAATTTTTGAAACTCATTGCCGACGACAGTGGAGCACCGTAACTTTCGATTTCTTCCACACCTCACTTTCATAGTTTGAATGAATTCTTTGCATAGTTCACTTTCTACGTGAGGTCAAAGGTAGGGCTTCGTAGGGTGAGAGAAGTGATTATTTGTGACCTGTCCATAATAACTGATTCGTTGTTATACTTAGAGTTAAACGCTGTATGTAAAAAAAGCCCTTTCAGATCCGTGATGTTAAGTCCGTTGCGTTGTGTGTTGATCCGTGGTGTTGTTAAGTACTAAGAGTCTATTTATGTGCTAAAAAAATGTTGTATCTTTTTTTTATTTTAGCGGGTGGAGTACATGGAGCGCGGGCGGCCGTCTTTTAGCAGGTGACAACAAGACATAACTTATTTATTTATTTATTTTATTTTACAGAAAGCTTACAGAATAATAACACGATTGAAAATCATTCAATCTGCCTAGCCTTTTCCAACTATGTTGGGGTCGGCTTCCAGTCTAACCGGAGGCAGCTGAATACCAGTATTTTACATGGAGCGACTGCCTATCTGACCTCCACAACCCACTAACTGGGTAATACGATACCCCTTGGTTAGACTGGTTGTCAGACTTTCGTGCTTCTGACGACTCGTAACGACTGTCAAAGATCCACAAATGACAGCCGGGACCAACGGCTTAACGTGCTTTCCGAGGAGTCTCGATATGTGAAAATGGTCACCCATCCACGGACCAATTCCGGCAAGCGTAGCTTAACCTGATGGATCGACCCGAGCGGCTGTTATTACTTAGACACGAGCTCCTCCGATTCGATTCCGATTCGATTTCTCGATTGAAAATCATTCTTAGGTAGTAAAAATTGCTAATTACAAGCTTCCATGTATACTTCTTGCTACAATTACTTTTCGTCGACTATTATCCGTCAACAGCGATTTACATACCAAGGAAAAAAGAAAAAGAACCATACATCAAAAAGTTAGTCGGGTCGTGCAACATCAAAGCAGTTAAACCCTGTAAGAGCACCTACAATACCTACATAACACTACGTCAGATAATTGTGACCGCTGTAACTCTTGTGATGAGATTTTTACTACGGAATAGATCAGCTGGTGGTCAGAGCAAGTCCAATCCAAAAATTAATATTCCGTTACCAGATGCGTCTATTTGGCTCATTTTAAAATACCTTTAGTAATTTATGCAGATCATCGTCATGCGATCTTCAAATACACGTGTATCTGTGAGCTGGGTTGGTAGTTCACAAGTGCGTGACAACTTAGTAGTTCCGTGCACTTGAGAAGTTTAATAAAACCTGTTTCTGTCAATCACTAAAGGTGATTTACGTTTGATGAGCAGCCAGTCATAAACATACATAATTTATTATTATCTTTATTTGTGACCCTCATGATAAGGTTTGGAGCTTCTTGAAGCATCAGGTTGCGGTTTCAAAACCTAAAATATCCACATGTTTGCAAGGTTTTGAACCCATTATGTACGCTCGTACCTATGAAAATACTCATATAAGTATAGCCATTATCCACGCATTATTTTCAGTAACATTAAACAAAAATGATTCCTGGGAAACAAGAAACATCAAAAAGATTGATTGAAACTACTTTTATTATTGGTGTCATAAATAACTCGTAATGGCAGCGCGCAATGTAACGCACGTTAAAAATTTAGCGTACGGGTGCGTGCAACGGTACAGAAGCTGTAAGGAAGGGTATTTAAAGTTTAGTTTTATAATTTAAAACTTGTTTTCCTGGCAGCCTGGAAACATTGACTATCTTCATAACCAGAAGGTTCCCAGGTATTATTCAAATTCAAATTCAAAATCTTTAATTCGAGCTAAGACTCTTATAGGGTTACTAACATTTTACTTAAAACTACGTGTTAGTAAACAACACAATACGGTTACACATGTAACTGATATCAATAAACTATAAAAGGACAGTCCACTTTGCCAGCTATCATTTTCAGATCCCTGTTCCCTGGTTGGTATGATTATTCCAGCATAAAAAACTATCACAATGATGGGGCAAACAAGTGACTCTCGGCTTCCTTAAGCCTCTTTTAACACCCTGCTGATTTAGACTAAACGAACGAATGCACATTCTTTCCCCACTCTCCCAATTTTTTTTTTGTGTAAACAGTGACAGAACATTATTTCGTTGGTCTCTTTCTACCAAAATGTCAATAAAATAACAAAATAATGCTCTAGCTCCTGTTCTGGTTCTATATTTGTTTAGTCTAAGCCCATCTTTATAAAAATTATTCAGGTCAATAACCCTATACTAAAACAATTTTTTGAATGGATTTTTACACAATCATTAGATTACCTAAATATGATTTCTAAAAATAGATTCTTATACAGTCAATGGATACCGTGTTGGACACTGACTAATTATTATCTCATAAGGCATCTTCAATCCAATGTTTTCACCTATTACAATGAAAGTCAATCTCGAATACAATGGAGTGTTATGGGAATAAAACAGAATTGTTTGTTGGCAACATTATTTTAATAGCATTCTCTCAAGATGTTATTGTATTTGTACGGTTAGCCACACAAAATCAATCTGCTTAACCTATTCTTAACTATAATGGTGCCGATTCTGTTGTTCACAAACTAAACTATAAGTGCATCTTTTTCTTTCTATTTCATTAAGAAAAGGACAGAAGATAAATTTTAGTTTAGTCCTGTCAAATTAATCAGCGCCTGACGTAAATTGACGTAATTTTAGTAGGCAAGTTTTTAAATCACGTCTAAACTTGTATGGGCGCTGATTAATTTGACAGGACTAAACTAAAATTTATCTTCTGTCCTTTTCTTAATGAAATAGAAAGAAAAAGATGCACTGACCTTAAATTTAGTTAAGTTTATGAACAACAGAATCGGCACCATTGGCTCGGCTTCCAGTCTAACTGGACGCAGCTGAATACGAGTATTTTACATGGAGCGACTGCCTATCTGACCTCCACAACCCAGTGGCTAATACGATACCCCTTGGTAAGACCGGTTGTCAGACTTTCGGACTTGATTGACTTTCGCCAAAGATCCACTAGGTACAACTTTTTCACAAAAGATAATAAAATGTTTGCACTTTTTATTTATTTTTAACTTAACCTCACTACTTCGTTGACTGTATATAAAAACTACAGCTGTAGTAAAGATTGTACTATGTTGTGTTTTTGTTTCAATTACGTCACACTGTGTGAATGAGTTGTGCGTAAATTGTGAGTGAAAACAGTTATTATGTCATTTGCGATAGGTATGAGTTGGTGAATCGGTATTCTTCACTGAACAAATTAGGTTTTGATTCTTCATGAA
Source organism: Lithophane socia (assembly GCA_947522985.1). Lineage (NCBI taxonomy): Eukaryota > Metazoa > Arthropoda > Insecta > Lepidoptera > Noctuidae > Lithophane > Lithophane socia. The sequence continues at coordinate 1,506,441 of OX383274.1, forward strand.
CGAATAAGAGATTCACACTTACCAATAAGGTAGGATTTGGACTGGCTGGAGCGACGATCTTCGCAGGGTGGCTGGTAGCAGCTGGATGAGAGTTGCCGAGAATCGAGCTGAATGACTTGCAGTTGAGAGACCTTTGTCCAGCAGTGGACTGAATTGATGTAAGCTGATGATGATGATAACTTATCAATGAAACTCAATCTTTGTCAGTTCGTTTTATTAGCTGCTTGATTTGTACCAACCATTTAAAAGACATGTACCTAGATATTTCGCAGCTGATTTACTGATCAAAAACTTGAACAGGGGCCTTAAAACAGTCACTTTGACAGATTCATAATAGGAAAATAATATGAATCATCGTAAAATGTCACAAATTGACAATTTATAATTATGATCAGCGTGTGATTCTTATTACGAAATAATTCATCTATACATAGGACTCTTTTTTTTGGAGATCCGTAAAATGGTTCACACAATATGAATTGATTTTGTGTCAAATTAGAGGAATTGCTAATGACTGCTGGAAATTCAGGAAATGAATTGATTTTAGATAAATGGCTAATGTGGCTGTTTTAGACCCCTGAACTTCTGTGACTGACAAAAAAGTGCGGATACCGAGTGAACCTCTTTTCATTCTTGGCCAGCGAAATAGGTTATGAAATAATTATTCCTACTTTGTATCATCACTATTCACAAGATGTCTTATGATGTTTAACCATCCACAATAATAAATTATGTACACAATAGTACCAAAACTGTGTTACTATTAAAATCCCAATCACGTGCCGACATACAAATTGATAACATTACAGTATGATATAACAGGTAGCTACTGATTTAAATATTCATAACTAACAATATTGCAAATTAGTAAGAGTTGCACTTTCGGTAGTAGGTACAGTCAGCAGCGAAAGTCGATTGAATCAAAAATTCTTGAATGCAATGTTTCAAATCTAAGATGACTCATACATGTATGGAAGAAGACTTGCTGCGATGACTCCAAATAAAGTTGAAAATTAAAATTACAAAAACTTAACTGTTCTAGAAAATACTGAAAAGTGTTGTACATAATGTTTTAATGTCAATTTAGATAATTATAAAAGTTAATTGACTTGCTCACCATACTTAATTAAGTAGTATATTATTAATATTAATGTATTGTGTAAACGGATATGATGGACTAATTAATATGTAGTATGACACTATGTCCTTTTGTGGTCGAGTTGATACCATGTGTGTGTGAGAAGTGAAATTGTTTTGGTTTCGTTTTCAATATTCATAATATTATTCAATATTCATTTTTTTTTCCTTACTTACTTTTACATACTATTATATATTTTAGTGTTACATTGTTTATTATATTGAAGATTTGTCAACACAAGTTGTATGTTAACCCAGTAATATAAAATAATATAAATAAAAAAAATATTTTAAAAGAACATCATACAATATTCATATTCTATTTTAATTTGGGGTCTACTTAACAGAGCAGTTAATTTTTTTGTAATTGATCTCATTATTATGTTATGATAATTTGTAATTATCTAATCATAATAACTATTTATGTCCACATTTTATGGGATATTAATTTTTATACCTACATTTTTATTTTTATAAATGTAATAGTTTTAAATTTGTTATTTTAATTTTATTCTGTTGCTGTGCTCTTACATGGTCATATTTTTGTATCTAGCTTTAAGCCTTTTGTGACATCTTTTTTACAATAATTTAGAATGCAATTAATGAATTGACAAAACAGTTACACTGTGGCCCATCCTCTTTACCCCATCTTGAAGTTCACACATAGAATATCATTATCTCCTTTAACAAAAATGACTAATTAGAACCGTTGCCAAGCTTCTGAGCATAATAATGGCCCACGTAGATGTGAAATAAAATATATTGATTTGATTTGAATGAGAGCAGTGGTGGGTGGCCCAGTCGTAACGGTATACGAGTTATAAGTCGTAGGTTTGAACCCAGACCCTTTACTTTGTGTAAATTATTTTATCAACACTGCTCTCAAAATGGTGAAGGAAATCATGGTGAGGATACTGGCATGGCCTGGAACTTAAAATTCGAACATCCACCAACTGGGCCCGTGCGGAAGATTTTGGCCCTCTACATCTCACTGGAAGACGAGGCCTGTGTCCCAAGTAGAGATAGCATTGACCTTGCCACGCCATCTATTAGAAAGACAAGATGACATTTTGACAACCGTTATCGTCTAAAAAGATGTTTGGAAAACTGTAATTTTTGTCGTCCAAAGATATTTCTTGTTTACCATAAAAGTATAATACCAGTTTTGATATAAACACGTTTGTCACGTTCAGGTTTGGATGTGATGTTCACGGTGTTAGTTCCGATAGATTCCGTGAGAGAGCGCTCTTCTCAGAAGTATGAAAGAAAGCAAGGAGTGATAATGATTATAGAAAAAGTATGTAGATAGACATAACATTACGCCTGTATTCCCCAAAGGGTTATGCAGAGGTGTTCCTATAGTACACCCATATTTCGCAAGTTATGTTTAAGTCCCGTGTAATAGGAGGCGAGCCTATTGCCATCAACTGGGCATACATCCAGACTCCGGGCTGCCACTGAGAAATATTTATATCAAGAACATACGTATAATACTTGAAAAATTTTTTTTTTCTAATTATATTAAGGTACAGTACGATTCACAAATGGCGGCCGTCTGCGTACGTACGTACGTACTCATGAAGAAAAGACTTAAGACAAAATAATATTTTAATGTTGGTTAAATAATTTGTGTCCGCTCCGGTCTTGACGCATTCCGCCCGCGCCTCACCTCGCACCTCCAAAGGGACCTAAAATATGCCTTCTGCGCCGTGGTCATCTTTCGTGAATCATACTGTACACACGGCTACACTTCAAGCTATACATTTCCAGTATAAGCTGACCTCGTATTGTACGGAAATCCTATACAATGCGAGATCATCATAAACTGGAAATGTATAGCTTGATGTGTAGCCGTGTGTACCTTAATATAATTAGAAAATTTTTTTTTTTCAAGTAAGTATTTTACGAATGTTCTTGATAAAAATATTTTCCAAATGCTGTTTTATTTTAAGAATATTGGTTCAGTAATATTCTCTTACTTTTGTGTTTAATCAGTTTAACTTGGAATATCATAATGGAGTCAATGAACTTTCAGGGGGCCAAGTCTACTAAATTACAAACGTATCAGTGGTCTCACAATGATCAGTTTTAGACATATATGCCATACAAAATCTGTCAAAAAATCATCATTGCGAGACCACTGACACATTTGTAAATTAGGAGATTTCGCCCCTTGGTCAAGTAGTAAGTAAATATTCACTGCCAAGATAATAAACACCAAAATAAACTAGGCGCATCGTGTTAAAGCGGCCAAATGATGAAATGACAACGTATCGTTTATTGGCTAAGCAGATCACCATACGGCCATTTCTACGTTCGGACCACGAGATACATTACACACAGTATATTTAATAACAAAGTTAAAAAAAACATATCATCAAAAATCAATCAATCTACCTAGCCTTTTCCCAACTATGTTGGGGTCGGCTTCCAGTCTAACCGGATGCAGCTGAATACCAGTATTTTACATGGAGCGACTGCCTATCTGACCTCCACAACCCAGTAACTGGGTAATACATTACCCCTTCGTTAGACTGGTTGTCAGACTTCGTGCTTCTGACGACTCGTATCGACTGCCAAAGATCCACACATGACAGCCGGGACCAACGGCTTAACGTGCTTTCCGAGGCACGGAGGATCCTCGATATATGAAAATGGTCACCCATCCACGGACCAACCCCGGCAAACGTAGCTTAACCTGACAGATCGACCCGAGCGGCTGTACTATGACTTAGCCACGAGCTCCTCAAAAAAAACATATCATCATGAGATTATAATCATCAATCCTTTTGTCAAGTGTCATCATTCTCCTGTCCTTAGCCCAATTTATTTGTGGTCGGCACAGCATGTCTTTTCCTTCCATACTTCTCTACTAGTTGTCATCTCGGTAGTTACCCCCATTCTATCCATTATCATCTTACACACAGTCCATCTATCGTTTGCCAAGTATACAGGCTGTAAGGGTAAACACTCTTGTCATTTAAACCATGGGTAGTTGACTTAAATATAAAAATAAATAACCGAACACAACAACAAAAAAAATCGTTATTTTCGTTAAAAGATTGTAAAAAGTTTCTATCCGACACCGTGCTCGCTAGCGAAACAGCTGACTGACTGAGGGAGGTGTCGCGCTCGCGGCCGGTCAGGTCACATCCAGCACCCCCAGCCCGTGTTGAGACGCAAGTTCGTTGCCCTATGCGCTAGGGCAACGAACTTGCGTCTCTTGTGGTAAAATGTGGATTTAAAAAAAATTAAAAAAAAGTTGTAATTTTCCATTGATTTTACGTTCTATAAATGAAACCAAACCACTGGTTGCAAGGATAACGGTGTTTACCCTAACACCCTGTATTTCCATAATAATATAATGGCACTGTGGAGGGACGTCCACGGTACCATTATTGGGTAAATCGAATAAAAGTGATGTTAACTATGTATGTAGTGTTTAGCAAATTGGAAATTGTCTTGCAAAACTGAATGATCTTAACTTCTCTGATACAAAAGACATCAACGCAGTAACTGCTTTTGCGCATCCTTACATTTATTATAAAACAAAGTCCTTCGCCGCGTCTGTCTGTCGTCCTGTTTGCGATAAACTCAAAAACTACTGCACCGATTTTCATGCTGTTTTCACGAATGGATAGACCTCTGCCTAACCCTTCGGGGATTTCAGGTGTGATGTTAGTATGGTATAATATTACGCTACGAAGGTTTGGCACACCCACATTTCCCGTTACTTTTTTTTTTTTGTCGAGCCTCCTGTTGCCTCCAGACTTCGAGCTGTTACTGGGAAAATTCTTAATGAAAAAACCCAATAACACTAAATCTGGGAATTGAAACCAAGATCTCACGCTTAGCTCCCACGCTTGCTACTACTACCAACAAAGCAGTTATGTTTCTTCCTATAATTAAATCAGTTCAAAATCACAATCGGAAGTAAATCTTACTTACAATGACTAAAAACCTTCAATCACAGTATTGTGAGTTATGTAAGAAAAAGAGGCGAGGGAATAGGTGTGGAATCTACGGGTAATTTGCTGGGTTAGCATGCTCAGTAGCATTGTTGGTCGAGCATGTTCGGGGACATTGTTGGTCGAGCTTGTTGGGAACGCTCAATGCTTGTAATTCCAGAATATAGATTAATTTTTGTTTAATTTAGATTTATTTTGAGAAATCGAAAATGAATAAGTCTCTAAAAACCTGGTAAGAAGCCAGTTGGCTTGATTGTTTTTAAAAATTAAAAGCGAGGATCGATTTGGTGCAGTCTTACCAAGGGGTATACCCAGTTACTGGGGTTGTGGAGGTCAGATAGGCAATCGAAAATCGGTTAGAGTGGAAGTCGAGCTGCTTGATTGATCGACTTGGTTTATGAATGTACTTTAACTATTATTTTAGTAGCTTATAATTAAATTTGTTTAAAAAAATTTCACACTTAAGACTAAAAAATGCCCATTTATAACCACTTTTCATTAAGTAACTCAGAACAAAATTCATATCTGTAACATGCACTTTTTTCTCATTTCAATTTATATCTAGGGATGGCTCAGCATGACATGCTGAAAAACACATTTTCTTTAACTTGATTTTAACAAAAAAAAAATCTAGATGAGATAATCTAATGGTTTCATACACCCGATCTGGGGGCCAAGTCTTCTAATTTACAAACGTGCCAGTGGTCTCGCAATGATGAGTTTTTGACAGATTTTGTATGGCATATCTGTCAAAAACTGATCATTGTGAGACCACTGATACGTGTGTAAATTAGTAGACTTGAGACCCAGTCATAATGTAAGTTTTAAATCATATCTACCAATATATTTTTACTTATGATATGTACCTAACAATATCCGCCAACAAGTTGGTTTTTCAACGCTCGTCACAACAAACTCCCGTATGTCTCCACCAAAGCTCCTCGCACGCGCCGAATCACGATCACTTTCACAAGACAAACGCATAACTTACACACTATGAACGAACATGTGTATTTACATAAAAGATAAGTGGCAGAAGATAAAATCAGTAGAATGCGTCAAACAAAAGTTACTTATAAAACACTGTTAACTCATATGCTGGGGCTACATTGTCGCGTTATCGCGAACTAAACTTCACGCGCTCTCTACCGCACGCCTCTCGACGTCTCGCTGAGCAACAGAGAGCGCGCGAATATAGTTCGCTATAACGCGATGACCACTGAAAATCAGCGCTGTGCTGTGGGTCCCCATAGCGCAGCATCATGCTGAGTGGAAGCCTTCTTGTCACAGTCATGACGTGCAGCTGCCGATTATTTATCTGTATACTCCTGATCTCATATGTTTTTTTTTATTTTTAATTTTTAATTGTATTTAGATCTATTTTGGTTTAAAATTGCTGATCTTTTTGTATGCACGTGTTTCTGTGACAAATAAACCTATTTTTCTTTCTTTCTTCTTTCGATAATGTAGCCCCAGCAATGCAGTTAAACGAATGTCACCAAAATCACTGTCTGTATTTCTACATTAAAGCCGAATTTACCGAACTAAGTTTGCGCACCTAGTTTTGTAAAGTCAATCAGGCTTTATATTTGTAATTTTCATGGTCTACTTAATAAAGACTATTTCCATGTATCTAAAATACATACATGTACATACATGTGTGTACATAAATAATAAAATAAATAAATAAGACTATTCTATCTATATAAATATTATGATAGTTCTAAAGAATACCCGAAAAAAAACGACAAAAGATCTGTCAAAAATTAAAAAAATTGATAGATCTTTTATATGAATTAAGAAAAGATTATTTTAGAAGAAGTTTAACATTTTGTGAAACTGACAGATAATACAAATATTTTACAAAGTTAGCCTTCTGATTAACCTTTTCCGTGGCAACAACAATGCACATATAGGTCGGTGAAGATGGAAACAAGATAAAATCGTTAGCATTTACATTTAGTTAATTAGAAGTTACAATTTAAAAGGGTTTTAAACATCTTTTGAAATGGAAACTATATCTTATAACAAGTAGAAAGTATTGTTTTAAAGATTTTATCCGTGGTATGATACTGATCCTTATCTTATTATTACAGGCCCTTAGTTTAGAAGCATTTTTGGAAAAGCGAGCAACATGCCATGACTGGTATTCAAATTGGATCATAGATATAAAAAATGTTCGTTGACATACATTTCTTTAATTGTAATAATAATTTTGTTTTTAATTTGATTTTCATTTAATGTTATTTGTAAATATAATTGCCCATTCTATGAGTCTAATGCTACTCGAAATAAATTATTTGAATTTGAATTTCTGTTATGTCCAATGTCTCATCCACCTCCATGCTGAAGCTTAATGGTATTTTCCACCAGATCATTCTGAAGGTTTCCGTCAACCACTGTTTGACATCAGCCAATAGGGAGGCCGACAATTTTTTTTAACCGTCAAATGGATTATTAAAACATTTTGGACACGACACCGTACGTAGGGCATCTCATTGTTGATTTTAGATGAAAATCGTAACTATTTAACCGGACTTTCCTGTGGCTGCCTTAAGCTACTACACTCAGGGCCTCCCACTAGGGGCATATAACTATTCTAAATTAAAACTAAGTGAGCGCTCGCTAAGGGCACCCCCTGTGGGGTACGAACCCCCGGCTTAGGGCGTCACTGACGGGAGGGCAGCAAGATGGGACAGGCTGGATCAATATCGGATCATTATTATTATACGGGGAATTTAAAGCTACGTGCTCAGCAACGGCGCGGGCTGGCACATCATCGGACAAGTCTGTGGCTTGACGTCCTTGGTCGGTAGATTTTATACTGACTTGTGACGTAGCGAGCCCCCACTCCCCAACTTTAGTGCGTTTTACCTGAATATTTTTTTATTAATATGATAAAGGAATAAAATACCGGCCAAGTGCGAGTCGGACTCGCGCACGAAGGGTTCCGTACAATTATATATATAAAAACTGCAAAAAAAATTATGTCTGTTGTATGGGAGCCCCCTTAAATATTTATGTTATTCCTTTTTTTAGTATTTGCTCTTATAGCGGCAACAAAAATACATTGGCTGTGAAAATTTCAACTGTCTAACTATTCACGATTCATGAGATATAGCTTGGTGACAGACGGACGGACAGACAGACGGACGGACAGCGGAGTCTATTACTAAATAGGGCCCCGTTTTACCCTTTTGGTACGGAACCCTAAAAATATGTGTTTAATATTTTTTTATTATGTGACTGACGGACTAAATAGTTTTTTTTGTACCCAATCAACATCCCTATTCTCACTTCATCATTCTCCTGCCCTTATCCCAATTTATTTGGGGTCGGCGCAACATGTCCCTTTCTTCCATACTTCTCTATTAGCTATCATCTCGATAGTCACTCCCTTTCTAGCCATATCATCTTTCACACAGTCCATCCATCGTTTCTTTGGTCTTCCCCTACTCTTATAGCCATCGACATTCATACCCAAAACTTTACTCACAACATTTTCCTCATTCCTTCGCATCACGTGCCCATACCATGACAACCGATTTCCGCACAATTTTTCAGTCACCGGTGCCACTTTCAGACTTCCTCTTATCCCTTATCTCACTTCAATACAAAATTCTCTAGTGACGCCATCTGTTGTATTTAATTGCTCCATCACCTGAAGAATATTCAACACTACATAAATTCTGATTTGCGGTCTCCACTAAAAGGCTGTTCTGCTCATGTTTACGCTAATTTTGTGCGAGGCTGATGTCCAACCTACATGATAGATGGAATAGAACATGCTTTAATTATAGCCTCGCTAACTTTTATGAATTGATATCGTTAGTTTTAACGACGATGTTAAATTGACTTTGAATACATAACAACTTAGTAATTTACATGTTAATTTGAGAATTAAGGAAACGTTTAGTTTATCAGCTGTTTTATGAATTGAGATGTAAGATTATTAATGAGTCCAAGCGTCGCGTCGCCGTCGCTCGAATCAAAATGGCGTTTCAACGCGAGTTGGTCTCACTCATTGAGGGGTCAAAGCAAAGGCATAATGATTTCATTGATTTTGCAAAATTAGGAATTTTACTGTTTTCATTATTTTATTTATAACGTGCTGATGCGTGGCTTCACCCGCGTGGATGTCGGTTATTATAAACTTAAACCTTCTTCGAGAACCACTCTATCCATTGGTGAAAACAGCATGAACATCGGTGCAGTAGTTTTTGAGTTTATCGCGAACAGGACGACAGACAGACGCGGCGTAGGACTTTGTTTTATAATACGTAAGAATATTTTGAGATTTAAAGTTCCTGACAACTAGAAAAAAAAAGGATAGTGTAAAAAGCTCTTCCTATTTGTTACATATTTTTATCTTTGACACACATGATTTAAAAGAACTAAGGTTTGTACAAACACTTTTATACGTCAAAAATATTGTGTTTTTACTAGATTAGTTCGGTTTTTCCTGTCTAACTACTCTCAGAAGAAACACCCTGACAAACAACGATTCACAGTCTCTTTTAGAGTTTATTATTATAAACCGGTGACGACACGATCTAGACGCGTACCGCAAGGGTTGGATCGAGGTGGCCCTGGAAAAGGATGTTTGGAAGGAGCCCTTTGATCAGCAGTGGGAAAGTGAAGGCTAACAAATAAAATATATATATTAGGTCAAATTATAAGCAGAATTTTTGTCACAAACCCGTTTTTCAATCAATAAACTAACTTCTTAAAGACTGCTGCTAAACATTGCATAATCATAAACAGCCTCTAATGTGCCCACTGCTGCAGGAAGAGGGAGTGGGCCGTAATCCACAACGCGGGCCCGGCGCGGGTTGGTAGCTGTCACATATCTTCGAAGTTTTTGGTTTTCGGACATACCGGTTTCCTCACGATGTTTTCCGTCACCATTTTGGGAGCAGTGGTGATGAAATAATTTACATAAAGTAAAGCGCCTTTCAGGTCGAACCTGCGAACTACATCCTGTAAGCCGCGGCCGTTACCACTGGATCACCACTGCTTGCTAAACATTGGCGTCTCACTAATACTTATTTAAAAACGAAAAGAAATAAAACGGTACCAACGTCTAGCCAATTTTATTCGATTGCAATTCAAATCGATTCATTAAAGGCTATATCGATGTCGTCTGTCGAAAGTCGATTATGCGAATAATCGCATGATATGTATTCGAGTTACGGCTTTTAAGACGTGAGAGAAAATTTGTTACAATGATGTAATTTGACTTTGAAGTACTTCCGGTGTTGCGAAATTTGTATTTTTAACATATTTCCGGTAACGCTGGCAAAAAGTCCTTTTCCCGACCAATTCTTTGTTATAAAGAGTAATATCAGAGTAAGTAGAAACTATTATGTCTTTTAAGTCACGGGAAAAGGCATCCTAACTAATATTATCAATGTGAAAGGGAGTTTGTTTGTTTGTTACGCTTTCACGCTAAAACGGCTGAACGGATTTAGATGACATGAGTAAACCTCGAAGACATAGGACACTTTTAATCCCGATACAGGATGAAAAGGGATCATGGGATCGAGACTTACGCAGGTGAAACCACGGGGCGCAGCTAGTAAGTTTATGAAAGGTAGAGTGAATTATTGTTTACTCCGAATCGTTCGACACATTTAACCATAACACCTTATGATTAAGTAATATGGCTGAGTCATAGTAGGTAAAATCTATAAAACAATATGACCAACAAATAAACATAACATCACGACTTGTTTCCCCGAAGGGTGGACAGAGATGTACCTATAGGACACCCACATTTCGCCAGTTATGTTTAAGTCCCGTGTAATAGCGGGCCAGCCTATTGCCATCAACCGGGCAAGAATCCAGACTCCGGGCTGCTAGTGAGTTTCATGAAAAAACCTAATAACACTTTGGCTAAATATGAGTGATGGCGCCAAACACGAGGCAAAATTCTCTGCCGATTTAGATTGACATCAACACGCCAACGAGAAGTACCTATTGTATTTTAAAATCAGTACCTTGTCACCATGATGGCAACATCCATTTTATAAATCCTATAGTACTAACCCGAGTAGCCCATCCTCTTTGACAAAATTACCTTTTTTTTTTTTGTGTTAGCCTACACTGTCCAACTGCTGAGCAAAGTCTCCCTCAAATCCTTCCAAACATCCTTTTCCAGGGCCACCTCGATCCAACCCTTGCGGTACGCGTCTAAATCGTCCCGCCATCTCTTGCTGGGCCGGCCTCGGCGGCACCGACAATTACCTTATAATAAAATAAATAAAAAAATAAGAAAGCCTCTATAATTCATGCAAACATACCTCTAATTTTTTCTTTTTTTTTTACCTGATTTTAATAATATTAAGTTAATTTAGCAAGTAAAATGCTTCCTTAAGATATCAATATCTTCCTAATATTATAAATGTGAAAGTTTGTGTGTTTGGATGTTTGTTACTCAATCAGGCAAACACGGCTGAATGGATTTGGATGAAATTTGGCAAACAGATAGCTTATAACCTGGATTAACACATAGGATACTTTTTATCCCGATATTCCCACGGGATCGAGACTTACGCGGGTGAAACCGCGGGGCGCAACTAGTTAGTAATAGTAATAGATATAATTTACTCATTAGGATTTACTCATTAAGAATTGCCTTTTAAGTAAATAATAAACGACATCCATCGCAGTTACTCGTAGCAACAAAAATCTAAATATACCCAAACTTCCCTCAATATCATATAAAAACTCGTTTCTATGCCAACTACACTTTCCTACTTCAAAATTATAGACATTACATCACTATCGACTATCGATGTCGATGAAAGTTTTATTATAGTGGATCGAATCTCCGATGTATCGATATTTTGCGTGACGACGCCCATTTGTAACACGTGCGCGTGTGAGTGAGAAGTGAAGAGCTTATTTGGATGCGGCAGTATTAAGTAATAAAAAAATCAATCTGCCTAGCCTTTTCCCAACTATGCTAGGGTCGGCTTCCAGTCAAACCGGATGCAGCTGAATATCAGTAATTTACATGGAGCGACTGCCTATCTGACCTGCACAACCCAGTAACTGGGTAATACGATAACCCTAAAAATAAGACTGGTTGTCAGACTTTCAGGCTTCTGACGACCCGTAACGACTGTCAAAGATCCACGAATGACAGCCGGGACCAACGGCTTAATATGCTTTCCGAGGCACGGAGGAGTCTCGGTATGCAAAGATCACCCATCCACGGGCCAACCCCGGCAAGCGTAGCTTAGCCTGATGGAACGACCCGTGCGGCTGTTAATAAATATTGCATAATCCTTCTAATAATATAAACGCAAAAGTTTGTAAGTATGGATGGATGGAATTTTGTTACTCTTTCACGTAAAAACTACTGAATGTATTTGGATGAAATTTGGCAAACACAACTAAATAAACGCGAAAGTTTGTAAGTATGGATGGATGGATGGATGGACTTACGCCGGTGAAACCGCGGTCGCAGCTAGTATAAAATATAGGTCAGATCACATTTTCGAAGTTCATTTTGGAATAAAATACCTTGACATTTTTAACAAACTTAATAACGTATGCTGCTTATATTATGGTGTTCTTCCAGATTTCATCATCTTTGTCATGTCGTCGGTCCATACATAAGATATAAAAAGTTTAAAATTAATGAGTGCCTGAAGATGGATGGCTCCACTGAGGCTGGCCAGAACGAGGTGGCGAGATGACGTGGACTAAGCGTCCACGTCATCTCGCCTAGAACCAGGCCTAGGTACCCTAGATACCTAGGCCTGGTTCAAGTGAGTTCTTGGACCAACTCCAAGAACTCACCTTTGCCCAGCATCAGCAGTGAGACAGATTAGCAACAAAAAAAAAGTATTACTTAATCGCAAAAATGTATTTAAAATAATAATGATGTGCAATACATTTTTAATATTTCTACAATAGCGAAAAGGCTCTTATTTTAATTACCCGGACTGCCAAGAAAAGGTTATGTTTTATATAATTGGCTTTTGTCCGTGATATGTTAAAATAAAACAAATTAATTAATTAGGCACACAAACCTGCCATCACCTCTGGTACCCACAATATGCCGCATCTATCTAAACTGTGCTCATCATACATTTCGACATCTCATTCGATTATGAATGGAGTAATAAGTAATAACGTTGTGCTTTTCTTCGCGAATTTTAAGCTTCATTCAATATTATAAATAATATAAATGTCATTCACTCTTCGATTTCATTCACTCTCTTTTTCCTTATATTATGAGCAAGTTGCTCGTATGCAGCTGTACTTGACGGTCGTAAATCTTAAGGATTTTTTTTCTCCAAGAATTTTTAAAATACCATTTTCTTACAGAAATAATTTCATTTCATTTCTTCTTTCAGTCTCATATTCCGATGGGACGGCAAGCAGACACGACCCGAAGGTGATCAGGCGCAGGAAAAAAAGCTTTACTTGCTTCCGAGGTCGAGGGTGTCACACCACCAACTTCCAGAGAGATTACTGAGAAATTCCTTCTGGAAAAACTTAATAACTCTGCCTAAACCTGGAATCGAAGGCCACATGCAAGTGATGTGACTGTTAGACCAACGAGGCATTTATTACTTTTAACCGACTACAAATAATGAGGAGGTTGTATATAAAAGATAAACTACCAGTTAAGCTGGGCGAAGGACAACTGCGTCCAGCACTTGGTGTGGCAACACGTCGTGTTCTGGTTTGCAACTGATCGGTCAACCGTCATCCTGAGGATGCCTCGTTGAGAGGTGAAACACGTGTCGATTTCTTACAGGGTTTTTTATGACTCTTGAAGAACAGCTAAGCGGAATAGGTTACTTAATGTATCTATGTCTATTGTATTAGAAACTACCTAAATCTTTATGTACTCCAAAAAATCTATTGAATAGACTAACTGACACACTGAACTTGAACTATGTGATGCAACTAGAATACTAACGTTAGCTCTAATCTTTATTCAATAATCTATATCTTACTTGCTAATCCTAACGCCGGCTAGCAGCATAGTTTCCTGTACATGCCAACCTACCTTTTCCTTATGAATGTTCTCAAATAAAATAACCATCAAGCATTTATCCTAATCACGGTGATGAGCAGTAGTGGTGAGCAGTTGTAGGTCGTGGGTTCGAACCCACCCAGGTGCTTTACTTTGAATAATTATTTCATCACTGCTCTAAAAACTTCGTAAAGAAACCAGCTTGTCCTGGGACCAAAAATTCAAAGACATGTTTCATCTTTCAACCCGCACTGGGCCGGCGTGGTGGATTATTGGATTATGGCCCACTCCCTCTCATAGAGAGGAGGCCTGTGTCCAGCGGTGGGAACATTATAGGCTGATTATGATAATTATTACCAAATATCTTATTATATCTGGTAGTCTGGTATATAATTTTAAATGACAGCTGGCCGAGGTCAATGAACTGTCTCTACTCATGCCATAATATAAAATATAGCGCTATAAAACGACTTTTACTTTTTAGTTTTTGCTTTATAATTTGCACAACTAGTTTATAATGCACATAATATAAGAAAGTTGAATAATTCCATGATAAGTCGGAGTTTGGTGAAAAAAATATTCTAGTTTTTGTAATGAAAACAAAATTTTTGAAATTCGTTTTCACTTTGCACATTTTTGGTTTATTTTTACGGTGGATGGCCTTGAGGAAAGAGGTTTAGTTTTCAAGCGGATTTAAAACGGCTGTGATAGAAATTGTGCTAGATTATTGCATAAAGATTTCAACGTGAAAACTTGGGTGAAGTGAGCTGTCATTCCACGATGCTAGGGATTAACACTATTGACTGCTCACTTCACCTAAGTTTTCAAAGACAAAATCACAATCATCAGCATATCAGACTTTCAAATTAATTATCACAAATGTAAAGATATCATTTTGTTGACACTTCCCAATTAGCGGCATTAGTTTTGCCTATTGTGCTTGAAGCAAGAGGTAGCAACGGACGGAATGATAAGAGGGCACATTCTTAAAATTGGCAACGTCGCAAATAGCAGTCAAATATTTATATCTTTTATTAATTTGTGTTTTTTTTTTATTAATTTGTAATTGCAATAACAATGAATTTTAGAAAAATGAACAAGATTTGTTTATTTTCTAGGTACTTGTAGGTATATGTGACGTTGCCAACTTTCAGAATGCACCCAAAGTTTTAGTGGGTTTTAGTAGTCTACTGGTAGTTCGTTTGATTAATGTGGCCCAAAAACAATTCTAAATTTTACCGTCGACACAAAAAGAATATAGGAAAATTTTAATTACTTCTTTCATTTCTTATTTCACTACTCTATTATGTTTGCAAGAAAAAAACTAACATCTTGTGTAACTTTTTTTAATTTTTCCAAAGCAAGATTCATGGGATAATTTTTTTATCACCTTATTCATCTATGTAATCTTCTCTCTTAACACTAATTATATATTTAATACACACATTGTATCCACTCTGAAAGTGAAGTCAAAACTTTTTGTTTGAATACTCGTACGTCATTCACTTATTCCATTGTAGTGAATGAATGAAAAACGTAGTAGAGTTCGTTAGGCAATTACATAGCACGAGCCAATACCTAGTAAGAGTAAATTGGAGCAAAAAGTCGCAACAATATGTGCACAACACTATTGCTTACTGAAATATACATGCACGTGAAGTATACAAGACGTTTATTGTTTTTTTCGTGTGAAAATCTTGAGACTCTTCATCTACATAAATTTTAGTGTAGCCTGTAACTAGGTTAGTGTAGCTACATTATGAAAATAAATAAGTATATAAATAAAGGTGATATCTTCATATATCCAGAGTGTCTTTAATTCGACGTATTTCTTCCAGGACGTGATAGTTTGAGCCATTTGCATTCAAAAATCGAAATCAAACCATTTTATTTCACATAAGCCTACATGGTCACTTATGAGACGTCAGAAGCTAGGTGCACGGTTCCAATTGGTCGTTTCCTATGGAGAAGAGCCGGCAAGAAACTCCATGGTTACTCTTTTAAAAGATAATTGGCTTTTACAATATTTTTGAATTACAGTGTTAATAGTTATGGGAGGACGGTGTACGCCTTTCAAAAAGTTTTAGGTAAAAAAAAGTCTACAATCCACTAAACCTACAACGTTCTCACATTCACAAGGTAGAAAAGAATTTATATAAGATAAATATGAAACTACAAATAAAAACCTATTTAAACCAAATGAAATGATTTGTTACAGTTGTAATGATTACAACTGTAACAAATCTAAATAATTAACATGTCGGCAAAAGTCACTTATAAAGAGTTGAAATTGAATTGTAGGTATAAAATGTCAAATAATATTATTATGTATGTCAGGGATGAATGTAAAAATAAACATGGTACACAAAAAATAGGCATTGATTAGGCAATCCATATAACCTAGGCAAAAATCCATTTGATTCGGGAAATCCTAATAATCCTCCGAATCGGGAAAGAATCCTAGTTTTTATTTGCCATTTTTCTCTTAAACTACCAAATGGAGTTTTATATTGGTTGATACCTACTTTAAGAAAGTTTTCCACGTAATCAAATTCTGGGAAATTTTCAAAATTACATAAAACTTGGATTTTCTCGATTTCCCATGGATTTTTAACTAGGCTCTATCCTTCTAGGATCCTAGGTTCCTTAAGATACCGTTCTATGTTCTCAGATATCATATGGAAATTATTTGGGGTTTGATTAAATACATGCCATAACAAAATTTTCTCACGCCCGTCAATCAAATAGGCTGACTACTATAAGTTCCATCAATATTTATAGTTTTTGAATACATTGACGGTTATAAAAACGAACTATAAACGTTCACGGTTACAAAGCTTCCCAGATCATTGATTAGATCATTAGAAGTTGTTCAGCATTAGAAGAATAACAACATGACGTAACATAAATCCAATAAACCATATTTTTTTTTATTTGTATTCGGTTCTCGAAGCAGAATGTTCTTGAAAGCTGTTTCATGAACCGGTTTTCTTGATATGACGAAATATTAACACTTGGTTCAATCATCATCATTATATCATAAAGTAATATTGTTTTTATCTGTAATTTTTACCATGAATTTAGGGTTCACATAAATTAGTAACAAACCCTATAATATCTAACATATAATACATAATCTAACACTCTTTATAAAACTAGTAATTATTTAAAGTGTCTCTTTGGTCAAGCGCTACTGCTGACCATGAGCCCTGGGTTCGATTCCCGGGTCGGAAAGTGGTATTGGGTTTTTCCATCTGGAATTTCTTAGTAGCAGCCCGGAGTTTGGAGTTGTGCCCGGTTGATCGCAAAAGGCTCGGCCCCTATTACATGGGACTCATACATAACTGGCGAAATGTAAGTGTACTGTAGGTACACCTCTGCCCAGCCCTTTGGGGAATACAGACAGACGTTATGTTATGTTATGTTATTTAACAAAACGTGGTGACTGATAATGGAAATAACATCCTTTTTACAACTAACAAGTTATGAAACACATGACCTACATTAAACCAATTAAGTTTCCTCCTCACCTCTGAAATATTAACAGTCAACAACAAAGCTGCATTGCGATCTTTAATTTAAAATCCGCACGTAATTGCTATGTGTGCGGTTGTAATACCTACCTTGTTATTATCAATGGAGCTCGCGTTTCGGATCGGAATTTTATTCGCCTACTTATTTGTAATGGTCTCCGGATGTTTATAGCCTACCTCTTCCCTTTCAGTTCAATCAACAGCTTAGTCTGTCGCAGTTCACTGCTGGGCATAGGCCTCTCTCAGGCTGCGCCACAGAACCCTAGTCCGCCTTCCGCATCTAATCTGTCCCAGCCACATTTTGAAGGTCATCGGTCCATCTAGCCTTTTCCGCTGTCCTTTCAGTTGGCATCCCAAGCAGAAAACGAAGTGGAGAGTATGCATCTGCGTTTTCCAGGCTGTTATCATCGCCAGAATCTCCCTGCTCTTACTCGAGTTTAAAAGGATGATACACAATAGACGTAGATAATTATATTTAGTAACCTTTAACACTATTAAACTATTTAACTACTATAATATACTTTTTAACTATTCCTCAATAGTCATAAAAACCGTTTATTTTCCCTAAACAAAATTAAGAATACTGTAAGAAATCAACACGTGTTCCAGCTCTCAACGAGACATCCACAGGATGCTGAGCGCTGGACGCAGAGACAAACGAGGAAACGCTCGGCGTGGCAACACGTCGTGTGGGTTCCGCGACTGGTCAATCGTCACGTGTCGATTTCTTACAGGGTTTTTTTATCTGGAATTTCTTAGTGGCAACCCGGAGTCTGGATTTGTGCCTAAATGTGGATGACTGTACTATAGATACCCTATGCTTTGCAGAGTATTTTATGTATGACTCTTGAAGAATAGTTAAGCGAGATAGGTTTCTAACTATATTGTATTTCATAATGGATTTCCGCAAAATCACACCTGAATCAATTAACTAAGATGATGATTTCACGCTGCACCGACCCTTAAAAACATGCGGCTGTCGTAGGTCCTCTTTTGTCATACCACCAGCCTCCATTCTAGTGTTCACGTTTCAGTCATACTGTCTTTCATATCTGTGAATAAGAGGAAAATAAGATCTTCAAACTTTCTGTCAAGTATGACTGAAGCAGTAATGGGAATGACAAAGTTCAACGTTTTATCAGCTGTTGAAGGTATATCAGATTTAATGATTAAAGAACCTGTAGAAGATTAATTCTGGGCTGCCCGATGAGAGGAAGATGGAGATTATGAATTCATGACCTTGAGCAATATCTGCGTACCTACGCCTCATTATGACCGTTTGCATAAAAGAAGCTGAAACAGAACAAAAATACAGATAAACAAACTGTCAAAATAATATATAGATAGATAGAGAGATAGTTAGATAAAACGTTTATTTGCTGCACACAAAAGACAGCACAACATACTAAAGCACGGTTAAATAATAATTAATTACTAATTAATAATAAATAGCTACAAAGAGCCAATATAAAAAAATAAAAAATAAAAACAATAAAAGAAAACTAGACACAGTGATGACAATATTGTTTGTTGTTTTGTTTATTTGTATTTCTTTTGGTTTTTTATTGTTTTTTTATACAGTATGTTAACTAACAAAGGGCGTTCCCGTTAACCTGCAATAGTATAACGTCTATACATGCTAAAAAAAATATTACCATAAAAAAGAAATGTTTTTTTTTTGTTTTTGTATAGTAAAATATTCACAAAAAATATTAAATTGTTACGGAAAATAAACTCTCTGTACACGCCCACTTGTCACACTTGTTTTTCTACGTTGAAATACGCCCTCTGTTAGTTTACATACTGTATAACAAACGCTAAACTAAAACTAACAACAATAACTAAAAATAGGAAATCATATTCGTAACTATACCGCACCGGACATTACATAAAAAGTGTTCACGTGCGAACATTGTACGAATTAAAATATACGCTCGAAACACCTGCACGATTATGCAATTTTAGAAATCATAAAAAGTACGTATTTCTATAACTTCACGGTTGTATAGCCTTAGGGGGTAATCAGAGTAATTTGAGTATTAAGTAGGCATCCGCTTTCTGTGCTTAGGGTCGCTTTTTTGGTCAAATAGGCTTTCTTTTGAATAGGCCTCTAAGACGAAGGAAGAAAGTTAATAGGCCTGCTTCTTGACCAGCATGATAAGTAGATATTATTCTTTATAGTACACTTAATGAAATTACACCGGCAAGTAGGTACTCTGTTATAAAGTAACAAAGTTGCGAGTCCAAAGTCTGACAGTAATGCCGATTCTGTTGTTCATAAACTAAACTAAATTAAAATTCAGTGCTTCTTTTTCTTAAGAAAAGGACAGAAGATAAATTTTGGTTTAGTCCTGTCCAATCTGCGCCTGTCACTGCTCCATAAAAGTTTAGACGTGATTAATTTGCCTACTAAAATTACGTCAATTTACGTCAGGCGCTGATTAATTTGACAGTACTAAACTAAATTTATCTTCTGTCCTTTTCTTAATGAAATAGAAAGAAAAAGATGCACTGAACTTAAAAGTTTAGTTTGTGAACAACAGAATCGGCACCATTGACTTTTGTAGTAACAACTAAATATCGTCTTAGTCTCATCGTATGTTGCTAATTTGCTATAAACCTCAATGATCTAGTTATATGTTGATTCAAACAAATTTAATTAAAAGATTCAATCAAGTCTTTGAAAAAGTAGTCTATAGTTCGCTTTTTCATTTAGCAAAATGAGTCTATCTATCTATGTTCTCCTGAGTTACTTAGACGAAAATAATGTTGATGAAAGCACTGTTTAGGAATAGTAAAATTGCCTCGAGGCAACTACTACCACAGTAAGAAGATGTAAGAAAAAATAAAACAATGTTTTTAACTTAGATCGACAAAATATAAATGGAAGAGGAAGGGGATGAGAATAAGACCTAATACATAATATACTAAACTTATAAATATAATAAAAATATAATCGGGGAGCTCGTGGCTAAGTAATAACAGCCGCACGGGTCGATCCATCAGGTTAAGCTACGCTTGCCGAGGTTGGTCTGTGGATGCGTGACCATCTTTACATACCGAGACTCCTCCGTGCCTCGGAAAGTACATTAAGCCGTTGGTCCCAGCCGTCATTCGTCGATCTTTGACAGTCGTTACGGGTCGTCAGCCCGAAAGTCTGACAACCAGTCTTACCAAGGGTTATGTCCAAAGGCGGTGACCAGTGACCATCAGGTGGGCAGCCAAGCCAGGTTGTTTGCCACTACATGGCAAATGAAAACTAAAAAACCGTACTAAGCCCTCAAAAGTTCATTGCACTTGGAAAGCAAAGCAGCTGTTATTTAACAAGTCATTCATTAAAACCAAATTGTATTGCATGACGCAACACACCAGTAACTTCAATCATCATTTACACTGTTATATCCAAGCCTACTTCTATTACCAAAACCACTTGTAATACGAATAAAAACAAAACGAAATCATTACTATCACTCTTTTTT
Organism: Lithophane socia; assembly: GCA_947522985.1. Lineage (NCBI taxonomy): Eukaryota > Metazoa > Arthropoda > Insecta > Lepidoptera > Noctuidae > Lithophane > Lithophane socia. The sequence goes on from OX383274.1 coordinate 1,527,556, forward strand.
AGAAATTATCTGCATAAAAATGAATTTAGTGAAAAGATCATTCAGAAAAATAGACCAATTTATTTGACAGACGGCAAAAAAGGGAACTAAAGTTGAATTATTAAGGAATCTGACAGATCTTTGACAGATTGATGAAAAAAGTGGCGCCCTCGTCAAATGTCAAGATATAATGGACAGTATCAATGAGTAGAAATGACCGATGGAGTAGCACCAAGAGCCCTCAATGCAAGTTGTACACACATTACAAACGTTTAGACACGACGATTCGCCCTACATACAGAAACGGAAGTTTCTAACTAGACAATTTACTTAAATATGATAATTATCATCCATTTTGGTTAGATGAGAATGGATGTAGTATTATTAATATGGATGTTGATTTGTTAATTGGGATGCTCTAATTTGTTTTTGAATTTGTAATTTTCGAAAATAAAAGCTTCCGATAACACTAACTGTTTATGAATATTATTTTCTTCACTATACCTGTGAATTGATTGACTGATTTATAAGATATTTTCATATATAGTTTCAAAAAGTAATGCAGTATAGTACAAACCTGACAAAACAATGGTGGGCAATAAGGTATAAGAACGTCTATAGCATATTGATGACACTATAATTATGCAAAGCTTATATTATGACGTAAGTAGTAAGTCAAATAATTCATCAGTGTTAGTAGGTACAATGGTAAATCTTCACTTGACCCTTTGAAAATTACCGGCGTGACGAATGCGTATGATAATACACATACCAAAAGAGATATAATAATATTAAATTTCACATATTTTAGTTTCGCATTCGAGCCAAAAGAAAGTAAATATAAATAATTATGTGTGTGTGTTAAATTCACGCCTTTATTATTTTAAGATATGGGCAGAATTTGTTAAAAAGTTTAGGTTATTTAGGCTTTTCGTTTTCTCTGCCTAGGTAGAAGTTTCCGGACCTAGTGTGGACCCGCTTTGCTTAAAGGAACTAACTGTGCCCTCGATACATCGAACACTACTTGTGGCTTCATTGATGGAGCTAGAGAATTAATTGATAATTATAAAATCGAATGATAGTAAGATGATGATAATAATGAAGAATACTAAAATGAACCTTGTGTCTATTTTCAAGTTCAATTTACAATTGACCTAAGTAATTATAGCGATCGGTTTTGAAAATGATGACATAATTGAGCTAGGAAACAAATCATAGGCAACCAATCACGTTTATTATGAAAATGTCAAAAAATAGAAATTGAATCCGATTTAAAATTCTAATCAGTTCATATCAAAGCTTTATTATTTAACCGTCGATACTTATGCATGATATTACATCACAGATAACGAATATAATAACTTCCTGTGTCACACCAAAATACTAGAATTTCTATTTCCTACATTACACTCTATTAAGTGTAGCATTTACCGTCACGAAAATTTCACCAACAATTATAATACATTTTGTAACAATTCAAGACTTAGCGTAAAAACCCTTTTATTTCCCTGCAGTCAGTGCCTTCATGAATAAAGTCACAAATAAAAAGAAAACCTTTAATTTTTTCATCATCATAGAACAAGAACCCATAAAAAATCAATCTACCCTACAGCATAATCATCACCATCATAAAAAAAAGTATTCCACTTGTAGTCGCTTCTATATCATTCGTAACACGCATCAAGTCGCGCATTTCGGCTTAAACCCCGCAGTGGGGGAACGGAGAATAAAACCGCTTTCTGACAGTCCCCTCACCACATTTCACTAACAACCGTGAAGGAGTGTAGGACCAAAAAAATGAAGATCTTCCTTGTATTCTTAGTGTGTGTGGCAGCAGTAAGCTGCAAGCCAGCCAGTTCTGATGACGATGTCATCGGTTCCGTCGTCGGGGTGGTCAAGAGTTGTGCCGAGGAAGATACTTGGATGTGCCTTAAGGTGTGTTGTGATCGTGTTTAAGTGGTTTCCCTTGGACTTGAGCTTTTTCGTCTTCAACTTCCTTCAAATCCTCAAAAATCAATCAACCTCTTTGATTCAATTCTTTCAATATTACACTTACTAAGTCTTATATTCTGCCAACCTCTTTTTATTTTGATCACCATTATTGGGTCAAATCTCAACATTCAATACTTTGACATCCTTCCGTTTTAATTATGCTACGTCCAAATTAATGACTAACTAAATCTTTTCACTATTTTGCTAGCATCTTCTCAAAAATGCCTCCAATCAAATAAATTTTTCGGCAGTCTCTAATTGCAATTAAGCTAACAAGCTTTTTGGCCTTAATTACAAGTCCAAGTCAAACCAATTCAACAATTTTAAATTCAATTAACACTTTATTTTACACTCTAAAAACACAGTATAATTAACAACTCAATTTTTATAATCAACCTAATTAAAATGAACTTTGCTTTGTCACAAAGTAAGCTTGCATTTAATATAGACTTGCAAATCATTTCACATTATGCTCTAACTACATAACAAGTTAATGATCTGGCAGTTTGTGTTGGTAACTAGACTAAACAGCAAATGTTTGTAAAGCTATTTGCCGCCAACTTACTGTTTGAGTCAGCACAAATACTTGCTTACTTGTTTAACCAGCTTTCAAGTTCAATGCAATTAAAATATTTAGCATAAAATTGTAGATATTTTCAGCTCAATATTTTATCAATTAAACCATATGATTGAATGATTTTTTGCAAAAGCTTCATTTAAAAAAAAACATAATTTAACCCCCGAATGGTTTCTAATACCTACTTATAGTATCTCCAACAATCTGCAAAAATTCTAACCCACCATTTCTCTTCCCACAGGAAAAATCGATGAGATTCCTAGAGAACGCGGCATCAGCGCGGGAATTGAAACTCGCTGATGGCCTCGCAATCTACAACCTCGGCACCTCTCGCTCCGCCCGGTCCTACGAGCCCCTTCCTGAAGAACCTCAAGCTAGGGAGAACACGGTGGAGGCCAGGCTAGTGGATGCTGCTGCTGACTTCATGGAGAATCATGTCGTCCAGCTGCGCATGCCTAAGAGCACTGTTGAGGATATGAAGAGGTCGCTTGAGGAAGGTCAGTATCCTACAATAATACAGTAAACTGCGAAATTCACTCATGTTAGTCTCAAGGACAAAGTAACAGTCCCTAAATCGATGATGAGTCGCTATAGAGACACAAAAAAATATCAATTCAAAAATATAGTTAATAGACTTGCTTATTTTTGTGACGCAAAAGCTTAGATAACATTTCCTACCGGTCAATAAATCTTATTCTCACAAAATTCTTGCTATAAGTAGCAACCTGAAACCAACAGAAAAGTTGTTCTAAGCATCTTAACACACTTCTCATAAAAATAACTCCTGCATATTTTTTTCCCACATAACAAAAATAATTACACGTGTCACGTCCAATAACGATGCTCACACAAAAAAAAGCACGGATTTATCACCATGGAACCTGTATTTAACATCTACTATATCATTAAGGTGCAATTCTCGTAAGCGATCAAATTATTTCAACGAAACAAGTGAAAGTATTATGAGAAACATAATCATGAACAGTTCCCAAAAAGATGGACAACATACAATGCTACCTTGTTATAAGGGCAAGTTATTTTCTCAAGAGGTCAATCAAAATCTCATCATCATCGTAAAACAAAAGTTCCTTTATTAGCTTATTAACAAAAGTACAACCAAACAATTTCACGGCTCATTGTTGATTGTTTAAGACAGTTTGTTCTGGCAATCCGTTACGGACCATTATGAAACTGAATATTATGTAACACTCATTCTCGCCTTTGCAAAACTGGTTTCCATAAATTTTGATGATATCGATAAAAAGTGATGGACTCTCGAAATGCAAGTCACTGTCGTAGAGAAAACCATCCACGGAGATCTCAATTATAATTTGTATTAAACAAGTCACGACATAGACTCGCGTGGTAACATCATAAAAGTAAAAAGTAGTTATATAAAACCTTGCAGTCATGTTCATATATAATTCCCTGCATAACTCTCGCCAAATAAATTAAAACACGCCAGAACCTGTTCGCCGCGCTTGAGAATTTTAAATAGAAAGTACGATCAAAAATTAATCTGATGTTACACATGAAGAGACGATTAATACCGAAACTAAAACGGGTACATTACGAAATATAGAAAATTTGAAACGGATATCCGGAACCCACCATGAGAAGCTAGAAAACGTCCGAACAAGTCTCGAGAGGGTTTCTCTAACCTATTAACAAGGTTGATTATCGTGGAAAGCGGACGAACTGATTCTGGTTTTTGCTAGATGTCCATAGTACACGTTGACTATGTAGGCTCGACTTGTTCTAAAGTTCCGCTAAGACGGTCTGCGATCGAAATCTCTATCAAGAAACGAGTAAAAGTAACGCTCCAGGCGTAATCTTGCTAACGAAATATGGATGTAGGCTTGAAGCTTTCGAATTGGTACCAGCAAAACACTTTCTAGGTGAATGGGGTTATGCAAACTTGATGTTACATGGTGAATTTCAATTTCAGTTGGTAAGGACATTGAATCTCAATGAAGTTTCCATACCCGATTAACATTTGAACCTAAATAGTAAATTATCTAAACTGAACACGAGGCTATTTTAAATTCAAATAACGACTTTGCCTACAAACACCTTTTCTTATTTGACCGAGTGCAAGTACACAAAGTTTACAGTAACCTTAACTAGAAAGTGTATTACGTTAATTAAAATTTATAAGCTTCTGCTAGCGATGTTTACTGGACGTTAAATGCTTTTCAGATAATTGTATCTCATTATTAACCCATTGAGTTGAGCTTATTTATTCATCATTCATCTACAGTACAGTTTATCTATTTACATGTTTTCATGCAACGGTTTATTTTCCGTATTATGAATTGAATTATAAATTATCTTACAAATATTACTTGCTTCAATATAGTTCGATACAACGAAAGTTTTTCTATGAGAATCTGTATCATTTCTAACCGCGTATTGCAGCCCAAGCTCAAAAATATCGTACGTATTAACGTACCCTTAGAACACTTTCACACCAACGATCAATCACCAGCAACCCTCTATAAAAAATGTTCATCTTTCCAGGCCGTGGAAAGAAGAAGAAGCTGAAGCAGCTCCTCCCCATCCTCGCCCTCCTCCAGTTGAAGATCCAGTCCCTCATCCCTCTGTTCCTCGGAATCATCGCCTTCGCCGCTATCAAGGGTCTGATGCTCGCCAAGGCTGCTCTCCTCGCCTCTGCTCTGGTCCTCCTCAAAAAACTCCTCTCCTCCAAGGGTGAACACCATGAAAGCTACGAGGTTGTAGCTCACCCACACCATGAAGAACACGGCGGTCACGGCGGTTGGGGCAGGTCCTCGGACGCCCAAAATCTGGCCTACAGCGCCTACTCCAACTAATACCTAAGATAAAATCTAAGTCCCAAGGGCCATGGTTAATCTTCATGTAACTTAGTTTGGACCTCAAAGTAACGATTTTAATTTATTATTTAATAATTTATTTAAATTATTTTATTGTTAATTGTTGAACGAGTGAATCTTGTCTCGATTTTTTATCAGCATCGCCGATTTCTTTTTAAATCTTCATCGTCTTTCTTTACTTTATTATTACTACTACAATGTACCTGTTTTTTATTAGTATAATTTTCTTAAAGTACAAATGTATTTACGATATCATTTTTTAGCTTTAATTATTATTTTTTGTTCACCTCTAACCGACTGGCAAAGCCAAGGAGGGTAATATTTTTATTTTAGTATCAATTTTTATGTGTTCATTTTCTTACTAGTCGATCTATTTTTCCCTTTCCTTCTTAATATTTTTCTTTTATATAGCTTTTGTAAATATTTTTCGTATCGAATTATATAAGTAAAATATTATTTTTTGCATCTTCGTTTGTTGTTATATCTTATATATTATATCGTAGCGTATATATTTTCTTAGGTGATGTTTTCGTGTGTACAAATCTTTACTCTTTCTTTTAGCTGTTATAATTTAATATGAACCACCCAAATAAACTAAATATAACAGTTGTTTTTATATTTCTTGTATTATTTTGTTTCCCAACATCATGCTAATTATTACAAAATATATTAAAATTATCAAAGCTTCATAAAAATATATACTAAGAAAAAAATTATAACAAATCCGAAAAATCATAGTACCTACACAATCATGTCCCAATAAATGCAATACTTTCTGTTGAGCAAGAAATAATGGTCAAGTCCTTTCTGACTCGTAGATAAAAAAATAACGAACCAAAATTTACCTAATAAATGATAGGAGTAGAATAACATTTTGTTTACTTACATCCGTTGTGGTTTTACATTGTACATACAATGGTCATTCAGCGAGTTTTCTTATAAAAAGATTTTCTTCCGGTGTATAACTATGAACGTTAGTCATTAAGTAAATTAATCTTACTAAACCACATCTTATTGAATAACTCATTTTTAATTTAATTTATTACATTGAGCTTACAAGACTTGACTTAACTCGAAGAAAAAGCTACCCACAACTTTTCCAGCTGATTATAATTCCAATCAGGACTCTCAGTTTATCAAAACATATGCTTATCAAGTCTAATCCTCAATGGGTCACAGACATTCTTTAGCAATGACCTAGCAGTCTCGCGACCAGTCGTTACTACTGCAGATAGAGACACTACTATACGTAGTAGCATTCTTGATGACCTAAATGGTGGTTAAACGTCCGTGTGAGAGAATCGTGAGTTTGATGACAAATAGATAGTATCTTGCTAGTTATTGTTTTAGATTTGCTGTTGATTAGATGGTTGTGTGTGTAGAATGCATGGCTTTGACACGACAGATTTTTTATTAGGTCATCCACCGGGGAACGCAAAGTAAAGTCTGGAGTTACTTGCTTAGCTAAGGTATTCTTGGCCTTGTTAGTAGTTGCTGTCATAGTTGTTCCTATAAGTTCAACATTAGCAAGCACCCATATCGAAAGTCTTGAGAACTTAATTTTATCATAATATTTCTGTTTTTTTTCGTAGGACAGTTGCTTACTCTAACATAGAAGCTACGGTTCCAAAGTATTTGTTTATTTTTAATTTATGAGAGAAAGCCTAATTATATGACTTAATTAATTAGAAGAAAAGAGTTTACAATCCAATTTGGAGTTTAACATAACCTAAAATTATGAAGCGTAACGACGAGTATGAATTTGCTACAAATAAGACATAAAATGATAATTATTTTGTGTGAAGTTTTGAAGATTGTTTTAGTGCTGAGCTTTGAAGAGTAGAACTTTTAAGAGGAGAAATTTCTAAGAACTATACCGATATCAGTAAGTAGGCGATGAAGAAATAATGTAATTAGATTTGAAGATTCTATCCATAATTTGTACAATACATCTCAGTATTAAAAATGACTCTATGTAAATACAGGTATTCAGTTGCATCTGGTTAAATTGGAAGCCGAATCCGAAAGTTCGTAGTTGAGAAAAGGCTTAGCAGATAATGATGTTGTGTCTATCTTTTATAGTCGAATCACTGTAGCGACCATTATTAGGTCTATGCACTATATGGGTATGAGAGGAGCTCGTGGCTGAGTAATAACAGCCGCAAGGGTCGTTCCTTCAGGTTAAGTTACGCTTGCCGGGTTGGTCCGTGGAGCCGTTGGCTTCGGCTGTCATTCGTGGATCTTTGACAGTCGTTATGGGTCGTCAGAAGCCCGATTCGGTTGCATTTAGTTAGACTGGAAGCCGGCTAGGCAGTTTGATATTATTATTGTACGGGTCTACGATAAGCAACACTAATTCAGCAAACTACACTCACGACGGTTACAATATTTGATCAGTTTAATTAAGCCTCAAGCTGTATGCTTTAAACACCGCATGGACAATTATCATAATGCGTTATGTTGATACCGTTTGGCAAGTACCAGTAATACTACCGCTATTAAAACTTTAGCAACTCGTAATACAAACGTTACTGAAACTTTCTATGAAAAGGAAGAAAGTCCATGTCTGTTATGAAATAATTACATGGATCAACATGACCAGATCAGAATTCAATATACTTGGAGCCACATACTGCTTATCAGTTGACTTCACATTGCCAATTACCTATAAAATTCCCACACTATACGTCATAGCAACCACATAATTTAATAGTATTTACTACAGAAGTTAAACAGAAAGTGTACAAGCAAAACAATGGTTCGTAAAACAATAGCTTTCAATTTCTAAAAGCGTGCGCCTTTTGACAAGACAAGACACAAATACTTAATGCAGTCACGCCTGTGATAGTACACAGGTATTCCAATTTACACATATCGTGTCACGGTGGTCTAGATTTTGGAGTTGTAGAGGACATAAACGGAAAAGGTGAAATTACTTTTATTTGGCAAGGATATAAGTAGATGACGTGACGATGTAGATGCGTTCAGAAGAGCCTTGACTAAATTGAAATAAATTATTTGACTTTAATTTTGATGATAAAAAAGATTCTGAAGAGACGTTAGAAATAATACTAATAAAAATCTGATGCACGACGGTCAACAAGATAAGACAAAAATAATTAATGCAGGCATGCCTCTGATACTGCACAGGTATTCCAATTTACGCAAACCGTATCGTGGTCTAGATTTCGGAGTTGTAGAGGAAACTAACGCTAAAGAAATTACTTTTTCTTCTTCCGGGGATTTTTGGTGGAGAGCTTTTATAATAGAATGTTTGACTGATCAAGAAAACAGAAAATTAATCAGATCTTGAGGCTAATAAGAAATATGATGCTTTCAAAGGAGAAAAATACTTAAACTTAAGTAATGTAGTAACACCTGTCCAGGTATTCTATAACGTATCTCGGTAGTTTTAGAGGAAATAATTAAAAATGTATTTCCGTCTTCCAGAGATTTTGGTGGAAAATTTATCGCAGAAGGGACTTTTACCGGACTGGCCGAAAGAGTGGATGATTATTCAGATCTTGAGGATGATAATACACTAGTTTTGGACTTTGAGGACGCTGGTAAGGAAGAACAGAAGGTATAAGGCGGTATTTCAATTTACACATACAGTGATCTAGATTTTGGAGTTGTAGAGGAAGTTAACGAAAAAGGAGAAATCACTTTTACTTCTTTCAGAGATTTTAATGAAGATATTTTGGCAAAAGCAATAAATTGTGTCAAAAAGGAAATCGTAAATTAAATAGATGGCCATATTTTAAGAAAAGGTTTATATAAAAAGTTTTATATAAAGGATACAGAATGCAGTTACGCTGTTGATCCAACACAGGTATTTGAATTTTGGATTTAGATTTTAGAATTGTAGAGGAATAGACGAAATAAATGAAATCAATTTCACTCCTACTCTTTCTGGATTTTTTGTGCAAAGCTTGTAAATATTCTAGTCGATTTTATATTTTTTGTTACATTGTAAAGTAACAACAACAGCTCATTTACTTAATGGACTCATTACAAACTGACACTTCATGCACTAAACTGTACTCATGGAAGTAATAAATTACCAACAAAATGAACGATATTAACCTACCTACTAATCCGTGACTCAATAATAGTTCTGAGCACTACTACCAGCTATTCCTGACCTCCATCCGCAACTTCCTGATGATGCACAGAATCGCGTGCATAAATTGTATGTAAGTCATCATTCGTTACCATTTCCTTCACGTTTCCTCTACTGTAACGAAGAGGAAATCACGCACGTTGCATACATAGTAACATGCTAGCTGGGTCACGGCTGGATATAGGGCTTTTTCCATAGACATTAGCACGATTATTGACTGCGCAAATGCGACTGCTAAGCGTGAGGTCCTGGTCTCAATTCCCAAGTCGGACAAAGTATTATGTATGTATGTATGTATTAGTATGGCAGAATATGCGGAAACCAAAATGACTGTAATATCTATTGTACCATATTTTAGCAAATAAATATTTTTGATTTGATTTGATTTGATTATTAGATTTTTCTGCCTGAAATTTCTCAGTAGGTAGCTGTCTAGAGTCTGGATTAAGCCCCGTTGAGGGCAATAGGCTCGCCCCCTATTACATGGGACTTGAATATAACAGGCGAAATGTAGTTTACCTAAAGCTACACCTCTGTCTAACCCTTCCGGGGAAACAAAACAAGGCATGGTGTTATGATTAAACAGTTTCTTTAATATGACAAGCAATGTTTGTTCCGCTTTATCATACCCTTGAATTTGCCTTCACGTAAATAATTAAAGTGAAGTATAGTTTGAATGATTATAATGATACTGAATAGGTTTTGAAATCACAATTTCTCACTCGCCTATCGGCTGTCATTGCGTCTTTTTGATTATGATATCATCATTATTTAATTATACAAATATCAAGAAGTAATCAAAACGGAATTCTTACCTTTATTTTAGCTTCAACAGACTCCATCTTTATTGTAGGTAGGATCACCATAGACATGCCATAGACAGTAGTTATATCTAATTTTCTACGTATCCATGACTCGGTAAGTTTCTAGTTCGTAGCGACGAGCTAGCGTCTGACCTCTGCAACCCTTTGGGAAATCGTGGTTTCTCAATGTGATGTAATTGTTTTAGAGATGCTGCATCCATTCACTATATGGCTGTATCCCACAAGCCATAGACGGTAATATAATAATTTATTAACAAACGATATGAAACTCGATTTCTGAACATAAAACTGCATGAATTAATCCTCCTGAGGGCCTAGACATAGTGACGTTCTATCATAAATAATTATGAGAGAAACAAAAAACAAAAAAACAATATAAGCTACCGAAAAGCTTATGTCAATCCTGTTGAAAGTTGTTGTGGAAATACGTAACGCTTTGAAAGCGATTGCCACCTTGTCTAGGCCCTCTGGCTTTTACCCAATTTATTTGTGGTCGCAGCATGGGTACCTACACAAACCATTATTTACAAAAAACCCTTTGTAAGCAGACTTGAGCGATGAAGACGTCATATTGCTATATATACTGCTGAATATGCCACTTTTTCTTGAAATATTAGAGTCCCGATTGGCGGAAGTTTTTGGGTTCCGTCTTTGAAACTAGCTTCAACTTTCTGGCCGACTCTTTGGAAATTCAAAAGTGCCTGTAAAATAAATGCTTTGAGTTTGAGTTCAGCAACTATGTTGTCGTTGTTCGGCTTCCAGTCTAACCGGATGCAGCTGAATACCAGTGTTTTACATGGAGCGACTAAGCAATAATCGACAATAGGTACAACAATAATTTATTCAAGTAATTAAACTAACTAAAAATTAACTGTTGAAGTTTAAAAGACTTGTTTACTTACTAACCTGCACTATGAGTGTGGAACCATTAATTTTCGAATCATCGAACACGATTTATGAGCATCAAAGCTAACGGTTCTTACGTTCGATTAAAAATGATTCTTGTTTGTATGTAATATCAAATTTCTTAAGACGGCCTGTCCAACGACAATTTAAGACGTAGCGACCTACTATAGATTCAGAAGTTTTAGGGTCACATACACGGTACTTTTTTTATTTACATAAATCCCAAAAATATTACTACTACTAAGGGCCCTCGGTGAAAGGTGTTAGACTCTGTCTCATTAATTTTACGTTAGCCCCTGTAAGGTTTAGACAGATAGGCGTCGCCCTTTGCTCTAAAGAAAAACATCATCATTATCATAATTGATAGACTTATTCGACCCACCACTGAGGGCCTAATTTAGGCCTCTTCCTTAATGTGCCTTGCTGTGCTTTTATCATAATCTAATTTATAGTGCGTGCATCACGCATGTAAAACATAACTTAGGCATAGAATAATAATAACCGTTTATTTTGCAGCACTGGACAGTGTGCATTAAATTATTTAGAAAATAATGCCATCTAGCAAAAACAGCTGATATGTTTAATATAAATGAAAGGCTTTCTTTGTATGCCTAGTAGTTTCGCAACTTCAACGGTAATACTGGATATCAAACCTAAAGGTAATAATATGAACCATAGCTTATTTTTAAATCACAGTGGTGAATACTTATTACAAAAATATTATGATTAAAAATAAATGTTACTCTGCAAACACAATAATTATAATTGTTATTTCTGTTGAAAATTATATTTAAAACAGCGCCATCTGGTATACCCACATAGAAGTATTTTCACGGCCACGTTTGTTTACATCGCATCGGCATGTTTATAAAGAGAACAAAAGTTCAAGGTTCTACCGCAGCGCGAGCGCAATCATGAGTCGACGAACTCAACGCGAATTAAATTACCTATTTTATTTGTTTCTTTTGTAAATAGATTACTGCACTTTTACTTGTTTTTTGCTACTATTGTAATGAATGAATTTCGTGTCGTATTTAATAATGTTTGGACTTTTATTACCTAGTTTCGTTTTTTATTAGTTCTAAGTAATTATATTAAATTATAATATCATTGGTTCTTAGAATAAAAATTATTTTAGCTAGATGAGTTGAATACATTATTATTTTTCAGTGACCACATAATAATTACGGTAAATCTGGAATACCTATCGTTAAGGTTAGCAGTTATCCAAGTTAAAAGATTAATAATGACCATCTTGAGCCCCTATGTGATAGGTACTAGCAAAACTACAACTCACCTTTAATTATCCATCAAATCTTAATCAAGTAATTTATGCCGAAATAAAATAAAACTACAGAAAAAACTTGTTTCACTTTTTACAAGAAAACTGTAGGTATCTGGTTTCATCAATAAAATACGTTTTCATTCATAAAACCGTCTTTACCAAGGTTACGCGCACGCGCAACAATGAATGAAATAGTCGGTCATGATTGCCGTCGTCTTTTTGTTGTAACCGTCGTCGACTAGATGGCGTTATTTTTTGTTTTTTTCTTTGTAAAACTCGGTTACTGAGGCACTGCATTTACAGCGGTTGTCTTCTTATTTTTATGTTGTGAAGTAAGCAGTTATTTAATAGGTAGAGTTTCTTGTCTTATTTTGTTCGCTGGAATATCTTAGTTTGTTTTTTGTATTTTAGGTTTTTTTTATTTTATGTTTATGTGTGCTTCGTTTGAAGGAGGTATAATTATAGGGTTTTAGGTATATAATTCTGATTATAAGTACCTATTATGATGGGTAAGTATACTTATAATAGTAGAGTGATCTACCTACTCAAATTATAATTTATTTTGTTTGCAATACAAAGTAGCGGCTGTATTTATTATTGTAATGATGTAAAGAAACTACAAAATACAGCTTTGAAGTTTTATGCACCAAGACAAAAATAGGCTGCATTTTATTTCAGAACAGCCGTTCCTGTAGAATAATCAACTTGACACCCGAGGCACGGCGACGAGATGCCATTTCTTGCAGGGCGCCACAACCAAAACGCTGTCTTATGGGGTTTCTGTGACAAGATGGTACCTCAAATTACTTTTTCACTACTATTCAAGTCGAAAAAAATAAAACAAGCCGCTGTCCCATCAGAAAATAATACTGGCTCAAAAGCCGCATCATCTGCCCAGCCTTTTCCCAAATATGTTTGGGTCGGCTTCCAGTCTAACCGGATACAGTGGAATGTCAGTATTTTACATAGAGCGACTGCCTATCTGACCTCCACAACCCAGTAACTGGGTAACACGATTCCCCTTAGTAAGACTGGTTGTCAGACTTTCGGGCTTCTGACGACCCGTAACAACTGGCAAAGATCTACAAATGACAGCCGGGACCAACGGCTTATCGTGCTTTCCTAGGCACGGAAGGGTCTTGGTATGTAAAGATGGTCACCCATCCACGGACCAACAGCGGCAAGCGAAGCTTAACCAGATCGATCGATCCATACAACGCGGCAACGGCTGTTATTACTTAGCCACAAGCCCCACTGGCTCAAAAGCCTGCCCACCCCAATAGACACGGCATGAATATAATTTCTCTGTATGCGTCGTCCGTTTTTCCTACACGCACAGAACTTGTTTACAACCGGCCAGTTCCTGCTTTTCCAACCTAGTTTACAATATCAGGTATTTTCTCTCTATAATAGTCGTGTCCTATAGATTGGAAAGACTGTGTCTTGGTTATAAATATCGATATTTACATTGGGACAATGAATGACTCTTGAAGTACGCCCGTTTGATGTGTCTTTAAATTGGCATCGTCCTTCTTTGTGGGGTTAAAAACATATTGAACACAATATGATAATTGGTAGGTACTCTTCTATCGATCGCGTATCACCAATTGTTTTAAGTCATAAGTCATTTGTAGGTATCTGAAATTACATGGATTATAAAAGAAAATAAAATTACTGGCAAAAACACGTTAAATATTACACAATGCTTAAATACAACATATTATAAAGGAATTTCTTTATAAATCATAAACAGCATACAGACACAATAGGGAAATGAAGAATAATAATTAGGGTGAATGATAATTGTCTAGTCTAGGTACTTGTTGTCTCATATTATTTTAATGTTAAAAGACCCGGTGTGGAACAATCACGGTTTATAAATAAACACAACTTCGTTCGACATGCAATATTTATTCTTTGTCAACCCACGATCCATGAAGCTAAGCGCCAAAAACTGCGCTAGTTCTGCTCTTGGACTATTAACTAAATCGTAGTTTCTGTAAACAATATAAATGGATAATTGTTTGGTGTATTGAATCCTGTGACCTAAAGAGCAGCAGCTGCAAGCAAAATGCACTAATCGAGCCATCATCGTAAGTAACTCTTTACAATAAAAAAGTTAAGTGCTCAATAAAATTTTCCTCATAACACAAATAAGCATTGAATTAATTACTGTAATGTACAGCCCAAAATAATTGCTAAGAGAAAGTTCTTAAACGTGATCATAAAGGTACTCCAACTTACGTGTCTTAGAAATTAATGCATCATAATTAAATTAAGAGAGTAATGTTTACGCGTTTCTCTTCAAGATGCGGAGTATGCGTGTGTATATGTAAGTAGCGATAGGCGACCAACATCCAGATGTGTGGACAACTTACAAAATATTGAAGGTAAGACCTGGATGAGACTCGCTTAGACCAGGGAAGCATGGCAGAAAAGGAACGAGGGCTGTACTCTGCAGTGGGTAAAACAAGGATGCAAAATTAAATGATGATAATCAGAGTGATCTTAGTACATTTTATTACTTAGCTGCAGCAAAGCAAGGCCCAAAATGGAGGACCAGAATCATCTTAGTCACGTTATGAGTAGATTTTCTTAGTAAGAGCAGGAGACGAAACTCATTAGTGGGTGGAAAAAGTCTATCAATGCAGTTGAGATGACCATTTATTTTCGTTGGAACTTCTGAATCCCGGTTTAATATTTTTGCCGTTGGATCCCAGAAAACGTTATTATGTATTTTCGTTGGATCCCATATTTGAAAACTGCAAGAGAATTGCGTTTTATTGTCGTTGAATTCCAAAAACATCCCCTTGAGTCCCAAATAGTTGAATAATATTGTTTGAGTTTTTCAAACTCGCTAAGGCAACTCGTTACCGTATACTGAACCAAACATTGAAAAAAATTAAAACCAATACAGTGTTGTTGAACGATCTCCAAACGTCACAGGATATTTAGCAATAGCGGACATAATGATGACATTTCATTATTTTCAGAAAGCATTTCAGTCAGTATCTGGAGTTTTATAAGGAAATGCTCAGACAAACCATCAGTCCTGGGAAAATGGAGGAATACATCGATCCCCATCGACTAAACCCAGCAGGTCCTGCTATCTAATTGCATAACTTATTTTCGTAACCGATTAAGATTAATTGCGTTATTTACGTTGCTGAAAAGATTTTTTTTCCGAACTTATGAAGCAATGGATTAGACTTTTATTTCACTCTTCAAGGCATACTGCCAAACCTTCTACACGTGCAGCTTGTGGGTGAAATATACTCAGAGGGCCGTCCTGCGCGTTCAATATAATAATGGGTTTAGGATGTTGCGCTTCTGCAGCGCTTCGCAGATGTTCGCGGAAGCCCGTTTTGACGATTTTCATGCAATTATGAGGAAGAGAACAGCGTCAATAATGGGCAGGTTGCGCGGAAGCTCCAACAGCATCCGAAACACATTATTGGACAAAGTAGACAGTCCCTTTATAAGACACTGGGTGCGGAGGCACGTGCCAATGTGTGTTGGGCTACGTCAGTTTTAGTTTTTAAAAGTTTACTAACATTATATGGATTATGTGTACTTGTATATGTAGTCCGAAATAAAGCATATATATATACATATAATATATATTTCAAATCGATTCTAATTTTGATTGATCGTGTATAACGCAATTAGGGTGCTGTTCTAGAAGCTGGTGGACTACAATTTTGTTTAAATACTTGATTTATTTATGCGTAGAAAAGTAAATAATTAATGAGACAGTAGTCCCGAACTGGAATGGATTGTAAACGCTCAAGTTTTAATTGTCCTGTACGATTTTTTGTCATATATGCACATCATATATTTGAATATATGCACAAAATCAACCTTCATCATTATGTTATCCTTCATAAACATACTATAAACAAGATGATACAAGTAAATTTTACTTTTATCGCAATACGAACGTGCGCGATGAGTGATTTCACCGTAGTCAGTACACCTTTCTCTGTTAGGGGCAAATGTCCGACCTGGATATAAGGAAAGCTGTGTGGTGCGTGTTATAAGCGGCAGCGGGAAGGCATAAGAGGTAGCGATTATGGTCTTTGCTTATACAACATTATTTTTTGTTTATGCTTAACCCGAAAAGGGGTCATTATACTCAAATACATCATAAAAAAAATCTGCTGTTCCATATATTTGTGTTGACTTAAATCGACAAAATGTATGGAACAGCTGATTTTTATATCGCAATTTCAAGGTTTGTCCCATAGAAAAAGTTGTTCAAAATGATGAGTACAATGACCCCTTTTCGGGTTTAGCATAAACAAAAAATAATGTTGTATTATTAGGTTTTTTTTGTTGGCATTAATTAATTACGTCTTGATTGGAACTGTTAATAATTTTGACATGATAATTATCTGGGATACGACTTTTAACACTTTTAAAATAATCTTTGGAAAAAACATTCTAGTTTCTTTTCTAGTAAAGTGATTTCTCGTTTATCAATTTGAATAGCTCGTTCAAAATATGAGTTAGCTATTTATTCAATTTTGTTTTTGCTACATTCATAATATTTTCTATTTTGTTGAAGTAAAATCGAGGAGCTCGTGGCTAAGTAATAACAGCCGCACGAGTCGATCCATCAGGTTAACCTACTTGCCAGGGTTGGTCCGTGGATAGATGACCATCTTTACATATCGAGACTCCCCCGTGCCTCGGAAAGCACGTTAAGCCGTTGATCCCGGCTGTCATTCGTGGATCTTTGACAGTCGTTACGGGTCATCAGAAGCCCGAAAGTCTGACCACTAGTACTTATCAAGGGATATCGTACTACCCAGTTGCTGGGTTGTGGAGTCGCTCCATGTAAAATATTGGTACTCAGCTGCGTGCGGTTAGACTTGTAGCCGACCCCAATAAATTTTGGAAAAAGCTAGGCAGTTCAAGTAAAATATATTGTAACGAGCTAGATTTGATCACTTTGAACTACCTACATAAGACCGGCCTTAGAATAACTTTTAATGACTTTAGATATTTCAGACACGTTGCTTTAAAAACTAAATTCTTTTATTTAGATATAAGTCCACACCATAGTACAAATATTATATCTTTACTTACAATAAAGAAGTCTAAAGTACTGACCACAAACACCACAGAAGTGTTATAAATTCATTCGCTCACCGCGACCATTAGTCTAAATCACCTCGTTCACAAGTGGCTAGTTATATTTATAAAGCGTGCCTGCGGGTGAAGCATTAAGTTTCTAGGATCATTTGTCAAGTGTAATTGGCTTTCTTATTTGAAGGAAAAGAAATAAATAAACATACACGCATGTGTTGCCAGTGTTGAAAAGACAAAATTCTTTAATCCCTCTTTTATGGTAGTAAAATCGAAAAGTCTTGCCCCATTTAAGGAAAGTATAGCAATAGAAAGTAACCACACAATGGGAGATAAAATTGCTAATAGAACCAAATGTAACTCAACTGACCAAGAAGACTTTTGGCACACTCTGTCTGTAGGGCTATCGACATTATTAAGTAAGATTTATCAGGAACACTTACTGATTATTCAAAAGTCAAAAAAAATTGTTAATAAAAAAAAGGAAAGCATATTTTTATTTATTACTATCACATGAAATTTTGCATTATGAATTTACTGTGAATTTGATGTATTTCATAACACATAATTCTCAATTTTTTTTAAAGCACCTACCGATATCATTTGGATTTGGGAATACGAAAATTGTCGCTCAAAGTGTATCACTTGGACCACGCCAATTAAAATTACACATAATATTTGTACAAGGATATTACAATAGTGCACTACCTCTGTACGTGGGAACTACAAATACTTATCTGTAAGATATACTTCAATTTAGATACTTTTGGCCAGTTAGTTCTAGAGTATGGTAAATAGCGCATTGCAACTTGAATTCTGGCGTACGCTTTAACTTATTTTGAACTAGCTGATGCCTGCGGCTTCGCCCGCATGGATGTTCGTTATTAATATACTAAAACCTTCCTTGAGAACCACTCTATCCATTGGTAAAAACAGCATGAAAATCGGTGCAGTCATTTTTGAGTTTATCGCGAACTAACGTGGCGGAGGACTTTGTTTTATAATATGTAAGGATAACAGACATGGTAGAAAACAAATGACAGTTGCACTAAAAACGAAAGAAATTTCTTTCGTTACATCAAATAATTATTTTGCTATAATGTTGGTTCCACTGTTAAATTTTAAAAACGGACCTATTATGTAGCGCCGTATTGGCGTAGCGTATTCGTATTGGTTCTAAAACAGTGGAGCCAACATTACGGCATAGGATCGAATTTAAAGTTCACTTCTGGATTTATTTTGTGTTGTGTGAGTATCATTCATTAAGTTGACGACAACTTGTGTTGTGGACAAAAGTAGTCAAACATATAAATACTTAATCCTTACTAAAATTATAAATGCGAAAGTAACTCTGTCTGTCTGTCTGTTGCGCTTTCACGCCAAAACTACTGAACCGATTTAAATGTTTTGCACACAGATAGTCTAGAGCCTGAGAAAGGACATAGGCTACTTTTTATCGACATAACACGCGGGTTAAATATAATGTAAATAAAATTACATTAATCCGACCAGAAATTATAGATATTTCGAGGTAGTCAAAGTAAGTTGTAAATATCTATTGTTGCCATTAAGCATTAGAGGGAAACAAGTCGTGGTTATTTTGGTAATAAAAATCCCTTTCGCTGATCAAAAGTATGAGTTTAACTCCAAAATAATTGCGTGAAAGAAAGAAATAAACACATTAAGTGAAGGAACTACAAAATTGTGTAGTGAAATTGTAACAAAGATGGAAACTTGATAAAATTAATTGCTTTGTAATTAGAATAAAATTTCATAATTCCCATGGATTTGGTGAGAATGCTCGAGAAGTCTGAATGAAATTAAAGTGAAATTTGTAATGTACGAGCTTCCACTCTGAGATGATATTGCACTGAGATTGTTGAGAATCTCGACCAGATCCGTAATTCAGCAATATTCAACAAATATGGACTTGTATAAAAATTAAACTCGCTCAAACTTTTGTTCAAACATTGTGCAATCTTCAATATTAACCATAAACGGTCACAAACATTGCGCAATTCGTGGTATTGTGCAATATAATTGATCGTTTAGGTTTGTAGTTTACTGGGAATCGTTGTCAAAATTGGTAACGTTACGAAGTCGATTATACTACGCATGCTACCGTTTTTAGATCCACGGATTACATTGGCTCATAACTTGCTATTGGACCCTCATAATTTTATGTTTATTTGAAGTACCAGAATCACCGACAAAGCTTGCAGTCAATAAGCTGAATCATACAGCTGTCATGTCTGCTAATAGTGCAAATTGTAGTCGGTTTATTAGAGTCCTTGAGTGAAGATTGCAAATCGGCAAACGGAGTGTTATTGAATTGACAATATTGACTTGTCAAGCTGGTATTAGCTGATATTAGCAGCGGTGGCCCAGTGTTAGCGGCCGCGACTTACGTCCCAACAGTGGGAACATTATAGGCTGATTGTTGTTGTAAGCTGGTATTATATACATACACACATAAACTTACGCCTTCTTCTCTTGGGGGTGGGCAGAAACCACAGAACATTATGATAATCTATATTATTGCCATTTCTTATGCATTCCTAGTATTAAATCTAAATGCAGTCATATTTTGATAGAAGACCTTAAATACTATCACAATCTACATTTGAGATTATAATTCAGGTTTTTATTTGATTTGATATGGTTTCTGTCTCAATATTTTTTTTTTTTTAACTATACTTAAGAGCATTTTATTCGAAAAGTGGGCAACGTCGCAAATAGGTGTCAAATATTTCGCTGTATTAATTAATTTGGCAATATTACTGTACGGAAATATGAAATATGGCTAGACAACTGACTAAAATATTGATAATGAAATGCAATAATTATCGTAACACCTACCGGTGTTACGATAATATTTAATACGATATTTATTACGATAGTATTAATATTTAGTTTTAGTTGTAAAAAAAGGATTTGGAAACTTTCCATACCCCTTTTTTTACACCTAAAACCGGTTACAACTTAAATTCAGTGTTATAATTGCAATTCATAATCAATATTTTAGACAGTTGTTGTTTTGAGACGTTGCCAACTTTCAGAATAAACGCTCGTAATACCAGTTCCTTTGAAAAGTGGTGCAATATTTTTTATATCCGTACACAGTGGTTTCAGTTTGAACAGAAATTATAATTATATTTTTTGTGCATTCACGATATTATCATTGAGTCCAATTTGAATTCACTTTTTGCATACCTTTAAAAGTAAAACATCGTTTTTATACCAAATAAATAACATACATACTAAAGCTAGAGTTGTCTAGATCTCTCTAACGAGAAATAGATGTATAGTCATACATGAGACTTTTATGTGCACATTATTTATAAGTATCATTTATATTTCCTTGATGAGCACATTATATTTAAGTAGAGCTACCATTAGGGGTAAAGCACCATTTTGAATCTGAGATAGAAAATGTATGGTGTCAATTTTGTAGGTAAGTGCAATGCAATGACACATAGGTCCTGATCCTGGGTGCACGAGACTTTTATCAGCAAGGCCTTGAATTACTTGGAAGTGGATGGACCCAGGTAGGTCATATCAAGGAAAACGTACTCAGGCGGAGATTCACAGCTGACTCCGCCTTGACGTATAAATGTGGTGCTGTTCCACAAACAATAGGACACTTAATATCGTGTCCAGCATGTCCTGGTGCCTGCACGTTACAGAAACTGATGAATGCTACTGAAAGTTCCAAACTCGTAGCCAAATTCTGGAATAACTCTATTTAAATTGACATCTTTATGCTAAGAAGAAGAAGCATAGCCTATACCTATACATACAAGTTCATGAAATATTAACCATTCAGTAAGGTGGTAGCGAGGCTGAATGCATTACAGTGCGCCATACGTACATTTCATTGCCAGCATTCGTGGAGGCAATTGTAATGGAACGTACTTTAGGAATATTTTAGAAGTAATAGGTAAAGGTTACCGCTGAAAGATTACATCTGACAGTTACGTCATTAGACCCCAGTTTCGGAATTTCTGATCAAAACTCGGATCTATTTTAATATTCATGTTCTTCTATCTTGCTTTGTTTATCGTTCGTTGTTTAGTAATCATTACATGACATGAGATTTGATAATGTAAACTTGATAGATCTTTCAAAAACCCTGTTGTTGGCATCCCCTGAAGTGTAGGTATTAGGTGTAGGTAGTGTAGGTATTTATGATGGGAATAGAAGATCATTTCAGGTCACATTAAAGTAACGTTCCTGAAATGACTATAAACGCAGAGTAATGCAGTATTTGTAGCTTCATTTAGTTTATCAGAACAAACCAATGTTGGATTTAAATAATAATGCAGATAAAGTAGAGCAACTTTCATTGCCTTAATACTGACAGAACAAAAACAAAACGCGATGATCTTAAATACGAAATACGAATAAAAGGAAAAATTGACGAAAGGAAAGAAATTCCCTATTCATTCATTTCTATATTACAAATCTAGCCATTGAGAGATAAACTTTTTGCTCTCCAATCTTTCTAAGCCAGTTAGCATTTATATAAGCGCATAAAATAATAAGTGTAAATAGGATTCCTACTTAGAATTTTCTTCAGCGGAGTGCTCTATTAGAACACATTATTAATTTATTACACAAAATAATATTGCGTCAATAAAACACAGAACAAAATTGCATATTTTTATTTGTAATAATTATAACAATTAATCATCTTTGTGTCGTTAATTACAACGATAATTATTTAAATTATGAGTATTTAGGAAGAATTAGCTACATAAAAATAAATATAAAATAAATAAAACCTTTGATACCTAACATACTCGTGGGGAAATATACATAAATAACGAAATACATACACAGTCTTACATAATTATTACTTAAAAATATTAAAGCCAGGTACTGAGTTTTATATAAAATATAGTACATTACCAACTAAAATACTAACATAAACGAAGTATATACAAATAAATAAATAGAGAAACATTTTGAAAAAAAAATGACTTGAAGTGACTAAGAAATAAACGGCAAAAAACGTCATCAAATAACAATTCACGAGTCATGGCATGACGTTGATAAATTAAAAAATAATTCACTCAATAAATAACAAGCACACACACATCCGTACAAGATAAATAATACTTAAATACATTGAAGATCGGAGAAATCAGTGGAAAACGTGCCACGGAACCGGGTCGCTAAGGCTTCTGCGCGGAATACGCTAAGTTTTGAGCTTCGAGCGAGCGACCCCAGCCGCCTCCGCCACCGTGGCCACCGCTGCCTCCACTCCCGCTGCTACTATATGAAGAGCCTCCAGAGTCACCACCGTACCCACTCGTCCCTCCACTGCTGCTGCTGTAGTCATGGCTCGATGAATGATGAGGGTGAGCTATCACTTCATAAGTCACATGCTTCTGCTGAGACAGCAACTTCTTCAACCCTATTATCGCCGATAAAACTAGAGCAAGCTTTCCGATCAGCAACGCCTTTCCGGCAATCAATGCTATCGCTCCAATAGCCAGCGGCATCAACGCCATCAGCTTCAAAGCCACTGCCGCCATCAAAGGTCCCAGGATTTTCGCAGCCTTCTTCTTTTTCCCACGTCCTTCACTAATTTCATTATCTTCGGTAAACGATGACACTGTATCTTCAAACGCGCGCCCTGCACTCGACACCGCGTCAATCACATCGGAACCTTTCACTTCTACTCTCAAGGAATGCGTTTCAAAGTAGTTCTTTAACCGCGAAACAGGATCTAAGGCCCTCGGTGCTCCGGTGTCGGTCGGTACGTCACCGGATTTGACGACGGTCACTCCATCGGTTAGGGAGAACGATTCCTTTTGTCCGATCATCTTGTCGACGAACGAGAAGAATTTGTATTTGAGGCATGTTGTTGATTCTTTTTTGAGGCAGTCTGTTAGGCCGTCTATGTCATTGTCTGTGTGGCCGGTGTCTTGGGCGGGAAGCGCGTGTGCGACCGCAAATAAGAGCAAGACTGTCGACCGCCTCATTGTGAGAGTTAGCTACGTCTGCGCGCCGGCAGTCGCGGCGCTCCTATATAGCCTCCCTCAAGTGTGGCAACCACCGAATTGGACTTTCTCAGCCTGGAAGTAAAAGTAACGTCCAGGTTTCATAACGAAAGGTTTGTGCGGTCATTGCAGGGGTCATGAACTTGGGATGGGTTGTGCGAATGTTTTGGGTTTCTAAGTAGGTGAAGTTGTAGTTTGGACTAGTTTTCAGTAGGTTAGTGTAGTGCGAAAGTTCGTTGCGTTTTTTAAACTGTTATTGTTTTGATGGGAATTGGTTTATGGATAACTGTTTATATTAATGATTTGTGGTTGTCTGATGTGAATATCATGCTTGCTTACATTACGAAGCTTGATTTTAAAGGAGGTTTTTTCGTTGTACAGTTAAAAACAGTATGCACTACAACAAGAATGCCCTTATTGATTTACTTTCTTTACAGTTAATTTTAACACGACTATAATTTAAACTCTAAAAGCTTTTTCATTTCTTTATCCCGAAAGTGTGTTACATCAACGAATTCATCTGCTAATTTTAAGTTTGATCTACATTATATTCTGCCGTCTTTAATTACAACCTTCTTGGAAACTTAGTGGCAATTTAGTGGTCATCTTAATATTAACACTTTTATTGTGTTTTATTGTGTTTTCGGTAAAATGTTTGTCTATGTACTAATAATAAAGCTGAACTTTGAACGCGCTAATCTCTGGAAAAAATTGTCATATTTGAAAAAAAAAAAAAAACTTTTGATAGCCCAACTCTTGAGGAAGGCTAAAGTCTATTTAACATCACATTAGGACCCAGCAGAAAGAAATAAAAGTAAGAAAAAACGCTAAGCAAAAAGTAATAGCGCGGGCAGACGATGTATTGCGACGACGGGGTGGGTCGGGGAACAAGAAATTTCAAGTGTACGAAGTTGCAGGCAGAAGCTAGTTATAAGAATGGAATACCAGCCTTTTACCATCCCACTGCAGGGCAAAGGCCTCTTCTCATACAGAGAAGGCTGAAACATTGATCACCACACTTGCTTGACACGGGTTGGTGATTTCAAACTCATATAAAACTTGCTGCGACCCGCGGTTTCACCTGCTAAAGTCTCGATCCCGTGGGTATATCGGGATAAAAAGTATCCTATGTCCTATTCCCGGTAAAAGTCTACCCCTTTGCCAAATTTCATCCAAATCCGTTGAGCCGTTTTAGTGTGAAGGCGTTATAAAAAAAAAACTCAATTTCGCATTTATAATAATAGTTAGGATTAGGATTAAATCCAGGTTTTCTGACGATGTTTTTTCCTTCACGATGTCCAAGATAAACTCAGAAAATGATAAGTTGAAGATTTTCCTTAACTAAGAAAATAAAAACATTATTTTCACAAACATTTAATTTAATTTTTATAATGATAAGTTATTATGAAAGTTCTGGGTTGTGGAGGTCCGATAGGCAGTCGCTCTATGTAAAATACTGGTATTTAGCTGCATCCGGTTAGACTGGAAGCCGACCCCAACATAGTTGGGAAAAGGCTAGGCAGATGATGATGATGAAGTTATTATGAAAGTTAATGTTGACTTACGACTTTTCAAAATGATCTAATAGCCTTTTTGAATACTAAGTGCTTTTGCTACTTATTGCGTAAAAAGCTTAACGATCTTTCAGTCCATGCTAGACTAAACTTTCTGTCTGAATATGATTGGTATGTCAATAAGTTATAATATTCCATCTTTATAAGTATTGTTAATAATTATTGCATTCACTTAATTTCATACTCGTTCTCAATTTATGATAATCGAAAAGTAAAATCCTGTTGAGAATAATTTACGAATAGCTTTGAGAAGTCAGTTTTTTTTATTTTTTTGTTAAAACTTTTTTATTTTTCACTTTTTAATTGTGTTACCTACCCCACACAATTTCGAAGACCCGTAACTGCTTTATAAATAACAGTGACAGGAAGTAATTATGCATCCACATAGACTAAGTGGGAAAGATTCGTATTATTGAGGCTAACTCAAAAACTACCCAAGCTAATAAGTTAATAAAATTTATATGAAACTATCGCGCAAACTTCCTCTAACAACAACATCCTCCAAAAACAAAACAAGAACTATAAAAGAATTTTCTTAATTGGTCCACAATAATTCCTTCAGGCCTACAATGTTGAATTTGCAAAATGTTGAATTCGAAAAATATTGAATTCGTTGAAGAAGTTGAAGAAAATATCGTTAAACTCATAAACATATAGACAAACATAGATCCTGCTCCTTTTTTGAAGTCGGTCAAAAACAATGAAAAACTCGGCATTTGATCAAATTTCATGAAAAGTATACACTTCATAAACCATTTTAAGAATCCTGTGACTTCATCTCTCAAATTCAAATTGATTTGTTGACCAAAGAGAATCATAACCCTTAGATACTATTTTCTGATCTTAGGAAAGTTGTCATATTTATAAAAAAAACATATATGACATAATGGGTTTTTTTTGTCTAAACAGTGTGGGTTATATTACAACATCGCCTTGGATGAGTATGTAACGGTGTTTTAATGGTGATTTAAATAAATAAAATTTTGCCGTAATCAGTCAAAAATGTATCCTAAGTGGTAACTAGTGTAATTCCAATTACATTATTTGTAAACTTATTGATAAAACTATCTGCTTAAACCAGGCGTGATGTTATGTTATTAGTAAAACTTTTAGAATAAAGTTAGCAAGCAACATAAACTGGTTATCAATTGATACCATAATGTTTATTTTGATAGATTCGATTTTCCGGTTTCAAGGTCGAACGGTTGTCGGTCATTATTGTAAACCCAGAAACCAAAAAAAAGAGATTCTATTGGAAATGAGTACCAGGAAACGGGTCTCACCATGATAATATTAAATATTGAGATCACTAAGGGATGATGGTAGTATACTTAATATGCCTAAAATAATAACAAAAGCCGCACAGATAAACGTACTTTACTTAAACTTACTACTACTTACGCACTTAATACTTTAGGTACGGCTTACGTACTTTTAAAGTCTTATTCTGAGTAACGTTTTTCTGTGTGTTTATCGAAAATAAATCTGGGAAAAAGTAAATTTATTTTTGTGGATTCGCCTGAAGTTTGCAATTCTATCAAACTACTTCTTATAAAAAAAACCGGCCAAGTACGAATCGGACTCACACACGAAGAGTTTAGAAAAGAAAAAAAAGGTTTCTTATATCGGGACCCCTCTAATTTTTATTAACTTTATTTTACTTTTGTTATTTGTTGTTATCTGAGAAATTTCAATAGTCTATCTATTACGGTTCATGAAATCCAGCCCGCTGACAAACAGACAGACAGCGGAGGCTTAGTTATAAGGTTCCTTTGGCTACGGAACCCTAAAAAACTCTGCGAAAAACTTAGGGGTCAATGCCTTATAAAGCTCATATATTTATTCTGCATATTCTGTAAATACCTCTTAGAATATTACAAGCAGACTTATGACTCACACACAGTTGTAAGGTCATTACATAGGAAAGTGGCTAATGTTCTCAGTACTTATTCAATCTGCAAAAATAGATTTTCCCATAGATACGCCAGGAATCTCATAAAACGTGTTTCTTTAGCTCTTGAAAGTTAGAAAGCTTTGATTTAGACAATATCGTTAAATAACTTAACTGCAGTATGTAATTTCGATGCACTTACAGCATTTAGTGATTTATAAATGTGACTAGCTTCCGTCCGCGGCTTCGCCCGCGTTTTATGTCGTTATAAAGTACCTTTTGTCCTTACACAGGATGCCATCTATCTCTTTGCCAAATTTTGTCGAAATCCATTCAGGGGTTCAGTCGTAAAAAGGTAACATACAGACAGACAGACAGAGTTACTTTCGAATTTATAATTTTATGTAGTGTATAAAGTATATAGTAGGTATGGATTGAAGTTATTTGTACTGTGATTAGTTTGGGTAGTTCAAAGACTAAGAAAAGGCTAATCTGACTAAAGACAACATGACTTGGTACGGTAGAGGAAAACATTGTGAAGAAACTCGGAATTCATCATAATCTGCCTAACCTTGTCCAAACTATGCTAGGGTCGGCTTCCTATCTAACCGGATGCAGCTGAATACCAGTATTTTACATGAAGCGACTACCTATCGGACCTCCACAACCCAGTTACTGGGTAACATGATACCCCTTGGTAAGGCTGGTTATCCGCAGACTTTTCGGGATTCTTACTACCCGTAACGACTGTCAAAGATCTACAAATGACAGCCGTACCAACGGCATAACGTGCTTTTCGAGGCACGGACGGGTCTCGTTATGTAATGGATAGTCACTCATCCACAAACCAACCTCGGCAAGCATTGTTTTACTTTGAAGAGCCATGCGACTGTTATTGCTTAGCCACGAGCCCCTCGGCCTCGAGAAACTCGGACTTAATGGCATTAAATTGCGGACACGCAGCTAGAGAGATGATCAATGGTAAGAAAATTCAAATTCAATTCATTCATCGCTCCAGCCAAGTTACTTTTTTTATTATAATCAAGTCCAATCTGCCTAGCCTTTTCCCAACTATGTTAGGGTCGGCTTCCAGTCTAACCAGATGCAGCTGAATAACAACATTTTACATGAAGCGACTGCCTATCTGACATCCACAACCCGGGAACTGGGTAATACATTACCTCTTGGTAAGACTGGTTGTCAGACTTTCGGGCTTCTGACGACCTGTAATGACTGTCAAAGATCTACGAATGACAGCCGGGACCAACGGTTTAACGTGCTTTCCGAGGCATGGCATGGAGGAGTCTCGGTACGTAAAGATGGTTGCCTATCCACGGACCAACCCTGGCAAGCGTAGCTTAACCTGATGGCCCGAGGCCTCAGGCCTGATGGCCTGATTACCCCGAGGCCTATAATATTCGAGGGGATTCGAGGAATTTCTCAGTAACAGTCCGGACTCTGAGTTTGTGCCCGGTTGATGACAATAAACTCATCCCCTATTACATAGAACTTAAAAAATAACTGGCGACATGTAGAAGGTATACCTCTGCATAACCCTTGGGGGAACTACAGGCGTGATGTTATATTAAAAATTAAAACGAAGTTCTAATTTTCCAAATATCAACCCCAGATCTGTCAGTAAAACAAATCATGCGCAACCTTCATTAACCTTCAAAAGTCTTTATCAAGAAAGTGTCAAAACCTAGGTTCGAACCCTATTTTAAGTGACTTAAAGATAACTGGTATACTATTAGGTATACCTCTGCCTAACCTTTCGGGGAATACAGGCGTGATATCAAAATCTAGATAGACAAAGCTCACGAACCCATTGCCTGAGTCACACAATCATTCTACTTCCATGATTAGGTAATGTTGGACATCAGGATATTAACTTTCTCCATGCTTAGTCATAGAAATATCTGCACGAACCAAAAAGGATGAAAATTCCGATTTCTGAGAGCAAACCGCTGCGCGGGAAAGATATAATCATTCCGGGGCAGTGGTCCAACTGCTCTGTACAACTTGTACCATGGGTCTTTACTAGAGGCAGTTGTTCAACTTTAAAAATAGTTGGACAACAGCACCTTTTGGTAGTTCCGTGGTCCAATTCGTTTAAAAAATAACTTGCCAACTCTAAAAACCTCAACTGCATCTTTATGTGTGTATGGTACCTACTGGTTTATATTGAATCTCTTTGCAGTAAAATAACTAATCTACCTATCCTTCTAAGCTGATGAACAATAGATTTGATGGTGATACAATTAAATTAGATTAAATAACCCTTAGTTTAAAGTATTAAACTACGGGTTATTTAAGCCTGTCGCAATAACAACAATGTTAGCAGCATGGTTGTGTTTCGGCAGTTAGAGCTAAGATAGCCAGTTCCTCTGTGGTTGAGTATTCCGGGTGAAGCTCGTTTCCAAGTTCGGCCAGATCATCACTATTACCACCAGGTGAGATGTAGGCCAAGAACAACCCCGTAGAGGTTAAAACAAAAACTTCACAGGTTTGTAAAATTCGTAGAATTTGGCAAGCTGCCAAGTAAATCAATAACATGCAACATTGATGTTATTATGCAGTTTATTAAAAACGAGTTTGAATTCCCGAGTTTTCTTGTTTATGGAATACTAGCTTTTGCCCGCGACTTCGTTCGCGTGGAATAGTGACTTCCGACAGATTTTTGGTTTTACCCGCATGGCGCATAGTTCCCGATCACGCGGGATCTCTTCAAAAATGAACGGAACCAATTTTAAATTTACGAAACGATCAATCCTCAATTCTACGACAGTACCGAAGCGCTCGGCCGATACCCAACCAAATGCGTGTAACGAAACCATAGCGCGATCTATTTCGCCACGCCATCTATCGAGTATAGTGACAACTCGGATTATTTATCTATACTCCGTTCGGGCATTTTCTTTGTACTAAAAGTTTTATTATATTGATATTATTTTTTTCATACCTTTTTACTATTTATTTACTTTTTTCCGTGAATTAAAACAATAACATGAACCGAACTCGTGTAACGATCGACACCATTACGCGATCACCAACTCGACATATAGTACTAATAGAATTATCTATACTCCGTTAGAGCATTTTCTATGTACTAAAAGTTGTATTATATTATATTTTTCATACCTTTTTACTATTTATTTACATTTTTCCGATGAATTTTCAGTACTGAATTGATGCCGACTCTTGACCAATAGATGGCGCTGTATGTCCGGAATAAATTTTATTTTTTATTTTATTTTTTGTAATAAAAACTATCCTATGTCCTTTCTCAAGTTCTAAACTATGACTGTACCAAATTTCACACAAATCGGTTCAGTAGTTTAGGCGTGAAGCAAAGACAGACAGACAGACAGACAGAAAGACAGACAGACAGACAGACAGAGTTACTTTCGCATTTATAATATTAGTTTGGATGATTGATTTGATAACGTTTGCTTTGCGTTTAACGCTCATGTTAGTTGAAATTAAAATATCATATACTAGCTGATGCCGGCGGCTTCGCCCGCGTGGAGGTCGGTTATTATCTCCTAAAAACTTCTTCGAGAACCACTCTATCCATTGGTGAAAACAGCATGAAAATCGGTGCAGTAGTTTTTGAGTTTATCGCAAACAGACAGACAGACGCGGCAGAGGATCTGTTTTATAATATGTAGTGATTAACTTTTGACCCACAATTTTATAAAAGCTTCCAAATCACAAATACTGGCCACCGGACAAAAAAAAACAAAAGACGTTTCTCGGCCTCATGATTCACTTGTTTTTTCCCAAGCTCATATTGCACGTGCATCATCATAACAAATAACGAACCATATATACCAGTCTTTCACCCACATTACGCAATTGCGAACCTCCAATTAAGTATTTTTATTTGTATATCCGGAACCCGAATAGTGCATCTCGAAGACCCGAGAACCCTTTCACTTTTTTTAAAAGAAGTTCGTCGACTTCACAATATAAGTAGGTATGTATATTTTTATTTTAAAGTAAGAGTACTTTTGAAATGAATGAATGTGATTACGCTTTACGTATGCTATTGTGTGGTTGTGATTTGTGCGTTTAGATACAGGCTGTGTAATTTTTGAGGTAGAATATGACAAGCTGAGAATATATTGATTAATGAGCTGTTTTTTTTTTGACTTAGTTCATTTTGAACCTTGATTTTAAGTTGGTGCATCTTCAGCGATCAGGTTGTGAGTAGTCAAAAATTCAAACTGACTTTAGTGCTAGTTTTTGTATTTATTTGATCGCGTTAACGTTGACTTACGACAATTTGTATGAAAAAATTGTGTATATAAAATAATTAATATAAAATTGTGCACCGGACAGCGCTTATTCAGTTTCAATACAAATTGAAGTTTACGTTATCGAGTAACTAAAAAATCTCGCACTAGACTAAAAATTTCATACCATATTAAAATTAAATAGGTACTATGCTTGAAAAACTGTTTGGTGACGCTGCTGTTCGGTAACCTCGCGTTTTAATCACCCACGTGTTACTTCTCCACTTAATATTCTATTATTTGCCAATAACCACACGGAACAAGTCATTACAATTGGCAACCTGTCCTACTTGATTTAAAATGCAAACATCATTCGCTCATTCTGGCTTTATTCCAAACCAACTGACCCGACAGGCGTCGTCCTGTCCTTTCAATAATTCATACAAAAAGCCTAAAAAAACTTTAAATTAAAAAAACTTTTGACTTCCAAAAAAAACACAAAAAAGTGAAAAATAACTTTAATTTCGGAAGTCGGTGTCTTTGCTTTTCAATTTTCGTTTTTTTGCCACACAAACATTTTAGAATTAAAAAACAATATTGCTAAATCGGTCCACACGTTCTCAAGTGATGCGTTCACCAACGAACATCGTTTCATTATTATTACAATTTTGAACAACCTGTATAACACTATATATTATTCTAATATGTACGAGGTTGTATGTGATGTATGAATTGCTTGTCGTAGTAATGTGAAGGGTCATACAAGAGAAAAGCGATAATAATGTGCTTGACATTTGTTAACGCTTTCGTATTTGTTTTGATAGTACTGATTTGAGAAACGGTGCATGTGGTTGGCAGGCATTTTTAGGGTCTAAAATTTCAACAGAGTTAGGTGCTACCGGGCTCATTGTCAATCAGGTGCTGCATATAGGAACGTAATAGTCCTCCAGGCTGAATTTCAGCCACGGCGAATCTCAGCGGAGACCAGCCTTCGGCGCAGGAGATATTATAGTGTGCAAGTGTGCGCAGACACAGGTGCACTCTCTCTTCCCTCAATCTCATATTCCGATGGGACTGCACCCCGACATATTCCGATAGGAACCTACTATGCTTTGGAATGTACAACTAGCTTCATTTTTCAGTCCTTGACAATTCAAAAATGCCTGTAAATGTTTTAATAGAAATAAATTCTTTGAGTTTGCATTTATTGAGAGCATATATTTAACGAAAGCTTTATTACTTCGTTGATAGTATATTTTTTTGTGTAACAGTAAATACCGAATTTGAATCTTCTGTCACAGATGCTAAACTTATTGATCAAGCAAAATTATTTGGGAAAAAAAAAAACAACTTTTAATTGAGGAAAATTATTTGACGGTGGAATATCATACCTTTTTTAATGTAGCAATAAAATGAACCAGTGCGTTACTTCACCATAAAGCCCATATGAATACTTTCCTAATTAAATTGTATGGGAGAAAGTAAAGTGTTTTGTATCATAAACAACTATAGTCGAAATATTATTCTGAAGAGTGAAAAGTGGTCACACTTGTAGCGGTTGTGGTGGTATATGGGAAATTCACATATTTTTTTTGTTTTTTTTTTTTGTATATAAAAAATGGTTAAATTAAAAAAAAAAAACTTTTTGCCTTAGTTGGAAAAACATGTAGATCCTGTTCCCGAATTTTATTTTAAGACCATGCAAATCTATTGTATATTAATAGGTACTCA
This sequence comes from Lithophane socia, assembly GCA_947522985.1. Classification (NCBI taxonomy): domain Eukaryota; kingdom Metazoa; phylum Arthropoda; class Insecta; order Lepidoptera; family Noctuidae; genus Lithophane; species Lithophane socia. The sequence goes on from OX383274.1 coordinate 1,560,627, forward strand.
TTTTTTACAAAATAAAACATTGGTTTCTCGTGATCAAAAAACGAAAGGGCTAAAACGCTGCAATATTTACTGTAATAAATATTTACGTTGCCGGTGGCAGCCGCCCATTTGAATTGAAGTGACTGCCTATCTGACCTCCACAACCCTTTTACTGGGTATCCACCATCATCTGGTCATATCAGATAACACATACCTGCCATAGGATGAACCAATGAATGACCAGTTTGAAGCTACCTAAGTAAATCTCAAGGCATACAAGAATTGAATGAAATAGAATACTCTTTAATATGTACACCACCATAAAGATGACGTGGTGGTGTGGGGTTTGTGGTGTGTGGTGTGTGGTGGGCGGTGGGGTGTGTGTGTGTGGTGTGTTTGTGTGGGGTGTGGGGTGAGTGGTGTTTTGTGTGTGATTCTATTTAATTCAACTCATATTTAAAATAATAATAATAAACCATTTATTGCAGGCAACAAAGGCCCATAAAAAAATACCTTAACCTAAACATATATATTCTATAAATACAAATACAAATCGCTATTCGCTGGCACTGACGCCTGACGTTCAAAACCATAGATATTTAGGATATTCATCTGCTCGTAATAATAGCGTCAATAACAATTAAATCCGACTGCCATCATTATAGTGCTTTACATTTATAACAATTATATTAAATTTTATTGATATTTCGTGTCGGAAGTACTTTACTTTCGTTTTTGTGCAGTATTTTTCAGAATCAGCTTTCTTATAATCATTATTGAGAAAATCACATTTGACGAGATTTCAGAATTAATATTGTATTGAATTCTGAGTGCTGACCCAGAGATGCTGGACTGGACAAAATCAGTATTTATTTATGAGAGTTTTTTGGGTATTGCAACCCAGTAACTGGGTCGTGGAGGTCAGATAGGCAGTACGGAAAAGATTATCATCCACGTCATACAGTAAGCAGGGATATAGATTAAACACAGGATATGATAACATGAGTAGATAGATAGATAGATAGATAGATAAAACATTTATTCGGTACAAACATAGAAGACACAACACAAAAGCATAGTTACATAAATTCAAGTTTTAAGACAAACCAAAAAAAAAATAAGAAAACAAGTAAATACGAACATTAAAAACATAAACCCTTCCTTGCGAGTAGCATAATATAACCTACAGTTAGGTTACAAAGTTATGTCTATGAAATTAAATGCTAATGCAAATGCTTCACAAATTGAAGATGTATCGCTTAAATTCTCAAACCTGTCGCATAACACATTTTCGTAAATGATTAAGACTAATCTGTTTCATTTTGACAGTTCAACAACATTCATTGTGTTATTTAGGTACGTTGTTGAGCAGTTTTTTTTTCGAAGTTATGAAGCAATGGATTGTTTCAAACCTATTCCAATTCTGATTGATCGTGTATTACGCAATTAAGGTGCTGACTATTATTATCTTTTGTTTGAAGTCTAATGGTGGAATCCGACGATCGGCAATATTGCAGACGGACACGCACGGCAGACGACCACAGACCGCCACGCACCGCGCACCGAGGAACTTCCGATGTCTGCGATACCCCGCACGTACACCTTCCCACGGTCCGTCGTCCGGGCTCGTCGGTGTCCGCCCGCAAAATCGCGGATCGCGGGTTTCGGTATAAGCCAGACAACCGACTGCCAAAAAAATCACTAAAAAAGTGAAAAAAAAAATTAATTTCGGAAGTCGGTGTCTTTGCTTTTCAATTTTCGTTTTTTGCCGCCGAATTTCGAAATTAAATTTATTTTTCACTTTTTTAGTGTTTTTTTTGGAGGTTCGAATCGGATGCTAGGAAGTGCTTTAAAAATTGATGGCAAATGGAGTAACCGGAAACACATACAAACAATAAAGCTTGTAATAATTAGCACCTCTTCCTAACAAAATTAACATATCCATGGTAACGGCTCAAGAATCTCTCAAACTGATTATCATAGACGTTGACCTTCACAGTTACGCATTACTACGTAATATTTAACGGTTGTTTTGACAAGTTATACTGCTTTGACGAGTTCTACGTAATACCGTGATGACGTCACTGCTGTTTGGTTGTGTTTAGTTTATTTTATTCGATCGGTTGGTTGGAGTTAAGTGATGGTGCGTGAGTAAATTATGGTGGATTGTTAGATCTGTGAGGTTAAGCTGAGGCTACTGGGGTAAGAATGTGGATGGGTGACTATTTTACAATTAGTTATTGGGTTTCCGTAACCGTACATTGTACTCGCAACATGTATAATTTCAACATGAATGATGTAACCAATGTATTGTAACAATATTCTGATTTATAAAAGAGTGTCCGTGGAGTTTCTTGTCCGTTCTTCTCCATAGGAACCTATTACGCTTTGGAATGGGCAACTAGCTTCATCTTTCTGACTGACCGACCCTTTGACAATTCAAAAGTGCCTGTAATTGGTTTATTTGAAATAAATGCTTTGAGTTTGAGTAGGGTTTCAAACGGAACCGTATTCTCAAAGCGAGGAGGCCTATATCCCAGCAGTGGGAACATAGGCTGATTGATTATGCTACATCGGTAACCTACCTATCTTCCTATCTATCTACACTTATATTATAAAGAGGAAAGATTTGTATTTTTGTGTGTATGTTTGTTTAGGGGTATGAGGAACAGGGTGTAAAGTTCACTCATCCCCCATAGAAAAGGGAGGATCCTCCGACCAGACGGGTGTTGTGTCTGGCGGGCAACTGCCCAATGATTGATATTGGGTTTTTGTATATATGTTCACTGCACGGTAAACTCTAATTGCGCGATGCAGGATTTATGTGACGTCAGGATTTTTGTGTGACGTCAGGTCTTCGATGCGTAGTTCACATGTGGCGATGTAGATACCGCCACATTTGTAATGAATAAACTCAAAAATTACTGCGCCGATTTCAAAAATTCTTTCACCTTTAGAAAGCTACATTCACTCTGAGTAACATAGGCTATAATTTATAAAAATTACACGCGGGCGAAGCCGCGAGTGGAAGCTAGTCGTCTATAAACCTAAGTCAAGGTGTCGAAGGTACTTTTCAGATTTAAAGTTTTTATGGACGTCTTTCGGCTGAAATGATGATGAAGCGCCTTCTTTAACCTCGGGGCCAGTTAAGCCTAATTAAAAACGACCATAAAAACACCCTACTTTACCCATCATCTGCTCTACTGTAGAGTTCACACGACAACAATATAGCGCCATCATAATTACGTGCTCTATGTTAGTAGAGCGCTTACGGTAGAGTCTGTGTGCTTGCTGCCTGCCTACTTCTGTGTAATGAGGTATGTGACACAGCTGTAAGTAGTTTTATGTGAAGTTGATGATAGTTTTAGACGTGGAGCCTTTCGTGGGTGACACTTTTAGTTTCGCAGGCTGAAATACAATTTACATATCTACCTCTTAGCTAAATTTTAGCTTCGTCCATTTAAATATTTAGCAGTGAAGAATTCGATACACTAACGCATTTAAATTTTATAATCTTGAAAAATAAAGTTAGACAAAGTCGCCGGCAAAACTTAGAAATGTTATAAATTGCGAAAGTGAGTTTGTTTGTTGATTTGTTTTCGCGCTAAAACCGCTGAACATCTTTGGATGAAAGAAGAATGCCCATTATTCACCTGACTATGTATAGAAATGAAATAAATCTTAAAATTCAGCTAATTTAATTGTATATTAATTACGCTTATCACAATGTTAAAAGAAACGCAGGGAAAAAAATATTTCTTTAAGCTTATCCTACGTAAGGGTAAACGTATTACCATGTTTTGAACGCGTCTCAACTTCCCTTTTTTTACGACGTTCCATTTTACACAATACTGCTTGACATTATTCAACTCTGTTTCTGAGTTTTATACATTATTTTACATTTTATTTAATCATAAATATTTCTTTATTAGTCTTTTCATAATACAGATAAATGAAAAATAACATAATAATTAAATAAATTAATCACGTAGTATGTAATTGAGGTCGTACGAGTGAAACGGATTTTTTTGACATTTGACAGTTCTGCGATTGGAATCGGTGCACTCCGGTGCAGTTCTTCGTCGTTGCGTTTGCGTCTCGTTACGTAAAAAAGACGTTTTATACATAGCCCTGGCTCTGTAATAACTAAGTATTCCTATTTTAGACTGTATTTCGAGCGTTAATAATTAGGTCTAGCACATTAATTTCTTTATAACGCCAAATCCGAACCTAAAAAGTAACTTTAATATTTTTTGGTCTTCGTAGCGTTTAAACCGTAAAAATGACTAAAAGACATTATTTTCTAAAGTTACAGGTTGTCTTTATACTATACCTTATAACTATACATAAACTTTCATTATCAGGTTTTTTAATGTATGGGAAGTGGGCATTGTTCTTTGGCACATGGGCATAATATCATGACCTGGATTAGGATATTGGATAATTTTTATCCCGATATTCCTACGGCATCGAGACTTATACTGGTAAAACTGCAGTGCGCAGCTAGTACACATAACTTTTTTATATTTTTGATTTTATATTTTATTTATTTGGGAAAATACAATTTATTCTAGGAACATAATTAAACATAATACATAACTGACTAAAAGTTTGAAATAACTTTTGTATAATGTTTTTTTATAATTTAGAAAAAAATAGAAGTTTTCGTATCAATTTCTTCTCATCATCACTGCGACAAGCTCACCGACAGATATCTAACCCTCGCCTCGTTTCCACACATTATAACAAGTGGCGGTCAGCCGAGCAAAGAAGCGAGAGTGGGTGAAAGCACGCGCGGGTTAAATAATACACAAGTAGGGACCGGATTGTGTTAATGTGTCAGTTCTGTGTATTGTTTGAATTAAATTGAAGCAAAGTAGTTGGTACCTTTGAACCTTAGTAAGATACCTACTGAAGAGAGTGTATTATCCTTTATCTATACATTTTTATTTATATAATATATCACTAGCTGATGCTGGCTTCGCTCGCATGGATGTCGGTTATTATATACTTAAACCTTCCTCGAGAACCGCTCTATCCATTGGTGAAAACAGCATGAAAATCGGTGTAGTAGTTTTTAAGTTTATCGCGAACAGACAGACAGACGCGGCGGAGGACTTTGTTTTATAATATGTACCTAGTGATTGTTCCATACGTGTATATGTCACTGAACTTTTAAACTGCTAGACCGATTTTGATGATTTTTTTTGTGTGTGTTTGAGTGGATGGTTTTGGTTTCACAATTGGACCCAGTAAGTGGTGGGTGTTCGGGCAGGACAGAGTCTGTCAGGTCCGTTACTATAAATTAAAGTCGCATTTCAAGTATTTTACCGATTCATTTATAAAGGTTTATGTATTTATAACAAAGAAACTCGATGATTTGTCAAGTCATAGTAACCATTGAAGCAGGGGCGGGTCGCTAGTGCTAGATAATTAGCTCGCTTGAAGAGCCCATGGCCTAGGTCCTAAAGGTTAGGGTGCGGAACGGTCGAGCAAGAGGTCCTCAGTTTGAACCCATTTTTTGTATTATCAGTTTAGAAAAGGTCAGCTGTAACTAAGTCAAAGGTGTTAAATAATGATGATATACAGAAAATAATGAATTCTCCTATAGTTTTAGTCTCAGATATTTTATTAGGAAATTTTTATTTTTTTATTAGCCTATATTGTGTCCCACTGCTGGGCAAAACGCCTCACCTTTTTCCTTCCAAATCTCTCTGTTTTATGCGATTTCTGGCCATTAGATCGTCACACCATCTTTGCCGCGGTCTACCTCGAGGGCGACGGCCACTGTCGAGGAAATGTACCTTTAGTGCAAAATATTACATTATTAACATTCAAGCATCTTATTACCATTACTAAAACATATTTCAACGTTTTCTTCTGATGCTTTCCACTTTAAAAAAATCAACTTTTCTTTTTTGTTTTCTTGTGCTACAGGGCATCCTTGTGCCACAGTGGTGGCCGAGTGGTAACGGCCGCGACTTACGAGTTCGGTCGTCGGTTCAAACCCTGCCAGGCGCTTTACTTTGTGTAAATAATTTCATCACCATTGCTCTCAAAACGGTGAAGGAAAACATGGTGAGGAAACTGGCATGTCTTAGAACCAAAAATTCGAAGACCTGTGACATCTACCAACCCGCACTGGGCCCACGTGGTGGATTACGGTCCACTCCCTCTCACAGAGAGGAGGCCTGTGTCCCAGCAGTGGGATAATTATAGGCTGATTATGTTATGTATGCATACAGAGCATCCTAGCCCTATCTTTATTACTTTATCATGGACGATGCCCTTTTACCTCGATTGAACTTCGCTCCTCACTCTCACTGAGACACGCCCTATCGATCAAACAGATTATGTGACACTAGCTGCTGCCCGCGGCTGTGCCTGCGAGGACCCAAGTTATTTTTCTAAAATAAAGGTAGCCTAAGTTACTCCTTCTTATATAAGCTGAAAGTCCCGTCGGTCCTGCCGTTTCGGAGATTAGCTGGCACAAACAGACAGACAGACAGACAAACAATACGATAATATAATAATACAAATATTTTAAAAATTGTTTTTGTTTTAAGTTCCGTATACTTACTTTCACTATGCATTTAGTAAAAAGTTGTAATTTTGACATTACAAACCGACACTTCAACTTTATTTATTTGCATAGAAATGTTTAAATTACAAACTTGGCATGAATGGCTAAAACATAATAAAAATACAATAAAATAAAAATGAAAGAAACTGTATACCCATACCAGAAATGCGTTTTTTTTTTACTAAAGTAGAAAAAAAGTATTTTTAAATATTGCAAGGTGGCACGGAGCCCTTCGTGTCTGACGCAGACTTTTTGGCTCAGGCTGGTTTTTTTTTGTCAACGCGCGGCCTTCCTTCACCTTGCATTACGCCAAAAAAATGTTACGTACGTCAAATAATGTGGGATTACGACAAGAAAAAGAAGACAAACATCCTAAAATAGTTTTATGCCTTTTTAATTGTGACGAGCTCAGTACCTCGTTTGAACTCCGCTCCCCGCTCTCACTGCCCCACGCCCCATCGATCAAGCAGATTACGTGACATTACGAACTAGAAAGTTATATTTTTACAAACAAAATCACACGCAACATGTTGAAACTCATCTCTCATTGTAACTTAGAGATGAAATTTCGTGATATCGTAGTAATTTGTCGTGGAAGCGAAGTTTTTTGGTGCGTTAACAAGTCATTGTATTGTTTTGTTTTTGTATTTGAGATGCAAATTATGAAAGGAAGTTCATTTTTTGCAATAGGTTGGAGCAAGATTTTTGCAGTTTGCTCACACTCAATTTCATGCCTTAGGAGGTTTTCTGACAATTGATTGACTTATAGAAGAGGACTGTGCTATTATTTAGTAGAAAGACAATTTCTGAATATCGGGGGGCATAAAACACCCACTTTGGAATCATCAGAATCATAATAGGAAAATATTATGAATCATCGTAAAATGTCACAAACTGACAATTCATAATAATTATTATCTGCGTGCGATTTATATTATTACGAAATAGTTGACAGTTTGACAGTTTTCTAAGGAGATTCGTAAAATGGTCCACACATTTATGAATTGCTTTTGCGTCAAATTAGAGGAATTGCTAATGAGCAGAAATTCAGGAAATGAATCGCTTTTAGAGGAATTGCTAATGTGGCCGTTTTAGCCCATTGATATATCTTGGCTAACGAAATAAACAAATGTTTTATTTTTATTTAATCTTAATAATCACTACATAGCTAAGAACACTTTCCATGCTTGGGGCACTGAACCGTGAACTTTAAACTTGACATGCGCTTGATACTAGAGCAATTACAAAGACTGCATTAAAAATTTTTAATCAGCCTGTAAGTAGATCTAGCTATACTATTCGTACTGAGAAGAAACGAGTATTAGTTATAACTAACTAGCTGATGCCCGCAGCTTCGCCCGCGTGGATGTCGGTTATTATACTAAAACCTTCCCCGAGAACCACTCTATCCATTGGTGAAAACAGTGTGAAAATCGGTGCAGTAGTTTTTGAGTTTATCGCGAACAGGACGACAGACAGACGTAGCGGAGGACTTTGTTTTATAAAATGTAAGGATACGCCTCATCACTGCAAAGCGAACATGTTTTTGAGACATTTTGGAACGAAGTTCTTTAACGCAGCTTTCGGTTGCAGTAAGCTGGCAGAAATCGTCACGTAACGAAAGCGTTATGCCCCTTCATGCACCTTTCTTTCTCTCTTTCTATTAAATGTATAAAACAGAAAGAGACAGAAAGTGTGAATTAGGTCAAAATTAATATCCAAGATTGCGGCTGCGATTCAAATTTTTCTTCATGGATGTTATTTTCATGATTTTCGAGGGTATTAGTGATGTTCAGGTATAGAACAACAATAAACATGTCGGCGTAATAGGGAATATGCATGTGATTCAAATATGGGTCAAATATTTTTTTTTATAAACTATATTACTTCAGAATTATGCCTCCATCAATATTTTTGAATAAAATTTCATTTTGAGCGAGAAATTATTTTTTTTAAAGTCCCAAATAACTGTGGGTAATTCAAATACTTGAAAAGGCTAAGAGCGGATGTGACGTAACAATCCGGAATAACAATCAAAATGTCAATGTCAAGTCAATCAACAAGTGTCAAGTCAATGTCAAACGCTCATAGAAAAAGGAGTGTTTGACGTTGACTTGACAGTTGCTTGTCTGTTTTCACAGACGGTGACGTCACCACACCAAGCGCGCCAAATGGAGGGCGTTTAAATAGCCCGGATCGGTTGGATATTTTTAAACATTTTTTTAACAACTTTAAATTGCCGTCGATTTTTTTTTAACTATTATTTGACGATGTAAACTATCGAATAAAAAGATTTAAAAAATACATGCATATTCCCTATTGCGACACATTTGAATATTTTATGTAGGTATTACCTAAGTAAAATAGTTAGTACTCGGGCGCGACTCAATCTTATCTTTTTCACTTTAACTTAATCTACTTGTGTACATTTTTGTAACTATTTTGGTAAATAAACTTTACTTTACTTTACTTACTAATCTCACCCCAACCCCGAACATTTTTCGTTTCATAACGTATTACATTCATTACGCTGACATGTTTATTATTGTTCGGTGATTGACCTCAACAAGTGACTTTAAAGTGTAAATCCAAGACGGCGGCTGCGAAAACTTTGTTTTTGTTATAAATCATACGTGAGATGGAACTTCGTTCCTGACGGGGTTCTCCGACTGCACACATGTTTTTTTAAATAATGTATCTTGACTATTAAATACGTTTACTCCTATAGGTAATGATTAAAGTTATGTATATGTCCCATGCGAGCCTATTGCCATCAAACGGGCATTTTTCCTGAAATGTGGGTGATAGATGATAGATGCACCTCTGACTACTACCCTTCGGGGAATACAGGCCTGATGTTATGTTTTAGAGTATAAACCTACATTAAAAGTTTACAGGGTGTTAGGGTAAACACCGTTATCCTTGAAACCAGTGGTTTGGTTTCATTTATAGAACGTAAAATCAATGGACACATTTTTTTTTTTAAGGAGGAGGAATGGAGATTCCATTTTACCACAAGGGTATTTCACCATACGCGCTAGGGCAACTAACTTACGTCTCAACACGGGCGGGGGCGCGGGACGTGACCTGACCGGCCGCGAGCGCGACCCTTATTGTGTATTTATTTATATGTTGTGTAAGTAGGTAGGAGGGGTGGCGACCATCCATGAATTTGCGGACGGTGTCGGATAGAAACTTTTAAAATCTTTTAATGAACATAATGTTTTTGTTTGACTCGTTCATTTATTTTTATATTTAAGTCAACTACCCATGGTTTGAGTGACAACGGTGTTTACCCTTACACCCTGTATAATAAAAACAGGTGCATAAAGAAGCTGTATAAACCATACCACACAATAAACCGAGAAAACGACATGACAAATAACGGATACATGACTCTACACTTTTCATCTATACATCATTGGAACAGTATCTACAAATGAAAGTGTTACCTATTGTAATGTCATCTTCTTGCTCATTATATACATAGTATTTCACTTCTTAATTAACTGTTCTTGTTTGAAAGCGATTACTAGAAATTGAAACCGTAAAAGTATTTATGAAAGTGTTGAATTAGGTCCCCACTAGGTGTTTTGTATGGGGAATTTTAAAGAAGTTGCATTTTTCATACTAACGTTTTCTTAATTTTTTAACAACCATGAACACTATTGTTTTAAAACTTTTATGCACTACTGTTTAAAAACTAAGATAACGTATGCTACTTAGATTAAGCGACAAAAATAAGATTTGGCTAAGTTAAAAAAAAAAATTGTGGTCGTTTCTGCTACCAAAATGAGTCATTTTTATGGTATTTTTTATGTTAAAAAAACTATAAGTAATAAGGTTTTTTTACTATTGGTAGTTGTGTATGATGGTCATTATTCGATATAATACCAAGCAATTGATGAATATTTTAAATCATAGAAGTGACGAGGTTCTCTATTAATGAGGAAAAAACACCAATATCATAGGTGGAGTAGCAATAAAGTTAAGAATTAACATTTAAACATAACATCAGGGGGCCAAGTCTACTAATTTACAAATGTGTCAGTGGTCCCACAATGATGAGTTTTTGATAGATTTTGTATGGCATATCTGTCAAAAACTGATCATTGTGAGACCACTGATACGTTTGTAAAATAGTAGGCTTGGCTCCCAGGCCTGTAATCCTCGAAGGGTTAGGCAGTATAGTACACCTACATTTCGCCAGTTATGTTTAAGTAACATGTATTAGGGGACGAGCCTATTCCCATCAACCAGGCACAAATCCAGACTCCGGGCTGCTACTAAGAAATTTCTGATGAAAAACCTAATAACACTTTGCCCAACCTGGGAATCGAACCCAGGACCTCATGCACAACAACAAGGCAGTCAGACAATAATTGGTAAATTGGACACCTTTTTAGTTTTTTATTTGGTATCAACAGCAAAATTTACGCGAAGCTTAAGGAAAAGCTAAGAAAACAAGATAAAATGCCGACTTTGTAGCGAATGCCAAGGCCAAGATACAATCTCTAACCACAGCCTCCTAACGGTAATTTATTGCATAACCTTAGCTTTGTTTAGTAAATTGTTTTCTTTCATTGCGTACTTACTTAGTTATTTTTTTGTCTTTTACTACCATCTTTTTTATATTCAAAGGCATGCTTTAATGCCTTAATGAATACAAAAAGGTTTACTTAAAATTATGACTTAAAAAAATCGGGTAAATAATCGTGTTGAGTTTTACCGAAATAAATAAATAGATAGGTAAACTTTTTCTGGAAACAAAAAGAAAAAAAAGCAGACACTGTAATTTTCAATGGTATACGGCCATGGAATTTTTGTGAAATAATTATGTTAAGATACAAAATATCATCAGAATCTACTACAAGTAATCCCCTCCACCTTACGTGCACAATTTCTCACATTTAATTAAACCTAGACCGTGTCACGGGAACTGGACTGTCAATAATTAGGACAGATAAAAAGTAAAACAATAGACGCTATGTTATAGTTCATTTGAATGAGAACGATGGCATCGCGTTCTCTTGAACTTGTGTCATATCATCTGTCTATGAAAGTTAGCATGCAGTAACTAAACATGCATGTAGCAGTCGGTGTCAAATTTTGTGTGAATAAATTCGTAATACATTACATAAAATCACGCCTGTAATCCCCGAAGGTTTAGGCAGAGGCATTCCTAGAATAAAATTTCTCCTGTTACCTATGTTTAAATCCCATGTAATAGGGCGCGAACCTATTGCCATCAACAGGCACAGGGCACAAATCCAAACTCCGGACTGCTACTAAGATTACTTGCATACAAGACATCTCAGGACCTTGGGGTCCCGGACCTTTGGAAGACGTGGGAGGGGCCGAAGCCAACTCGCAGAGGCACCAACCGACGATTATCCCTTTTCGCACTACTTGCCTACAATTATTATTATGATCTTTCAGAACTTACCGCTCGTGTGTCTGTCTGTCTTTCTGTCCGTCCATCGGTAGCCAATTTACTCCGAATCTAATGGACCGATTACGTTGAAATTTATTAATGATTACAATGTCTACCTATCTATAATATTAGCCTCTTTTTCCCACTATAGGGGAAAGACCTCCTTTTCCTTTGTCCCCACAGTTGTTATTCTGTTCTCTGCTAACCTGGGCCAGTCATCTTCGCCATGGTCTGCCACGGTCTCACTTAGCATTCAATGGAACCCACTCTGAGCCCCGTGTTCTTTTAAACCCATAGCTTATCTGACAAACGGCGAAATTAAATTACTTTTCTATCTTCTTTATTTCTTCGTGACCTGTTTGAAACCGTGCTGAGAATTGCTTATTTCAAAACGTTTACATATAACATTCTCTAATTCGCATGGTGTACAAAATAAAGAGTATTCTATTTTTACTTTTGTCACAACATATAGGATAGAGTGAATATTTGCTTCTTCACAACACGCACCTGCTTTTCAGATATTTTTCAGTCAGGTGACAGCAGAGCTGACTGCCCGTGGGGCACCGTACAGTTAAGTGTTACCTCTCGTAAAGGCTATTTTAATGTATGCAATCGCATGCAGTGAAAGCGAACATACGAACTGAACAAAATGGGGCAGATATCTTCAACCTGTAGTACAATACTTACTTTTGCTTCGAACTTGACCTGCATTCTTTCACACATTGTCAATGTTACCGTGTAAGAATAAAATCTATGTCAAATTACCGACATCTACTTGATATGGTCGTCACGAGTGTCTCCGAACACAATGTGTTTACGCTCCAGTCACTTGTTTTTGAAAGTATTTGAGTATTTGTTTATTGCACTTTCGTTGTTCATTTGTTTTTATGTGGATTCGGCACAGAATGTGAGGTTTAGATCGTAAATGGGAGATTAGGTACCAGTCTTGCCAAGAGGTATCGTATTACCCAGTTACTGGGTTGGGGAGGTCAGATAGGCAGTCGCTCCATGTAAAATACTGGTATTCAGCTGCTTCCGGTTAGACTGGAAGCCGACCCCAACATAGTTGGGAAGAGGCTGATTGTCAAGTTGTACCTAACTGTAATTTTAGAAAAAAATCCGAGTCTGAAAAAAATACATAAGTTAATTAACTTCTTTAAAGCAAAGCAAAGTGCAGATTAATTGATAGACATTATGAAAACACTTTATCAAACATCATTTATTCAAAAGGCCACCGAAAACCCTTAACATGCCTTTACGCGCATGGAACCCAAAGGAAGATAGTTCAAACTCACATACACCATGTTCCATTCACAATTCAAAAGTTTAACACTACAAATGCTTGCGTACATAAACTCGTATAAATATCCGCGAGCGCGCTCAGTGTCCGGTTTGTATGTTTCGAGGTAAATCGCTCTGCGACGCACTTTCCAAGTAAATTGCCTACACATTTATATCGTGTGTGTGATGGTGCATCAAATGGGGTGCCATGATGAGTGTTAGATGTCGGTTTGATATCATTTCTTTTTTTTTTTTTTAAGTAATTGAAAAATTTGGGACTGTGTAAAATTAATGTAAAAGTGTAACCACATTAGGTCTTATCGAATCTTAATTTTAACGCATGGTTGTTACGCTTTTTAATAATTTTACATGTTGTAAATAAATTGAATGGTGTATGCATGGTCCTTTCAGGTCCGTTAGGCAGTATTTACGTACCTAATGTTAAAAATCGTTCATGTTTGTAAAAAAATGAGTAATAATTTGTTCAATGACTATATTCTTAGTTTACGGTACTTACTGTGAAATAAACAATTTTCTTTCTTAAAATTAAATACTCAGCAGATTTAATAAAAATAACGACATGATAACAGGTTTTCTAGACACTTTGCTGGTAAACCTGAATTTGACAGTTCAAGACCAAGCACTTTAATTCAACCAAGCCTCACATCTCTATTTTCAGATGTGATGGTATGTCGCCCTAGGATAAGCCAATTTACATTCCATAGATCGAAACAAACGGCACCTATTTTGGATAGAGAACGATTGTAGAATAATGATTTAAATACAATCATTTCTTTCGGTTTTCGGATTTGTGGAAAATGTTATTCAAATTTATACGCGATTATTACGCGTGTGCTACGCAGTGAAAGGGTTACAATAAGGATTGAGTTCATAATTCGTTTTCTATTTTTGTTTATTAAATTATTAACATTAGAAAAAAATTACTACACTTCCTGTTGTAGTATTTTTGTTTACCGATATACGAGTACAAGCCCGGGGCAAAATGTAAGCTTACTGTCTGATCATCGCCTTTTCTGTTTTGCCAATAAAATGTTTTGTACTGTACCTCTGATCAGCTGAAACATAATTTAGTTATTATGTTTGTGTTTAAAATAAGTTTACGATAATAGCGCAGCGATTCGAGTGAGATTCAACTTTAGCCTCTTTTCACAAGTTGGATGATTCTCACTCCATAGAATCAATAGTATTAAACCCATATTAATCTAGGTACCATTAAAATCATTTACTTGATTCACGGAGGCTTCCCTTTTAATAAAGCTACAAACCCTAAGGCTAGGAAATCGACATTCTAGCGAGCTTGTGGCTAAGTAATAACAGCCGCACGGATCGATCCATCAGTTTAAGCTACGCTTGGGGTTGGTCGGTAGATGGGTGACCATCTTTACATACCGAGACTCCTCAGTGCCTCGGAAAGCACGTTAAGCCGTTGGTCCCGGCTGTCATTCGTGGATTTTTGAGAGTCGTTACGGGTTGTCAGAAGCTCGAAAGTCTGACAACCAGCCTTACCAAGGGATATCGTATTCGAGGTCAGATAGGCAGTCTTCCATGTAAAATACTGGTATTCAGCTGCATCCGGTTAGACGGGAAGCTGACCCCAACATAGTTAGGAAAATGATGAGATATCGATACGCATTCACGTCTGCTCAGTTTCGCTAGCTAGTTTAATTTGACCCTGTAGAGCTAGGTTTCTAACATAACAAGACCAGTGATTATATACTAGCTTGGTACAGTTATGATGAGTGGAAAATACAGAAAAAGTGATTCAAAAAAATATTTTTCTCATGGTACCTAAGAAACTCCATTTTTATGGTTCCGCAAAATAATCCTAACTAATAAATATCACTACATTATTATAAAACAAAATCCTCCGCCGCGTCTGTCTGTCTGTCTGTTCGCGATAACCTCAAAAAGTACTGCACTGATTTCATGCTATTTTCACCAATGGATAGAGGTGGTTCTCGAGGAAGGTTTTACTATAATAAGCCGCGGGCATCAGCTAGTTAAATAATAAATGCGAAAGTGAGTTTGGGTTTTTGTTACGCTTACACACTAAAACGGCTGAACGGATTTGGATGAAACAGGGGTAGACCTTGACCTGGAGGAGGACACCGGCTACATATCACGTGGGCAAAGCCGCGGGCGGAAGCTAATATCCTCATAACACGCAGTCTCCCTAGCATTTATTTGAAAAATAACCACTACGACCGATTTTGCGCTTTTTACATTTTCCTTACAATTTGAGTATATTTTCTCGCCGCCAGTACCCACCCGTCCCGATCGCCCGCAGCGCGTGCGCCGCCTCTCACATAATGGCCGTTTCCTCTGCCTACCTCAGGATGTCCGGCCGTCGGGAAATCTTGGTTCACCTTCTATGGGTAATATCTAGGCCTAGTTTATTGATGTAAAGCGAGATTGAATCCGGAAAAAGTTAGAACCCCGAAAGTTGGCAATGTTGCAAATATTTCGTTGTTTTTATTAATTTCTCAATATTTATAAGTGATATTGTAAAAAAAACACGGTGTTTAGCGTTCAAATGTTGATAATGAATTGTAATAGTTAATATCATTTCTGAAAGCCCCATAAAAGAGAAAACCAATAAAACTGAATATACCCAGGATACTGTCATGATTATTTCATGTTTTATCGTCCATTTATATTTAATTAATTAATTTACATTTATGCTAAACTATATTATGTAGCATCCTATTCTGAAAGTTTTGCGTTCGTTAAGTAGAAAGATGCGATTTTGTTATTGGATTAAAATCAGTAAAGAACAACAAAATTTTTAAATAAGTGAAATTCATATCGGTACATACTTACATAGGTATGTAGATGATGCACATTTTTTTGTTGACAACACCTTCGGATCTCATCTGTCACCTTGTGACATAGTTTTATATATTGTAGCTATGCCTACTTCCTGTACTGTCTAGTGAGGTGCTGCAAGAAACTCTAGGAGTATCGATATAAGATTGCAACCTTCTGAACCTTGCTTTCTTTTGATGACTCACAATAATAGTTCATGAGGTTGAACTATTCAGCTATTCCGTACATTTATGTTCGCATAACTCGTCAAAATGTACGGAACAGCTGTTTTTTTTGCGATTTCACTTTTGTTCCCATAGTAAAAGTTGTTCATAATGATGAGTACAATGACTCCTTAAGAGGTTGTCGGTGTTTTACCAATAACCCTGTATAAGAATCCTATAACAATAACACATAGCTTGGGTTTATTTTATCAGTCATGTTATCACGATGTTTATCTAGAATTCTAGATAATAAACTATCTTCCATAGAAATATCCCCTAATAATGGAATACTCCTGCTTAAATTTCATCCCCTTTATGTAATTAATGTTTTGTTTAATTATTTCCTTACTGCTCATAAAAATAACTCTTGTATAAAATTCCAGCCTCCTAGATCCAGCAACGTAGGCTGTACGTTGTCTTTCAGTAAATAAATAAATTACTTAATTTAATATTTTTATTAAATAGATGTTCTTATTGATACCGTTCACAGCTAATTGATTCATATGAAACACATAGCTTCCGCCAGTGGCTTCGACCGTGTGATATCTTTATACATTATAACCGAGGTCATTCAGTGATAATATAGCATTCTACTAGTGAAAGAATTTTTTAAATCAGTCCAGTAGTTTTTGAGTTTATTCATTACGAACAAAAATACAATAATCATTTCTCTTTATTATAGTAATGTAGATTTTTTGTAGGTGTAACAAGTTTAATTCCCAGGTCTCAATACTCAATACTCAATATCTTTATTGCTTTACCATAATGTATACTTAGGTGGTAACTATATAATTTAGATCATTATGGACCCTGTAGGGCACAGCAAAAGGGTAGAAGAGAGGAAGCCCTGTTTTATGAGATCATTAAGTTGTTATTGTGGGAAAAAGATATATCAAGTAATACGCATCACTACAACACATCAGTAACCTGCTTTACACCATGCACAGTATGTAGGATGAATGTAAACTTCACTTTTGATATCAGGCGGGGCTGAACGCGTGCGGTACGTGTAGAATTCTTGGTACTAGTTGTTTTTAGAAAAAACAAATTATGTTTGTTGAGTTATTTTAAGGAGCCAAATCATGTTCCTTAAAATTATATAACCGACTTACTTACTTGGTTTTTTGACAGCTTCTTTAATGGCCTGTTTCTTCATCAAAAGTGACAGCCAAAGTAACGTCAAAAAGTACATAAAAACGATTAAGTTTGTTTCTTTAAAGCCGTGTACTGACCGGTGTTACGGGGTGTAATGGAACATGTAACAAAGCGAGCATTCGTGCAGTCAGTACGTGGAAACGAGCAGGAACACGGGAGAAGCTCGCTGCGAATGGTACATTACGCCCGGTCAGTACACGGCTTTTGAGGTTACTTTGGCTGTTACTATTGATGAATAAACTGGCCGTAAATCATTAAACAGTTGTTCCTGTAATGAAAAATGAATATTTTAAACAATTCCAATCATGGGTAAAATAAGAGATCAAGCAATCAAAAATGCAGCCGCATGGTTCGAGGCTAAGCTACGCTTGCCGGGGTTGGTCCGTGGATGGGTGACTATCTTTACATACCGAGATTCCTCCGTGCCTCGGAAAGTACGTTAAGCCGTTGGCCCAGGCGGTCATTCGGGGATCTTTAAAAGTCGTTACGGGACAGAAGCTCGAAAGTCTGACAACCAGTCTTAACAAGGGGTATCGTATTTACCCAGTTACTCGGTTGTGCAGGTCAGATAGGCAGTCGCTCCATGTAAAATACTGGTATAGCTGCCTCCGGTTAGACTGGAAGCCGAACCCAAGATAGTTTTAAAAGGCTAGGCAGTTTGATTTAGCATCGCCTTCATCTCTTTGATTGCCTCCTAAATTATTTAGGCAAGAAGGTATGTTCTAAATATATCACTGCCATCTATTAGATGATTTAGAATGTAAGTGAAGAGAAAGGTACCTAATGTGACAGAGTTGATAGTTTCCTCGACCTTGTCTAGATGGCAGCATATAAAATAAAGGTTGTAGTGAAAGTAAAGTGAAAGTTTGTAGTAAGACGGTAACAGCGCTATCTGTGAAATGTAAACTGCAGTTGAATACGAAACTAATTAAGTGAGGGAAAGTAAAACAATTCACGTAGAGTTACTCTTGTTTTAGTAAGTTCATTCAAACGTTACTAGATGGCGTTAAACTTTTTTAAGCCCAGGTTTTTATTTTTAATATCTGTTTTAGATTATTTTTTATTTCGTGAATATGAGAACGTTGTAGACTTAGTGGACTGTAGATTTGTTGACCATTTTCTATTTTGTTAAGTACCTGGTACTTGCTGAAAGGCCTACCCTGTTAAACTACATAAAAATATTATAAAAGCCAATTATTTTTTGAAAAAGTAACCGTGGAGTTTCTTTTCGGCTCTTCTCCATAAGAAACGACCAATTAGAACCGTGCACCTAGCTTCTGACGTTTCATATGTGCCCATGTATGTTTATGTGAAATAAAATATTTTGATTTGATTTGGAGACCGTGAACTGGCAAACTTTAAGTGGGACTCCCTCAGGCAAGGTGGCGTGACGATCTTCGCAAGGTGGCTGGTAGCAGCTGGGTGAGAGTTGCCGAGAATCGAGCTGAATAGCGAGCAATTGGAGAGGCCTATGTCCAGCAGTGGACTACTGGAGGCTGATGAAGATGTTGATGAGAAATGTCAATGTAAGAAAACTACTAAACGACATAAAAAAGGAAAGGAGTATGTAAGGATCGTATAGCAGGTGGCGTTCTGTTGTTTCTGCCTGCCTCCATGGGAAGAGGGCGTGAGTTGATATATGTTCATACATACATTTGTATTATTTAAAGTGTCATCTACTACGTACGATATGGAAGAAATAAAGGCATACCTATTTACTCGTTATTATTACCTACCTTAGTAACGTTCATGACCTAAAAGCAATGATTTTTTACAGTAAAATAAATATCAACTAGATCTATGCCCCTACGTGTTGATCATAACATTATCTGTAAAAGCACTAGAACCCTCAAAAAATGCTCAAAATTGCCTGTTTAGACCGCTGTTGTCAGAGGCCTATACAAATTTGACAACTATAAATGAAAAAAGAAAAACATAGGGCACAGTAAATATCCTTCTTATTCAATTTATAAAATATCTTTCAAATTGGTCCAATATTGGAGGAGGAAATAGACGAGAGCCGAACCTCGAATTACGACTTTTGTATGGAGAAATGACCGATCCTATTTCCTCTTAATGCGGCACCTTGGCGACCAACCACAAGATTTATCAACATCACAAAAGTATTGCATCAAATATTATGTTCCCAAAATTTCACAACTCCATTGACATAACTCAGTCTTGTTCATTTTGCACCAATTTTCTGGTGAAAGGCTTTTAAAAATAAAATAAAATCGTTCAAAGCAGGTGAAAGTGTAGGTACCTAGTGGCCGTTCAAGAGACAAGTAGATTTTTGTCTTTTTTGTTTATTTACTTATTTTTTTTTTTTGTGTCACTTATTATAAAATTCTTTAGAGAGAAATGAGATAGGTAGACTTTAATATATTTTTTTCTTTCGTAATTCGACATCTCACTCAACTATGCAGCGGGGTAATTGCGTAGCACACTAAGCAGCAATGGGTTTTTTTTTCGAACCTGTGAATCTATGGATTAGCAATATTCTTTAAAATTATTCAGATTGTGACAAATAATTTATTTCTTGGACGTCAAAAACAAAGAAATAGAACTTATTCTAGTTGCCCCTTCCAAAAGGTAGGTTTCGTATGGAGAAGAATGGGCAAGAAATTGAAAGTGTGTTACGAATAAGAATAGGTCTAGAATCAATTGATTTAGTATAGAACCTGCACCCTAGGTTCTATAATAACTCAATTGATTCGAGACATTTTTTATTATGGTAGTAATATAATACTAAAACCAGTAGGTATGCTTTTGACATACGATACTAACGTGGACTTTGGTCTACAGCTCGGAAAGCTCAAGCTCACCTCAAGTTTCACTTTTGAGTTTCCTAATTACTATGTAATCTTATTCTCAATCATTTTCTGACAGCTACGCATATATTGCACAAGTTTGTGTAATATAAATTCTTTGCTTTTGCCAGCGGCTGCGCCCGCTTGCAAGTCGGAATTTATCCCACAGGAACGAACTACCTGGATAAAAGTATCCGATAGGTCAAGGTCTACCCAGTGTCTAACCTGCATTTGTTTTTCAGTACGAACAATGGGATGTTGATCCCTACCTTTTACCGTAAAATATCGTACTGAAAATAGCTGTGTATTGCGCCTAAAACCTTATAGACTTCGTACCCAAGTAGGCTGCAGCAAGGACAACCTCCACAAGTGGGGGTTCACGGACGACTCAGATCTCCAGTGTGTATGCGGCGCCTCTCCACAGACAATGGCTCACCTCTAATCTTGCCCCGCATGTCCTGGCACCTGCACACGTGAAAACCTAATGGCTGCGTCAGCGAACGGTATTCGCGTGGCTGAGTTTTGGGCCAAACAAATTTAACAACACTCGATTTTTTGCCATCGATACGCTAAGAAGAAGAAGAGCCTAACGAATCAAAACATCACTCCACTTGTAAACCACAGCACATCCATCGCTTTGCACCAATTTGTCCACAAGGGGTTTAGCAATCGTGACTACGTTCCATGGAACGTTCCATGGTAAAGGTGGGTATTTCGTTACTTGAATACAGAGCGGTTTATGGTGTGAGATGAGGTGGAAATGAAGGCAATCCTTTATTTTGAACGCAGTTTTGTAAATCAAACTGTCTTTTTTCTTTTTTTTACATAATTATTTGGTGAAAGGTGAGTTCGTTTGTTTATTACGCTTTCACGCTAAACCGGCGGAACGGATTTGGATGAAATTTGACACATAGGTAGACCATGACTTGTAGAAAGACATAGGCTATTTTTCATCTTGGATTGCAGACGAAGTCGCGGGTAACAGCTAGTTTGTTTTAAATGAAAAAATATATAAGCGTTGATAGCCACTGTTCTGTACCAATATTGATTCTGCAGCCGTGAAAACTTAGGTGAAGTCAGCTTAAAATGAACTGTCAATAGGGTTAATCTCTAGCACCAGGTTTAAGGACAGTTCACGACAAGCTCTCGTCTTAAGTTTTAACGGTGAGATTTTGGGGTTAAACTCATTCACTCGTATCTACAAGATTTACATAAGTAATTTCATCAGCCTTAATCCTTTCAAACATAATCCATTTTCCAGATTCACACCCCACAAAAAAAAACAGTACAAAAATGAAACACCAACAAATAAAAAACAATAATTTAATAAATAATTTCAATAAATTATACACCCACAAATAAATAACTTAACTACCCTACGAACTACCCTCGTACTGCTTCCACGCCCTATAAGGGAGGGGTGTGACGTCATTGGCATCCCTCCTTCGTCTATGGTGACCGTGATGACCTGCGTAGATGACCTGGTGGTCTTCTCCACCTTCGTGGGAAGTCAGCTTCTTGACTCCGACTATAGCGGCCAGCATGAGGGCGAGGGCTGATGCAGCTAGAGCCTGGGGATCGAAAGAAAATTGTTATCTTACGACTGGTAAAATGTTTCTTCTGTTTCTGGTTGTAGCTTTAATTTATGGGTTATGCTATATAGGGCAGAAGCCCTAATACAGGGTGTAAAAAGTCCCATCACATAGCCGTCAACTACGCATTCTGTACATACAATTATGTAAAATTATACAAAAGTAATTGCTGGAAAACGTCTTTTATTTTTTGGTACCTATCGCAGTTTACGGTGGTGCGCAACGTAACGCACGCAAAACATGGTGAAGATGAGTGCATGAAACGGTTCGTGCGGGTATTTTAAATTAAGTTAAAGCATTTAAAACTACCTTTCTGTAAAAAAACATCTCAAAAGATAAGAACTTTGACCTTCAATATCTCCGTAACCAGAAGGTTCCCAAGTACGGTCCAGAACAAACAAAAATTCACAATGACGGGAATAACAAGTGACTTTTGGGCTTCGTTAAGCGACTTTTTACACCCGTTATAGTATGCTGTGGTCATACGGAAGGTTTGGAAGGGAAATGAATATTTTAGATACTTTTATATCATGTCTTTCAGAAACTTCTCAATGGTAGGTATGACAAATGTAGAGGAATGAGTATCAATATGAAATACTGGGATTATCAATCCGTTTGACGGTCGAGTAGTCGTGTCAGGTGCAATTGCTAAATCCTCACGAGATAGCAACCCACTAAAAATATTTCATGTATAGTTGGTTGCCAAGACTAACATAATGCTTTCAATGTTAAAAAGTTATCAGGGGGCCTAAAACTGCCACATTAGCAATTCCTCTAAAAGCAATTCATGTATTGAATTCCCACCTGTCATTAGCAATTCCTCTAATTGGACACAAAAGCAATTCATCATTTTGTGGACCATTTTAAGAATCTCCATAGAAAACTGTCAAACGCATGAATTATTTCGTAACATGAATCGCACGCAGATTATAAATTGTCAGTTTGTGACATTTTACGATGATTCATTATTTTTCTATTATTTACAAGGCCTTAGGGTATCGTATTACGCAGTTACTGGGTTGTGGAGGTCAGATAGGCAGTCGCTCCATGTAAAATACTGGTATTCAGCTGCATCTGGTTAGACTGGAAGCCGACCCCAATATAGTTGGGAAAAGGCTAGGCAGATTGATTGATTTACAAGGCCTTACTTTGCATCTTGGTCAAATGTACGGCTTGTCTTCTTATTTTTTTTGTTGTTTGTATGCAAATCCTAGCATGTATACTAAATTTCGGCTTTCTAGGACTTCGGGAAGTGCTCTAAAGGTTGAGTGAGTGGATGAGTCAGCGGCGAAATCGACGTATTTTAGGTATTAATAATATGCAAAGTAAAAAAGCTAGACAATTGAAACTTAGTGTGTTTTATAAGCCTGATAACTACATACATTATCCAAAGAATTTGAGCTGTCTAGCATTATCCAGGCAGAAGCTATGAGGGTTTGAAAATACGACGAAACGCTTCGATAAAAGGTAGATAGTGCCCCTGCTTTTTATTATTGGTTCGTCTTGGTGGCTTGGTGTCAGGTAGTTTAAGAATCCTGCCAGGGTTGCGGGAAAGTCCGAAAAGGATACCGGGACATTGGCAACAGGCAACTGAAGGAACACGGGTGGGTTTTAGTCAGTGAAAGTCTGACACGCCCTTCCGCCGCCGTCCGCCCAGAGCGGAAGAAGACATTGGATGATTTCCCACCACCAAAAAAAAAAGGTAGTTTAAGGATAATTTGTGATCTTAACGAGACTATAATTGACAATAACGGAAGAATGAATGAACGTTGCTTGTTATTATTTCAGCATAAGTGTACCTACATTATTCTTAATTACCAACCAAGCCACTTAATTAAATCCTAACGAAGCTCATACTATTATAATAACAATACACACTATTACATAATATATCCGTTTTATAGCACACTTTTAAATAAAGTTGTAATAATTATGAGACTGGGTAGTCTTAATAGTAACAACTGGCAGATTTTTAAAATTAAGTATGGAATAAAATAAGGATGAGAGTTCCGGAAATAATTTTGTTTTAGGAAAAAAAAGAGACAGTAGTAACGAGACTTTAATTACTTTACTAGATAGTAGATACGTTATCTGATTATAAAGTCACGGTTATTGTAAAGCAAATTGACTGCCAACTTAAATTGACCGTATATTCAAATCACATGTCATTCTTGACAGTTGTATGAAATGGGTTTAACACGACAAATTGACGTATGGTGTCAGTTTACTTATAAAATTAATAGTCTCAGTTTTTTTTTTACATACAATATAATGCGTCTTGTTTTAATTTAATTAGATTTAACATAAACTAACAAACAATTTAAATTATATACTAAATTAAATTACTGATTAAAACTAACTGTAAAAATAAATAATTAAAATCTCTGACTGTATGAACAAGCATTCTTAATAAAGTTAATAGAACGACGGATTATGTCGAAGTAATATTATGACGACAAGAATCATAATTGAATTTTCTCAAACGTGTTCTGGATTAAGACAAACTCATTGGCATATTGTTCTGCCTAGAATCGGTTTAATTGAATCAAACAACTGTCACTCATTCTTGAGAAACTTGGTTTGTGCAAGCTAAAATATAATAATTGTGAACTAGCAACCCTCCCCTACTTCGCACGGTTTTTACGACTTCACAAAAATTTCTTTACCATAATAATTAGTTAGGCAATCTTCATGTAAAATACTGGTATTCAGCGGCATCCGGTTAGACTAGAAGCCGACAAAATAGTTGGGAAAAGGCTAGGCAGATTGATAAACGGATGGAAGGTTAATCTTCCGGAATAAATTCTCTAAATAATTGTGAAACCGCATTAAAATCCGTGGCGTAGTTTAGAAGAACAACATGGTCACGCAGACGGAAACGAAAAGCGACTTTCATTTGTGTAGTTAGACAATATAGAGTGCGTTTCATCAAATAGTTCCTTTGCAGTGTGGCTGACATGTTGGCTTCATTGTTAAATTTCAAAAACAGACCTTTATAGGTAGTGCCGTAGCGGCGTAGCGTACATTCGTATTGGTCGTACAACGCACTCCAGAAATTTTTGATCCCGGCTGTCATTCGTGGATCTTTGGCAGTCGTTACAGCTAGAGTGCGTTCCATCAAATAGTACCTATGCCGTAATGTTGGCTCCACTGTTGTACGACCAAAACGAATACGCTACCCGGCTACGGCGCTACCTAATAGGTCCGTTTTTAACAGTGGAGCCAAAATTACGGCAATGGAACTATTTGATGAAACTCACTCTAGTCAGAAGCCCGAAAGTGTGACAACCAGTCTTACCAAGCGGTATTGTATTACCGATTAACTGGGGGCCAAGTCTACTAAACTAAATGTACAAACGTGTCAGTGGTCTCACAATGATCAGTTTAGACAGATATGCCATACAAAATCTGTCAAAAACTCATCATTGCGAGACCACTGACACATTTGTAAATTAGTAGACTTGGCCCCCTGGGATGATGATATAACAAAGAAAATATACTTATAGAATAACTTGATTCTAATAATTATAATTTACAATCATGTTTCTAGTCTCTTCAACACAACACTTTGGCTCAAAGATGTTCATGGAATTGTCGTGTGTGTATAAGTGTAACAAAATACAATGATTGCACAGTGATTTTAATTGGGAAAAGTGTGTAATTACTACGGCTAAGCGGGCCAGTCCGCGCGGCGTGACGAAGAAAACCGACGGTCCGTGTGCTAGATACTATACGTGCCTGGTGGTACAGGAGGAGGTAGTTCACAGAGACTAAACTTCGTAGAATGAACAATTCCACAAGATGTGGCTATGTGTGCGTCATTCTCACAGACGCGTTCAAGTCAGTTCACGCCTGATACACCAGAAGACAAAGAAGAAGAAGATTCTCGTACATAAAATACATTTGAATACAAATCGCAATCTCATCTCAGCAATGCAAGAGAATTAGAGGTATTTTTTAAAGGTTGAGACCAAGATTAGGTCCAACTTGTGGGAGTCCATCCAACGCTTCCTCTTCCGGGACGCGGTCGCCATTCCAGAACCTTTCGGCCCCATCAGCCATCTGTTCTGCGACTAATGTGCCCTGTCCCTTGCCCTCACAGGTCGTCGTCTCTTTTATATTATTAAGATGTGCGATTCAAACAATGCAGGACCCTGTCCCGAAGGGCCTTTTGTTGTATTATTCACCGTTTATTTATTACTGTAGAGAAATCAATTTCTAGGCTTTAGTGCCGGTTCCATGTACCTTGCAGAGGGAGTATATTATGAAGTATGGTCTCTGTTGCATTATCTACTCTTGTACGTGTATCTTGTGATGTATTAGTAGTGTGAGCTCATTAGTAAGTAGGTACTGCTCATTAGTAAGTAGGACTTATTCGTATGAAAATAATATTTTCTAGTTATAGACGTACCGAGGCAAAATTATCTGATCTCTGTTATTAATAATAGATAATAAAAAAAAAATAGGTTAAGTTAACTGAGTAATAATAGCCGCACGGGTCGATCCATCCGGTTAAGCTACGTTTGCCGGGGTTGGTCAGTGGATGGGTGACACATATCGAGAGTTCTTAGCTGCTGAAAAGGCAGGCAGATTGACTAATAAAGATATCAGGTAAAAATATTCGCGTGTTTACAATTTTAGACCATCACGATGAACCAAACGATAAAAAGCTGTTTCTGTCTATTTAAATAATCAAAACTCCATTGGTATTTCCAACAGCCCGAGGGCGCGTTAGTGTGACGCGAAAATTACCGCGCGGTTGTGCGAAAGTTTTCGCATCGTTCAACTGCAGTTTAATTTCGTAACACACTCGTGTAGGCAAACGCTTTCATTTCGGCAATACAACAAAATTCACTGTTTACCGACTAGACCGCGTTGCTGAATATCGATGAGTTTTTTAAATGAAAGCCTACTCAATACGGTTGTGACGCCTGGCTTTTAACTCGCTCCCAAATTATACTTTTCCCCTAATAAGTATTTTTCCTGTAGCGCTTTTATACACAACACATCATAAATAATTATCACAAATACAACAGACATACTAGAAAAACAATCCGTAGACTCTGACTAAATAAAAAACGAAGACAGAGCGCTGCGAACAAAACAGTGAAGCATGCCAAAACTACACCTCCGTCTTCGCTCTGTGCAAACACGCTCGCTCGCACACATTAACGATCAAACTACACCTCAATAAGTGCACACAATATTAACGAAATCGGCCACACGTCACTGTTGCTCTTGGTTTTTTGTATGGTCTGAGTCTGTAGGACATACAAATATAATGCTCCGTGATGGAATCGAACGCACGACATGCAACGTAAATCCATTCGCGTCGCTACTGTGCCAACAGTGCCATCTGCATCTGCAGCAAAATTTCCAGAGGACCTAGACAAAGTGACATTCTATCAGCGATAAAGATGATGGAAAAGGCAAAAACGTATAGGACTGACACAAGCTATCGAAAAGCTTACGTCAATCCTCTTGAAAGTCGTTGTAGAAATACGAAACGCTTTCGAAGCGATTGTCATTTGTCTAGGCCCTTTGGTCATCACGACAACTATTACAAGGAGTTAAAGACCTACTAGAATCTTACCTTCATAGTCAGAAGACCTAGACCTCCGATACCAATGGCTCCAAGTGCCTTGGCAAACATGAGACCAATCAGGGCCACGCCTCCGCCACCGCCGCCGCCCTTGCCTCTTCCAGTCACTGCGAGAAAGAAAAGCGATATTTATTGTACATATTTTTTTTCAAATGCGATAACTGGCGTATTTTCTACCAGATGGTTCTACCCAAATTAACGTAAAATATAACTGATTATGCTTAGCATAATTTTGAAAAAAAAAAAAATATCGTAAGGAACTTAGACACGATCGTTTTTTATCACCACGCTTGGCTAAGAGATTGGAGATGATATTGTACTCAATGATAAATGATAAATGATTTTATTTCTAGAATTAAAGTTATTCAAAGACTTCTGAAATTAAAGTTATTTTTCACTTCGTAGTGTTTTTTTAAAAGTCGGTTGTTTTTTTTTTACGTTTTGTAATCTACATATAAAAGTCTTAGCCAAGTTAATTAGTTTAAAATAAAAACTGTCTGAATGTCAATACCTAAGTTAGGCAGATTTTGTATTTAAAAGTTTACATAATATTATCTAAACCGTATCTTATATCAACCTTCATTACATGAAGCCCCAAAGTTAAGTTTGCCAAGTTTCTGTTATCCTATATCTGTAGACATCTTCGTATATACATACAAAAAAAAAATTAAACTGTCTGTTTGTAATTTAAAAATAACAGCTTTTTACTAAATGCATAATGAAAGTATATAGGTACGGTACTTATTATAGCAAAAAAACATTTTTTTTTAATCTTTTTTTGTCTGTGTTTGTTCCGGCTAATCTCCGAAACGGCTAGAACAATTTCGACGGGACTTTCACTGGCAGACTGCTAATGTTATGATCTTATGATACTATTTTTATTTTAGATTTACGAAAATAATTGGGGTGCATGAATGCATGGGCAAAACTGCGGGCAGCTGCTAGTTGGGGAGTTTGTTGCGCCACTTCTTCTTCCCAGCTAAAGCACTAGGAAGTGGTGACGGGCGGGCGTTTTGGGACTGGCTTATGTAATGTTGACGTTAGGAAAGCGCTGATTCTCAGCCTTATTTGAATAAGTGACTTTTGATTTTGATTTTGTCAATAATTATTTCCATCAAAAAATTATCATATAGGGATTAAAAAAGCACCCGGTGATACTGTAGCTTCTCATTTGTGATTTTTTGGAATCTGATCAGTAGTTACGAATTTTACCCGTCACATACAAACTTACTAACAAACTTGGCGGGGGGCACAGCAGTGCCTCTCGCCAAGTCGAGCTTATAATATTACTAGCGACCCACTCCTCCGCACGGTTTTTACGACTTGACAAAACAACGAGATTTCTTCGTTATAATTAATATGTAACTTTAATATTAACGTACTATACACATCAACCTGCCGGAATAATTTCTCAATGATGAAAACCTCAAAAAAAACAACGCGGACATACAGACAAACATGAAAAGCCACTTTAACCGATAAAGTACCGCTAGTGCCGATAAAGTAGCTTTAATCGATACTCAGCTATAGGGGTAAAAAACAACATTTAGATAGCTTCAAGAACGTGAGAAGTAGCGTCTCCATATCTGTCAGTCCATACTAATATTATAAATGCGAAAGTAACTCTGTCTGTCTGTGTGTTACCTTTTTACAAACGAACCACTGAAAAGATCGTTATGACATTTAACAGATCCACTTCCATCTCCATCTTCACCAGGCAGAGAATGCCACGTGCCCGGTGCCATGTGCCATGTCCCATGTCCAATCGGCCAGTTATAGTCCCTCATAAAAAAAAAAACAATATTTCCCTACCGCAATCTGTCCATTATAAAAGTACAATCACTTTAGTAGCAGTCCGCCTGAGTGAACGTTGATGGAAAGCGGAAATTGCGTTCCACCGGAAATTGGTTCAGCTATACCTTGCTGACATTTTAAGTGACAGTTTGTTTTTTGAAGTTTTATGTTTGGGGAAGATACATAATTAATGATGAAGAAAAATTTATGCGGGTGTTATTTTGGTCCCGAATATGGATCTCTTAGTGAACCGAAAATATTGTGCTGCTTCAGCAGGTATGGTGTGAATAAGTTGAAAATAAATCTTACAAGTGTATGAAATCAATGTTTACTGGTAAATTACTGAGTAATGAAAATTTATTGTTTTCGCCAATCTTGGGGTCGCTCTTAAGGCCGTGCTCTACCTCAAATTGCTTAGCATGATCCTGCGTTTTGCGGAAAATACTGCAGCATTCATTTTGAAATAAATATAATGTTAAAATTGAGGATTGATACTAGGTCCTGTTAGGCGAAAACACGATTACATCATTTTCTCGATATTTTTTTTTCCTAAGTTACCTCTAAAACGAACTATAAACCGCTGGCAAAACTTAAAAGTTTTTTTTAAAACGCGGATACTAATATCTAGACTTTATAACTATCATAAATAAAGTTTGCTACATTGACTAAGGTCAAGATACTATTTTAATTTAATATAATTTTGCTTTGTTTATAATTAATTAATTTGTAATTTTAATTATATGATCCAAAGTTGATTGAAATAAATAAATAATAATAATTATGTCAGTGACACTTTTCGATTGAATTTGTCTCTTAATTTCTAACGCAGCATAACCAAATGAAATAAAGATAACTTCAAAACGATTGCTGATTTCACCACAAAAAATCACTAGTAACAAAACACAGCCCTTACCAGAATTATTATTCTCCTTGTAGCTGTCATCGACGACCTTCAGCGAATCAGCCAGAAACTGCGTCACACGATCCTTCTCGATCAAATTCGGTAACTTCACATGCAGCTCATGTCCTTGCAAGAACTTCGCCATCCGGAATAAAGGAGAATTCTCTCCAAAGGATCTTCCTTCATCTTCTAAAGAATTAGTCACTGGTATTCTTGCTAACCGCACTCCATCTAACAAGTCGATATCACCATCTAGTAACGATGCGAAGGTAACTCCGAAAAGGGCTAGTAAAACCGTCACTTCTCGATACATTTTCGCTGGTGGTGATTCGCGCAATAAGCAAGAAAGGGAGACTGAGAGGCTTATATAGTTGGTTAAAAAAAATAAGAAGTAAGACCGAACGATTTCTTTGAAGCTATCACTGTGAGTGGTAAAAAAGTGTGGCGATTCTGCAATTTGTTGTAAGAAAGTTTTGGTCTTGTTCGTCTGTTTGTTTTCGTGTTTATTTTGTGTGGTGAGGAAGGTATGTCGTGGTCATTTTAATGTGTGGTAGCTTTTATTTTTATTAGATTATGCTAGGTGTATGTGAAATTTACTCGGTACTTTGAAGAGATGGAAGTTTTCTTTAACAGTTTTTTTTTTGGCGTAATTTGTACCATTTATTGTAATTACTAGCTGATGCCCGCGTGGATGTCGGTTTTTATATATTAAAACTTTCTTCAAGAACCACTCTATCAATTGGTGAAAACAGCATAAAAATCGGTGCAGTCGTTTTTAAGTTTATCGCGAACAGGACGACAGACAGACGCGGCGCAGGACTTTGTTTTATAATATGTAAGGATACGGTTATCATCAGTTTTGTAGGTCAGTATTTTTTAGGTTAGTCATGTTGCGATAGCTAGACATCTTATATTTATGTGCGTATAATTACCTGAAAAAAAAAACCAAAAGTAAAGTCAGTATATTGTACTAGTTCATAAAGTTACACACTCTGTTTGCTTATAAAATTATAGTTATTATAATGTCTCGTGTAGTGTTAAATTGCGTGGCACTTGACACTTTTCAAGTGACAACTTGATTTTATTTCAGATTAATCTTGGAACTTTTGTATTGTTATTGTTATTATAATGGTATTATGTAGAAGGTAGATAATACATAATTATTATAACAGTGTTGTTAAAAATCATGAAGTATTCAGTGAATTAGATAATAAATTCCATGTTAAAAAAAGTTTAGTTGAAAATTGAATTTAAGATAATATTAAAATGATTTTAGCTAGTCTAGATTTTTTGTTTTATAATATAACCATTTTTTCAACTACAAATAATAAGTTAATGCTGCCTTCTTTATTAATATAATCGCGTCAAAGTTATGTAAAAAAAAAATTAAACTTAAAATATTCAAAATATTTCAGAATAACTCTATTATAAAAAGCGAGACATTGAATGTTGTCGAATAAAAATAAAACAATTGTTTACACTTGATAAAGCTTCAGAGATGCTAGATGTCGCACATTGTCGCAGTCGAATTTAGAATAGAGCGTGCTTATACTGAGATATTGAAACGATAATGTCCATAAACCGGTGTTCTTTGTTATAATCCAATCCTTAGGTCACAGGCTCACAGCAGACTACGTAAATAATTTAAGTATAAGAAAAGAGAGAAATTAAAAAGTTAAAAGCTCAATATTTAAAATTCGAAAATATGAAAAAGCTAATAAAATGAAGTTTTTTGAGCTTTTTAGTTACAGTCATGTTACTTATAAAAAGAAATAGACAATTGCTACGCACTCCAAACGATAAAACAAGAAAATAATGCGTATCAACTTTATGTTTTTATATAAAACTAGCTGCGCCCCACGGTTTCTCCTGC
This sequence comes from Lithophane socia, assembly GCA_947522985.1. Lineage (NCBI taxonomy): Eukaryota > Metazoa > Arthropoda > Insecta > Lepidoptera > Noctuidae > Lithophane > Lithophane socia. Next base: position 1,592,681 of record OX383274.1, read on the forward strand.
GTAAGTCGCGATCCGTTGCGACTATCAAGATAAATTATCCTATGTCCTACTCCAGGTCATACACATTTGCCAAATTTCATCTAAATCCGTTTACCTGTTTTAGCGTGAAAGTGTAGGTAACAAACAAACAGTTTTTTCCAAAGCATAAGCATAGCATAGTCTTGGCCAATTTATTCTAGAACCATAATGTTTTCCCATGCCACATCTAGGCTCTATACATCGATGTTATAGTTAGTCAAATAACACTTTCTTGGGCGTCTTCAATTTTCTTCTATTTTTGAGTGCCGCGACAGTGTCGGTCATTAAAAAACTTATCGATGAAGGGCCATGAGCTAAGCAAGAATAAGGCTTAGAAATAACGTTACAAAAAATTGGGATTTTCCACTGTAGGTAGGTTTAATAAATAGGCTGTATTTATCGGACCTATACAAATAAATCCTGCGCACTTTTCAAATAGTGCCTGCTACTTAAATATCGTTTAATTCGCAACAGGGACTTCAAACCTTTCCACCCAGATCGTAACTAAATGAATAGTTGAAGATTTCGTTCCGATAGATTTTCGGTAGTTTGCTAACAAATTACTTCGTAAATGTTTACTGGGACTAAACATAACGCGAATACGTAACATTATCGTACCCCAATTTAAGTAACGTTTCAAGCACACAGCCTTTTTCGATAACCTAACATCAAACAGCATTATGGAGAAAACATACTCAAGTGCATCTGGATGCGGCTGATGGTAACTACCTCATTATCTGCCTACCCTTTTCCTTACTAAGTTAGGTTCGGCTTCCTATCTGACCTCCACAACACAGTAACTGGGTAACACGATACTACCTGACTCTCTGACCCTCATACTACCTGAATACCTCTGTAATTCCAAAACAACCGCAATGGCTTAAGGATTGAATTGAAAAATTGATGTTAAGAGAAATATGGGGCAAAGTTGACCGATGACCTGGCAAAGGCCGCAGAAATCCGCTGGATGCGAGAAGCACAGAACCGGTGGAAATGGCCATGCTTGGGGGAGGCATGATGTCCAGCAGTGGACGTTTTTCGGCTGAAATTATGGTGAATGATAAGGCAATGTTTGGAAGAAACAGCCAAACAGTTTTACTGCCTATTACTTCAATAGGTAAGCAATATTTAAAAGTTTCCCTACGAAGAAAGTTTATCTACGATTTTTGCAGAATATTTATTCAGGTAAAATAAACATAAAATAAAATAAAACAATAAAATGTTATTCGTCACCTGCCCTAACATTTCCGAAGATATCACGTTGTTTATTATCAAACAAGAACCTTTGTTTATATTCGTTTATCGTGTTTGCTAACTCTCAATGTAAATATTTGTTACGTATTTTATTTTTAGGACCATTCAGTGTGTTTTGTTTCAAGAAATGTTTACTTTTAGGGTTAGGGTAGAACGTGTAGATAATAAATACATCATAATGTTTAACTGATAACATCAAACCTGTATTTCTCAAAGTGTTAGGCAGAGGTGAACCTATGGTACATCCACATTTCACCAGTTATGTTCAAGTACCATGTAATAGGGGGCGAGCTTATTGCCATAAAAAAAAAATAATCTGCCTAGCCTTTTCCCAACTATATTGGGGACGGCTTCCAGTCTAACTGGATGCAGTTGAATACCAGTATTTTGCTGCCTATCTGACCTCCACAACCCAGTAACTGGATAATACGATACCCCTTGGTAAGACTGGTTGTCAGACTGTCGACCTTCTGACGACCCGTAACGACTTTCAAAGATCAACGAATGACAGCTGGGACCAACGGCTTAACGTGCTTTCCGAGGCACGGAGGAGTCTCGATATTTAAGGATGGTCACCCATCCACGGACCAACCCCAGCAAGCGTAGCTTAACCTGACGGATCGACCCGTGCGGCTGTTATTACTTAGCCATGCACGTAAGAAAAAATTTACATCTTTTTAGTAAAAGAGGTGATAGACATAACTATAGTACTAGAAATAGGGACCTATTAGTACAACCAGGTTTCAGACTGGCAAAAGTAGACTCATCTTTCATGGGGTACTGTTTAAAATGTTACAATAAAATTCCTCCCCACATACTTCAACTGAACGAGACGAAATTCAAAACTTGTATAAAACGCACACTATGCAGGCATATTATAAGTTGGAGGATTACATTTCTGATAAAAATGCTTGGCTTAATGCTGGTCCTGCTCCACAACCACAACTAACTAATTAACGTTCGAAAATAATGTTGGAGCTGCTGAAGATTGTAAGACCATCTTTGCATTGTATAAACTCAATTTCCTTTGTATTATATAACTGCATAGCACAGGTGTCAGTACTATGTACTATAGAGCCATTTACCGGGTAATTTGTCTTTAATTGACTTGAATGTGCCCTGGCGGCTGGGAATGTCATGCTCACTCAAATGTCTCGCTGATGGTGGCGCGTGTGTTGGATCATTTAGCTCCCTTGAAAATGGTTGAGCTGAATGGTGCTGATCCATGCGTGATGTTCGTGAACGGGCGCCGTCAGTTGTGACTGGTCATCTCTTAGCTGCCATGGCTTATTTTAATTTTTGATTTGTTTTTATGTTATAATTGCGGACGCTTTTAACGTGCTTTCTACATTGTTCTCACATGTATAATTTCAACATAAATGATGTAAGCAATATTTTGCAACAATATTTTGATTTAAAAGAGTGTCCGTGGAGTTTCTTGCCCGTTCTTCTCCATAGGTACCTACTACGCTTTGGAATGGGCAACTAGCTTCATATTTCTGACTGACCGACTCCTTGACAATTCAAAAGTGCCTGTAAATGGTTTAATTGAAATAAATGCTTTGAGTTTGAGTTTGCCACGAGCTCCTCATACTGGCTGGCTTATTGCCATCAACTGGGCACGAATCCAGACTCCGAGCTGCTGCTGAGAAATTCCATAGAGAAAATCTGAATCACTTTTAAGTAGATTGCTAATCCATTGCTTCATAGTGTTAGAAAAATTTTGTCTGCTCAAAAAAATAAATAACGCAATGAATGTTTTTGAACTGTCAAAATGAAACAGATTTCGATTGATTGTATGTTACGCAATTAGTGTGCTGGGCATCTAACCCTCACACTAGTGGTCTAGTGCTCCTGCTGAGCATGAGGAGGACCTCATGCTCAGCATGCTCAGCTCAGCTCATCCTCATGCTCAGCTCACTAGACCATCACTTGATTATAGGTTCGATTTAGGCATTGGATATTTATTACGCGGCGTATTTTAAACGCGCAGACGACGCGCGTTTCAATGTTTTTCTTCGACGTCCGAAGTCAAGTTTCAAGTAAAGAACCTGAAACGTGCGTCGTCTGCGCGTTTAAATACGCCGTGTGCTAGGGGCCTAAATAATTTTTGTTCAAAAGGTTTGCATGCAGACAAAAAATCGTTCGTATACAAGACACGCATTGTTGGTTCTCTGGATACTGACCACTGGTTACTTGGACCTTGTTTCCCGCCCTGTCGAGTCCACTGCTGGACATAATGCCTCTCCGAGGCTGCGCCATAACACCCTGTTCTCCGCCTTCCGCATCCAGTCCGTGTCCCAGCAACCTTTTTAAGGGCGTCGGTCTAGTTAGCGGGGGCGTCCCGCACTAATTTTGCCGAATAAATTATGATAGACATAGATATATTTAGAAACCTATTGTTGCGTCTCGATGTGGCAACACGTCGTGTTCTGGTTTGCGACTGGTCAGTCGTCATCCTGAGGATGCCTCGTTGAGAGTTGAAACATGTGTCGATTCGTTACAGGGTTTTTTATGACTCTTGAAGAATAGTTAAGCGGAATAAGTAACTAAATATATCTACATCTGTTGTATTTTATTTATAATGGATTTCCACAATGGCACGCCTGAATCAGTTAACTACGTTTGCCGATACGTGGTCTCCACTCCAGGACTCGTCTACTCCACTAGATATCGGTCCTTTGACGAACATAGTTGTTTCCCGTACTTATTACTTTTTCAATATAAACAATATTTTTCTAGCTGCTATGTGATAGGTTGGTCGTGTTTTTTTTTCAGTCAGTGTTTCTAAGGTTGAAAGTCTTTTATGAAGAAATAGCGCATTAAATATCAAAATAATACGCCCGTCTGTATTTCTAGAAGTCTAATAACAAAGTCCATAATACTAACATTAAATAAATAAATAATAAACTCATCAATTTGTTGTACAGTTTAATTACAAACTACCCTCTTGGCGATGGTTTAGGCTTTAGGCTCAAACAAACAACAACATTATTTATGCAGACGGCTTTTCATTTAGCTGTTGTTCAGGCATAAATTGTCGGACATCTTGCATAATATACTATTTCACCTGTTGCTAAAATAAGGGTTTATTAAGGAGCTCTGAAATCTACTTAAAAAAATAAATAAATTCACTAATTCACCGGCAGAAAACGCACACACTTTTAATCTCTGGGTAGGATCAGAGTTGCATGAAGGAAGGATTTTTTTAAATTCATACCCTAAAGGGATAAAAAAGGAAATTTTGTTTGCAAGTTCGTAATGTTTGATGATGTGAGATCTCATCGTAAGGCACACGGTTTGTAAGAAAGAAAATAAACAGAAAATTGTTTATTTGTACAGCAAATTGTTTGTTCGGTACAGCCAACGATCGTCTACCATTCATCTCTATGACCTGTCATCTCAGAAGTCATCCCCGTTTTTAACCAAATCATATTCCACACAATTCATCCATTGGACTTCTTCCACTCTTAAAAGTTTGTGAAATCCTGCCAACAAAATTATAGGAAATTAAGCGTTTGCAAACATTCTCAAGCTATCGAAAATACCTACATTATTTGTCAAAAAAAATCGAATCGTAACGCAGAAAATTCAATCAGCTATTGAAAGGTCACTGACATTCAGATTTGCCGAAGCAGAAAAATAATGGAGGTAAGTCAATTATTATTATCTATCACATTCTATCTTGTCTGTCTCGTTGGTCTAGTAGTCGCAAGCGCTATAACTGCTAAGCATGAGGTCCTTTTTTTTTTTTTTTTTTTTTTTGGGTGGGAAATCATCCAATGACCTCTCCCGCTCTGGGTGGAGCGGAAGGGCGTGTCAGACTTCTACTGACTAAAACCCACCCGTGTTCCTTCAGTTGCCTGTTGCCAAGGTCCCGGTATCCCTTTCGGACTAACCCGCAACCCTGGCAGGCATCGGTCCTAGCGGACCCCGCCAATTGTGCTGACATCTCTTTGAGGCGCGCGTGGAACATGACGCGCCATCGACCCGGGCCTGGTCCTGATCGGACGGCGAGCTACCCATTGCTCGCCGTCCGCAAGCCCGCGCCTATGGTGGCCGGGAATCCGCCTGGGATTCCCGACGCCCAGGGCGTCTCCAGCGGCGGCGGCGGTTAGGGGCGTGAGGGCGCAAACTTTGCCTCTCCCTCACGCGTTCCGCCTCCTCCTTCGCGAGCATTACTGCTTCGCAGAAGGAGGTGACTGCTTCCCATGCCCTCTCGCTCCGTACCATGGCCTGGACCAGAGCCGGACGCGAGAGGTCACCGCCGCCAATCGCCTCCAAGAGGACACGGCGGGGCTCCGCCCAAGCGGGGCAGACCTCCACCGTATGCTCCACCGTGTCCTCCGGGCGATCCACACAGTGGTGACACCCGGGCGTTTCCTCCCGCCTTATACGAAACAGGAACCTCCCGAAGCAACCGTGTCCGGTGAGGACCTGCGTCAGGCGGAAGGTGAGGACGCCGTGGCGCCTCTCTAGCCACTCCTCAAAGAGGGGACTTATCACCGCAATTGTGGCGTGCCCAGCACTGGGTTGCGACAATCGCACTCTCCATGCCGCCATGAGATCCTGCCGGAGCTCTGTCCGCTGAGCCGCGATTTCTCGCGGCAGCGGAGTTATGCCCCGGCGCTTCATCTCCTCGCGCCACTCCCAGATGTGCGCGAGGACCTTCGCCTCCAGATCCCATGGCGGTAATCCGGCCAGGAGGCTCGCCGCCTCGCGAGAGACCGTGCGGTATCCCCGGGCCAGCCGAATGGCCATGACCCTTTGGGACGCGTTCAGCCGGCGGGCTGGCCGCAGCCTAAGGGAACGCGCCCACACCGGTGCCCCGTAAAGGGCCATGGACCGCACGACCCCCGCGTAGAGCCTCCGGCAGGAGGCGTTTGGACCCCCCAGACCGGGCAGGAGACGCCCCAAGGCAGCTCCAGCCCGGTCCAGCCTGGGAGCCAAACGTCGGAAATGCTCAACGAAGTTCCACCGGCTGTCGAGGACGAGTCCTAGGTACTTCATCGTCGACTCGACGCCGATGTGAACCCCTCCTACCGTAATTTGGGAACCCGACGGTAGCGCGTTCCGAGGGCCATGAAAACACATGACCTCGGACTTGTGCAAGGCCACCTCGAGTCCCAGCTGCCGGATTCTATCAACGATTGTCGCAACCCCGCGTGTCGCTAGTTCGGCCGCCGCCTGGTGCGACCTCCCCTGTGCCAGGACCAGCGTGTCGTCAGCGTAGCAAACTACACTGACGCCACTGGGGAGGTCGGCGCGCAGCACCCAGTCGTAACCGATGTCCCACAGATGCGGCCCCAGGACCGATCCCTGTGGAACACCGCACGACATCTCTCGCCGGTTCCACACTCCCTGGTGACCGGGGTAGATGACGGCCCTGTCCGTCAGATAGGCCTCGACCACACGACAGAGGTAGGTCGGCATCCGGTGGTACCGGAGTGCCTCCCTTATGCAACTCCAGGGCAGGGTGTTGAAGGCGTTGGCGATGTCGAGAGACACCGCCAAGACGACCCCACCCCGGGCCACAGCATCCCCCGTCGTGAGGGCCCGTACGCGCATGATGGCGTCCACCGTAGAGCGCCCTCTGCGGAAACCAAACTGGCTCTCCGCCAAGTCCGGCCCCACCCGCACCAGCCGCCCGACGAGGCGGTTTGCAATTACTCTTTCAAAGAGCTTGCCCACCTCGTCGAGCAGCACGATGGGCCGATAAAGCATGAGGTCCTGGGTCCTGGATTCCCGAGTCAGGCAATGTGATATAATTTCTCGGTAGCAGCCCGGAGCCTGGATCAGTGCCCTGTTGATGGCAATAGGCTCGCCCCTTGTTACATGGGACTTAAGCATAACTGGCGAAATGTGGGTGTTCTTTATGTATAGATCTGCCTAACCCATCGGTGAATACAGGCGTGATGTTGATGGTACATTCTATCTTCTTCCTCTGCTGGACAAGAAATCAAATCTTAGTAACTGCACGTCACAATATAAACGTCAAATAGTTTTAAAATAACTTGTGACTCACGCCACAGTATTATTCAAAACTGTCTCAGCCAACGTAACCGATCGATAATAACTTTCGTTTTCGTTAAATAAACTAAAAAACTCAATCATTGTTACTATTGTGTTGCCAAAAAAAGGAAAAAAGAAGAAAATTAAACTATTTTAGGCTTTCTACATGCGCTTGAGTTGATTGCACTTTCACTGTTAAGCGCAACACTGACAAAATCTATCTATCTGGGTCTAACGCATGCGTTTTGTGTTGCTGTCTCTGTCTTGCTTGGATAAGTTTTCTATTGAAGTTCAGGCGACGTTTTTCTTTTGTTGTATTGTTGTAATATTATTGTTAATTGCGTACCTACAGTAATATCACCAGGTTTTGATGTTTGTAGGACAGATATTATTAAATTTGTTGTGTTTTATTGTGCTTGATGTGTTGATGTTGATATGGGTGTGAAAAGAAAGGAATCGTTAATTAATTAAATGTTTTATTTAAAACAGAGCAATCTTAATTTAACCAGAAATAAATAAGTTAAGAAACAGTATTTATTGGGACTTGCACGGAAGAACTTAATATTATGACAGATACATAGAGAAAAAAAACTGGCCAAAGTGCGTGTCGGACCGTGCACAATGAAGGATTCCATAGTTGAAAAACAATTTCTCCCATACATTCCAACTGCAATTTGTTGGTCAATTCTTTACTCGTTAACTTGTAAAGCATACTTAGGGCTGATTTTACCAAAGTCAGATATCTTTTATCCGTGGAATAAAAATGGCGTCTGACATTTTTTGTATGGAAAATCTGTCAAATATTCAAAATTTATTCGCCGGATAAGACATAAGTCTTATCCGGCGAATAAATTTTGAATATTTACTCGGTATAAAAGTTTGGTGAAATTCGCCCTAAGCTGTGATAGTTTTTCTTTTATAAGAAAATAGAGTCGGTTTTTTCTCCATACAAAAAGTCTTCATTCGAGGTTCGGCTCTCGTCTATTTCCTCCTCCAATATCGGACCAATTAGAAAGATATTTTATAAATTGATTAAGAAGGATATTTCCTGTTCCCTTATGTTTTTCTTTTTTCATTAATAGTGGACAAAGTACAAATAGGCCTATGATGATAGTAAAAAAACTAAATAGGCAAATTTGAGCATTTTCTGAGGGTTCTAGTGCTTCTACAGATAATGTATCATCAAACCGGAAAACATAGGGGCATAGAACTAGTTGATATTTATTTTACTTTAAAAAATCTATGCTCTAAGGTCATAAACCAAAAAGAAAACAGGCGAGAGCGTTTGTATGGAGAGGGGACCGATCCTATTACCTCTTAATTTCGACCTTTGTACCGACGTTATAGTGAAATACATACCTAATGCCTTATTTTATTTTGTACGTCCGTATCTATTATTGCATTAGGTAATCGACAAAAAACTCGCGAAGATATTAATTGAATTTAGTTTGAGTAACGTTTTGATTCATTTTTGTTACATAAGTATTGCAACAAAGGACGCAAAAAATGTGCCAATGAAATGGAATGATTTGCAAAACATTGTGGTATGTAATTGACTACAATTCATGTAAATCATTTAATTTACAGATGATCGTGTTTTTTTGGAATAGACCATACTTCTCTCCCGTTCGTCCCGTTCAGACATTGTTATAACTTATCAGATAAAATGTTTACTATTCTAGTTTTATTAAATGGCAAGCAATGTCCATGTCGACCATTCTGCCACTGTCAAAAGTGTGTTGGAAAAGTATTTATCAAGCATGCAAGCGTGCATGATAAAAAATAATAATTATGAAACGACGCAGTGACATTACCCGTCAGCGAAATGTATTTAATTTTCAATAATTTTACTTATCAGCATTATACCTTTAATTGTTTACTTACGGATTTTCCTCTACCCAAAGTAATAAAATTTCTTCAAAAATTGTAGTAAGTAGGTACAAAGATAAATGCAGTAATAAATTATTTAGATAGTTTAGAAACACAATGTAATGCAGGAAGGAAGCAGGCTCACCACGACATCGCGTTTGTGAACGATTCGATACACTGTATTGTTTCACGCTAAGTAGGTAGGTAGAAGTATTATCTATGCGATGTTTCAATGTGATTTTCTTTGTGAAGTATGTGAGATTGTAGGTTTAATATAATTAAAGACGTTGTAGGAAATTAACGGTAGTGCAGTAAGTGAAGACTCCCAAGGGGTTAAAGAATAAACGGTTAGGTTTTAGAAAAGTGGAAGCATCATAGGTAGTTGAGCTCAAGATTTAAAACATTTTGAGCGTACCCCAGGTTTTTTTTTAAACTAGGTATATTTTTAACGTACGCCAGGTATTTTTAAACTAGGGTTATTTTTAACACACCCCAGGTTTATTTTAAACTAGGGTTATTTTTAACACACCCCAAGTTTATTTTAAACTAGGGTATTATTTATAGCGCACCCCAGTTTTTTTTAAACTAGGCATATGTTGATGGTACCCCAGTTTTTTAAAACTGGGATTATTTTGAGCGTACCCCATTTTTTTAGCGCTTTTATGTTTTATTTTCTTTCACAGTTCATGTAAGTACGACTAGATAATTATGTACTGACGTAACTCTGATTATGTAACATGACATCATTATAAAATGAAAATTACAGTTTAACCGTATAGTTCGGAAGCGCCCCCAATTGGACCCGAACACAAAAACCTCCGCCGGCTCGGTAGCGGATCCAATTGGACCCCAGAATTACCACATACGACACCCTATCTCGATTATGGAAATATTTAATATGCTACCCATCAAATCTTATGAATGTGCGTTAATTATGAGAGTTGGATAAAAACTCATTATGTTTACGCCATTAAATCTTTCATATTCAGCGTGCAAGTTAATTAATGAACCTATATAAAATTCAAGACTGTAAATACCATAATCGCCATTTTGATGACAGTGGTGGTCGAGGCTAAAAACATAAAAATTGGTGATTTTGAACATCCATACCCCACCACAGGGGCAGTGAATAATACATCATTTAATTATTTGACGAATTCATCCATTGTTCAAGTTAAATAAATAGTGGTAATGAAGTTTTGTGTTATCCAAAGACGAAGTTTCGCGCCAATCGTGCGTGTTTTCATTTTTTCTTTTCACGAATATCACTCATACACATGCAGATACGATTTAAAATGTGACAAATATTATTCGTGATATTATATACAACTAGAAAATGTCCAAATCTTAACATAATATACGAACACAGGTCCAATAACACGTATTATTCATTACCACTACTGAAAATGTTTTCAAAATCGCCGACCATTATACTTTTTTTTATTGTAATGATGTCCGAAAACGATTATGCCAAACGATTATTTTTTAAATTTCGTTCTGTTCGATTAATTAATATGTCGAATATAAAAAATCGATAAGTACTTGGAAATTGAAATAAAATTGTTTTACACAATAAATACATTAAGCACTGGTTAAATTAATAATTTATACTTTTCTAATGTTATTTTAATCGTTTTTCGGTCATTAGGATCACAGGACCTTATGGCCGGGCTAGGTACCTCATCTTTTGAATAAAATTTCGCGCCGGAATGTTTCTATAATTGAATTTAAAAACGGAATGCGCTCGCTGTTCAAAATTATTTTAATATATTGGACAATTATTTATTTTTTATACTCTTTTCTGATAGTTTGCTACAGAATGCCCAGTATACTTTTTAGGTAGGCGTAGGCTTAACAAAATTTTGTTTGGTAATGGTGATAAATTAATTCCGCAAACGCTAATATTTTATTTTAGTTGTATGAGCTTGGTAGTTTTTGTTTTTATTAGGTTACTTTAGTAGGTACTAGATTTTTTTTTTTTGTGGGAGTTTCCCAACGAAATTTAAGAAACTGACTTGTCTTTGTCGGACCACGCACAAAAGGGTTCCGTAGTTGGGATGAACATATACGCATGCACATTGCACAGCATTAATTTTTCGACTGCAAAAATAAGTTTGTATTTCTAGAAAAAACTACGAAAAACAAAGTTAACTCTGCAGTTGTAACCGAAAATAACCCATAATTCATTGTTGAAATACGGGTTATTTTCGGTTACAATGGGTTATTCACTTTAAAAAGCAGTCACTTATAAGCATCTTATCATTTTTATTATAAGATCCAACAATGCTACATGCTTATGTGCATAGATCTTTTTTTCGTCCCTCGATTGCATGTTGAGGAATGACACCCCTAATTATTATGTTTATCGTAATTTTACTAAACGATTTTTGGTGGTGTAAAGAATAAACCTTCTTCCAAATTTTCAACGATATAGTATAAATAGGTGTCCGAGTAAAATGCCTGTATGATATCTGAACCCATGGACTAACGGACGTGACGAAATAATTAAGAGGTCCTTTTTTACGGATTTTGGCTATCGAGCTTACAATCGATAGCGACTGATGTCTATGGTAATTTATTTAAAATACAATTATAATTTCATCTTATTGGGTAAAACGACACACATGACAAAAACTTTTCGCAGCCACCATCTTGGATTTTCATTTTGACTAAATTCACACTTTCCCTTTCTTTCTCTTTTGCTATCAAATTAGAAGAAGACCGTCGCAAGTATGAACGCTTTTCCGAAAACTTTTTTTTTTAATTTTCTGGTTTGGCCCCCCAAAAGTGACTATTTGCAAAATCCATTTATTTACATTACACTTCCGTGTTTGGGTCACTAAAATGTATATGTGTACCAAATTTCAACCTAATCGGTCCAGTAGATTCGAAGCAAATTGGCTGTGACAGACAGACACAAGACTCGTGACATGAGTGATCCTATATGAGTTTCGTTTTTTCATTCGGTCGTACGGAACCCTAAAACGTTACACCACTTTCCACAGTGTACGTGTATGTACTTATTACTAAAATTAATTTAAAAAATAAAATAATTAATGAAAAATATACCAAAGAGTTTTTATTCAGTTTCTACAATTTTTAATCAAGTTTGATTATAACGAATATCGATTAGGCTGAGTGCAACATTTGAATCGAAATAGAAAAATTGGGTGAACGGTAAGCACTAAGAAGTGTCACGTCGCACCACAATTTTTGTTAATTTTTGTTCATATTTGATCGTGTTTTTTATCTAGTATAAGTATGAATAATGGTAAAAGTAAGAATGCAGAAAGAATGATAATATCTTTATTTGGTCCTTTTGCATATTTTCAGCAAGAGAGAAGATTGTTTATGTACATATTTTCAGGGAATCTGAGTTGCCTACTTTTTGAATAGGGGTATTTATACCTATTTTATACAACTTTCGCAGTCGACTGACGCGGTTTGACCGACCTCAACATATAATTTATGATATTTACCACAAATTTATTGTATAAAATAGATGCGGTAACATACTTTTTTTAATAAATTCGAATGCTGAAAGTTCATGTAAATTCCTGATTTTCATGACGGAATTCGCAACACCCCGTCGAGTTAGCTGATGTGTCACGTGTCAAAATCTTGTCGAGCAGAGAGGTTAATAAAGGGACTTGTGTTAATTCAGGGAATTTATAATCAATTTATTTGGAAACTTAAAAACAGTAATTATTGTAAAAAAATCTAATATTCCGCGGAATTCATAGCTATATTCTTACGTTTTTTTTGCAATTTGCCGATTAGTGTCAGGTTTTATGTCAATCAAAATAATTATGATTCGCGACCGTAACAAATAAATGTATTTATAGATAATAAAGGTTATCTATGAATACATTTATTTATCAACAAAAATTCAAGCACCGTTTTAACTTAGAATGTAAATAGTGGATAGTTTCCTGGTGCTAACGGAAACGTTCGGTCAGGCGGCGCAATTACAAGCGTGAGCCCGTGCCACATGTCGACCGTTACCGACACAGAGTAGTGGGAATACAGAGGCGACACTGTGTTAATAAATAACATAGCAGAATAAGAAGACGGTGAAAGAGCCAAGGTAATTGTCAGTAGTTTTTAAAACGATTTCAAGATGGAAATAGTTGGCAGGACTATAAGTAACGGATAATTTCCATGAGAAAACGTGAACTGTTACCACGTTTCAGTCCAAAATAAACCCTATAATAACGTTACAAAAGAACAAAAAATAAAGAAACTTGATAGAGTATTACTTAAGCTATTTGCAATAAATATTAGTCGTAGGGAAAGGATTTGTAAGCAAGCAAAGACTGAGGGTGAATGTCCGAACTAATGTACAGGTGATTCAAACCAAATTATTAAGGTCAAAGTCAAATAATTTATTTCAATTAGGCCACATTAAAGGCACTTTTGAACGTCAAAAACAAAGAAATAGGACGCGCGGGGCAATTCTCTTATTTTGAAGAACGTTTATATTCGCATCTCATTCGCAATCTGTCAACAAACACCATCAATTTACCAATATTTTTGACAAGTTTGACAGATTACGACTTGAATGTGAACGTTTTTTAGGTAAGAGAGTTGGCCCTCAGATTCTAGTTACCCCATTCAAAAGGTATTAAAATATAGTGCTTTTGAATCACGTCCCAATACACAGCGTGTAACAAAAACTCTGTCCGATCCGTGTGATCAAAAATCATACTGAGAGTCTATTAATGTGGTAATTTTGAGGAAAAAAGAAAAAAAAAATTGCCGCACTTTTTCAATTGGGTATTTTACCGGGTTATTACATGAAGCGCGGGCGTTCGTCGTTTAGCGGATGTGTGCACTTCATAACTTATGACCTCTGTAGAAAATTTCCTAATTTTTAATGGAATTGGGGTAATTTTGGTAAAAACGTGAATTTTAAATAGCAAAAACGATGTATTTTCACAACAACAAAAAAATGGAATGTTAATGCGCCCCGCTTGGGTCAGACGGAATCTGATTGCACGTAAAAAGTAAGTAGTCGGTGTACGCACAATACTTAACTAAAACTTTACCACTCTACACTACATAGTCTTAGTTAATAGGAAATTAATCATTATGCGCCGACTCTGACCATGCGTGCGTTGATGCTATTCCTATTCTTCAAACATTACCACTTCCTAATTACCAGCGAATTCACACCTAAGTCAATAATACGATACGATACGAAAAAATACAGAACGAAATAATGTCGTTTGATTTTTTTCCGACTTTGTCGAATTAAGTGTCATTATAATTATCGTTGTAATGATTTCGTGTTTCCATCCAGCAAAATTGTGGTGACACAATGCTAAATTTTCGTTTTACTTTTTCTCATAATATCCTGATATTTTGGGAATCGAGATTCTATGAGAAAATGAGTAGAAGTCTAGTAGGACCGGTATTCTTGTGAATGGACTTAACATTTTTCTATTTTCGCTTTCAACGCTTATGTTTTTCACTTTTGGTTCATTTTTCATTTCGAGTGAATCGAAATGAAAAGTGAAAAATTAATTCGTTAGTGAATCAATTCACTGATGTTGGATTTCGGCACTCAGCATCTTTCAATGATCGAAAAATGAAATTAATGGAGTATTATAAAGGAGCGTTCATTCTCTTATAATCTTATCAGTGTCCTGTAAACGTGGGACAAAACTCAACTTGTATATGAAATAAACAAATTTAATAAAAAATAAATTAATGAGGTTCATGTTTGATTTGCTCCATAAATAAATCTATAATATAAAAATGAATCGCAAAATGTGTTGGTAAGCGCATAACTCAACAACGCCTGGACCAATTTGGCCAATTATTTTTTTGTTGTGTTCGTTATCCTCAAGGGAAGGTTTAAACGTAAAGTAGGTGTAGGTAGGGTAGGTAGGGTAGGTAGGGTAGGTAGGGTAGGTAGGGTAGGTAGGGTAGGTAGGGTAGGTAGGGTAGGTAGGGTAGGTAGGGTAGGTAGGGTAGGTAGGGTAGGTAGGGTAGGTAGGGTAGGTAGGGTAGGTAGGGTAGGTAGGGTAGGTAGGGTAGGTAGGGTAGGTAGGGTAGGTAGGGTAGGTAGGGTAGGTAGGGTAGGTAGGGTAGGTAGGGTAGGTAGGGTAGGTAGGGTAGGTAGGGTAGGTAGGGTAGGTAGGGTAGGTAGGGTAGGTAGGGTAGGTAGGGTAGGTAGGGTAGGTACTTAGTGCTACCCGTGCGAAGCCGGAGCGGGGCAGCTAGTAATAAATAAATTCTTTAGTGGCATAAAAAATGTGTACAAACAAAGTGAAGCCCTGACTTCTGCGCTAGTTAGAAACACCTGTGTTACAAGAGCCAGTGGCGTCTCCCAATCAGTAGGTTCTGGATTTATGCAATCACATAATTTGAATTTACTAGACAAACAAAAAAATATAATTAAACAGCTAAACATTACAGTAGTTACATTCATTATTAAAATAATTATAGATGTAATACATGATAAAAAAATAACATCCATGATAACTCCATGTCAGCAGGCGTAGCATGAGCACCATTTTGTCGACAGAAGAGTTGACAAAAATGACGTTCCGTGTAGACAGTACAACAGCAGCAAAGTAGAAAGAGCCAACTGCACATCTTACGAAATTCACTCTTCTACATAATTCGACTCAGAATTCTTTGTTTTGTCATAGGATATTTTTTCTGATGGTGATTTTGACAGTTGGGATAGAAAACGTTCTTCCGAAATTGTCTACAATAAAAAGACCTAGACAAAGATCGTTAGAAACGAAAATGACAGATACACAATAGAAAGCGTCATCCTACGCCTGCTGATATCGGCTGGTAGATTCTGTTCGGGGATAAAGTGCTAGAATCATATAGCTATTCTTAGGATCCAATTCTATGTTCTCCTTGGTTGTAGGTATAAACATGTAAAGTTGATCACTAATACCACTAACGCGTTGCTTGCATGTAAACACAGTAATCACTTTCCATTCGTCAAACTGTGCAGCGTTTTTCTAATTTTATTTACTTTAGTCGAATTGAATTTTAATTTTACATAAATCAACAATCATTACAATAAAGATAATTGTATATTATTATGATTGATTGATGATAATTTGTTGATAGCGTGGTAAGTGATTGACAACGGACATTTTATACGTTTTAAAATATGTAGCCTTTTACATAGCATAACATCACACCTGTGATTGGTCACCAACCCACGGTGACGGTTTGGTTGTCTATAGCTACGGTTTGCTAGAAGAGCGGTGGCCGCCACATAACGTCTACAATTTACGATTGACGTCACTGAAACTGTATTTATAGGTTGGTGTGTTTTTCTAGAGACCGTTTTGACACCGTAAAAAACCCAGTACCATCATTTTTAAGACAGCCGTCACTGCGGCCGTTATGTGGCGGCCACCGCTCTTCTAGGACTCCTAGTCCAGTAAGAGTCTATCCTATTTTCTGTTCCTCTAACTTGCTGTTACAGCTGTTGTCGGCCAATACATCATCCTCCTGACCTTATCCCAATCTGACCTATACTTATTCCATATCCCATTTGCCGGGGGTCGACGCTGCAGGTAATGTTTCTTCCATAATACATCTCGACCAGAGGTAACCACGTCTTCATCTCCTGTCTCACAATACCAGCACTCTCCCAATTCATCCATCGTCTGTTCGGTCTACCTCTTTTCTTCGTTTAGAAAGAAAGAAAGAAAAATATTTTATTTGGGACACGCACAGGAAATACAAAAACAAAAAGGAACATTACAACTAGCAAAATCATAAAAACAACAAAAAAATAACATTAACAACTAATAAAAACGGTTTGAAGATTCTTATGGATAACAAATCGGTCAATAACATTATAACTCATAAAATGTAATACCAATTATTTATAACTGTAAAGATACTACCAATAGATTGATAAGTCTGATACTTTCAAGATATTGTTTATAATATTTCAAGGTGTTTCATTCCTACAATCAACTAGTCAACCAGTAATTTACAACCACAGAAGCATCATTCATTATTGAACATTAATAGCGGTTATCAACGATGATCATTGAAAAAGACATATGATCTATAATAAAACTTGACGTTCGATAGATCTTGCTGTCATGTTCATTTTCTTATTATGAAAAGGAGACAGCGATAAACTAGTAGCTACTGACATACTTATAAAAGATGGTCAACCATAGCAACTTGGAAGAGTTTCCGTAGTTGGCTAAGTAAATGGTGATTTGGTGAATCAGAGCGATAATTAAATTGGTGAACACAATATTCATAACACTGTGGGTGTTTTAAGAAGTGTAGATGGTGTGATGGAGAACAACCACTCACTCACTCACTACCACCCCGCGTAACATGACCATAGGAGAAACTGAAGAATCGGAAGACGAAATTACAGATTTAATAAAAAAGATTTGTACGGAGCGAAGAGAGAAATTATGAAACGATGTCACTTTGTCATAGAGATTTAGGAGTTTATTTATAAAATCTGCTTTAAGTTAAGTAATGATTAGTGACTGCTTAATCATACATTTTTGACGTTTGAACGTCAATTAACTTTAAGCAACGTTTATAAATAAACCCGTAAGTAGGTATATTCTTTGCAGAGATAGAAGTAGTCATGCTACGCGTGATGAAATGCGCAAACACGGGTTCAGGAGGCAATAGAGGGATGTTTTATTCCAAGAGTGGGTTGCCCCACTAGGACACATAGGTACTGTATGGTCCCACTGCTGGGCAAAGTTCTCCCCCACAACTTTCTACTTCCCTGTGTGTATTTATAGGATGAGAAGGCAACAAAGAAAATGATCACTTTAAATTGCCAATAATTTTATAGTTTTCGCGACAAAAATAATAAATTTACAATCGCAACTAACAGAGCACTGACTAGGACTGCCGAAAATAGACAGCAGTGCGTGGTTCCGGACACAAAATGTGATATATTGTTTTTTCGTTACTGGAGCAGTGATCGCGTGCGCAGGCGATTCAACAAAATAAGTTTCATTTGTAAGTATCGATAGCAAATCAAGTGGTAGATGGTCTACTACTTAATGTGATACAAGAGTTGTTAGAAGGGAGCAAGAAAACTTTGGAGACGTGCAAATTGATAAGTAAATCGAAAGACGTATGAACGAGCTGCCAGCTGTTAGAATGAACCTATAGATAAAAGAGTTCCTTCGAGAGGGGCTCGTGGTTTAATAATAACAGCCGCACGGTCGATCGATGACCTACGCTTACCACAGTCAGTTCCTGGATGTGGGTCTCGATATGGAATCGATGTTCAACCACCAGCCATTCCATATTGAGAGTCCTCCGTGCCTCGAAAAGCACATTAAGCCGTTGGTCCCGGCTGTCATTCGTAGATCTTTGACAGTCATTACGGATAGTCAGAATCCCAAAAGTCTTACCAAGGGGTATCATGTTACCTAGTAACTGGGTTGTGGTCTCTCCTCTCCTAAACACAGGTTATTTTGTAACCTATCTAGGAGAGTAGTACGGCACCCACTAACTAGATTATGCCTTTATGCTTGTGCTTTATGTATTTTTGTCATGTAACCTAGTCCTAGTTGAACAATAAATTTACTTACTTACTCCACGTATAATACTGGTATTTAGCTGCATCCGGTTAGACTGGAATCCAACCCCAACAGTAGATTGATTGAATGTGTTCCGCCAGGCATCTACTGCCTCCAAACTATAATGTCGCCCTACAGTCTGACTACAATAAGGTTTGAATACTAATTGACATCGATAAAATTACACATACGATTTTTTGAACTTACAGACCCATCGGAAATCTCTTTACTTAGAGGTGACTAGAATCTGCTCTATTGACAGTTAAACTATTCAATCTTTCAATATTCTGCGTCTGATATCTTGATTCCCATGAAATACTTTACATTCAAAAATTCTCGATGCTAAACCTCCTGCCTCATTATTTCATTTTCCAGGGAGCATTTCCTGAAATGAAGTAAAACTATTTTTTTTTAAATAAAATAATCGCCTTTTCTACAGCTGCTTTACATTTATAAACTGTTCGTCGCTAGTTCAAAAAATTGACTTCGTTCGTGGTTAGAAAACTCATTTTCATTTGCGAGAATAAACTTTTATTCCGGTCACTAACGCTTGCTCTGGAGAGCCATATTTTTTGTTGAAGGCTGACTTTATCCCCACTTGTCCAAGTCTTTAATTGCCTTAATCGTTTTATTACTTAGATAAATAGTTTGGTTTATTATTAAATTCGTCTTTGGTATCGTTTTGATTATCATCGGAGCTTGATGATTGATTTGTAGAAGCTTTAGAAAGAAAGAAAGAAAAATAATTTACACGAGAAAAACACTTGAACAAAGCCCTGTTATCCTAGCCTTGGTCGACAACGTAAGCAAACACAAAACCAACTGATGAACGTGTGGCGGTATCTACATCGCCACATGCGAACTACGCATCGAAGACCTGACGTCACATAAAAATCCTGACGTTACAAAAATCCTGCATCGCGTAATTAAAGTTTAACGTGCAGTGGACATATATACAAGAATCCAATATCAATATACACCTTCAAGAAGAAACGCACCTAGAGATTCGATGTCGTCTCAATTTCAATAAATCTACCTAGCCTTTTCCCAACAATATTTTGGTCGGCTTTCAGTCTAACCGGATGCAGCTGAATACCAGTATTTTAAACGGAGCGACTGCCTATCTGACCCCCACATCCAGTAACTGGGTGATACGATATCCCCTGGTAAGACTGGTTATGAGACTTTCGGGCTTCTGACACGACCCGTAGCGACTGTCAAAGATCCGCAAATGACAGCCGGGACCAACGGCTTACGTGCTTTCCGAGGCACGGAGGAGTCTTGGTATGTCACCCATTCACGGACCAGCGCCGGCAAGCAATGCGTAACCTGATGGTTCGACCCGAGCTGCTGTTATTACATATTCAGCCACGAGCTCCTCTCTCAAGTACAAACTTAAAGAGCCAAAGATTTCAAACTTCAGTTAGTCAATTATTCAGCCATCGCAGAAACAATTTAAAACAGAACTTTAACGAGTAACACTTAACCAACTAACGTCACGCCTTGGTAATGATATGCGTAATTACTACAACTTTAGAGTTCCGAACTCGAGCCAGATGTCGGTGCTAATCATGTTGGAATTTTGATTTTGAAGTGAATTTTGTGTCACGAGGGATTTTTTGAATTTGGAGAGAATATGAAATACATAATATCACGCCTGTATTCGCCGAAGGGTTAAGCAGAGGTGCACTTATTAAAAAAATAGTTTTGAAAATAGTGCTACGTTATTATTTTGATTTTTGTTTGTGTCAAAAATAATAGTTATTATTTAAAAAATATATATATTATTATTATATTTATTCCCAAAACACAGCCTATTTTATTTATAATTTGAGTTTAGCCACCTACCCAACCTCCGAGGGTTTAAACATAATCATCATCATCATCTGCTTAGCCTTTTCCCAACTATGTTGGGGTCGGCTTCCAGTCTAACCGGATGCAGCTGAGTACCAGAATTTTACATGGAGCGACTGCCTATCTGACCTCCACAACCCAGTAACTGGGTAAAACGATACCCCTTGGTTAGAGGGTTTAAATATAATAATGTTCTTTATATTTACGTGCAGGTTTATGCGGATAATGTAGGATTATAAATTTCCATTTATGGTAGCTGTTTGTCCTTAAATAAATAAAATAAAATAGAACAAGAAGGATACGAAATCACCCGAAGGAGGTAGGTAAGCTAAAAACAAGTATCTCTTCTTTTGAAGACACACTGACTGTTAAGGTGCTCTTAAATATGTAATTATAAATAGTACGAGTAGGTACCCGAAAAACAATAGATTTTTTACTGATTGTATATATAGAATGCTCGCAAAATGAGTACGAAATTTAAAAAAAAAAGTCCCAACGGTTACCAAAATACATCCAGTATTTTTTTAACCGTTGGGATGTATTTTTGCCTTGAAAAAGCTCTCAGTTAAAAATTTCTAATTTTACTTTGACGTAGGTACTCATCGCGTTTTGAGTGAATAAAAACAATCCATTAACATTTTGTGATAGAGAACCTCTTAAAGCTTTCAATCAAACCCTCTTATCCCCCGTCCATTTTGATATTTTTTTAATCAACCCAAAAACTCGGAAAGGCTTTTTGATACCCTTCCATGGAAGGGAAATCCATTTTTATTTTGTTTTCATTTTAGGATCAATTTAATTCATGAAGCCGCAATAACATTACTCAGAATCTACTCTTTATTTAAAAATAGCCACCCGCTTCTGTTTCGCACAGTTTTTACGACTTGACAAAACATCAAGATTTCTTAGTTATATGTAACTTTAATAGCAACGTATTATACACATAAACCTTCCGGAATGAATTCAGAAAGAAAAAACCTCATCAAAATCAGTTGCGTGGTATAGAAGAACAACGCGGACATAGAGACAAACACGAAAAACGATTTTAATTTATAATTTGAATAGATTAACAAACCTGAGAGGGTTTGTTAATCTATAGCTTATGGCAAACTCAGTAGAGTGACATTGTATAAAAGATCAATCCAAAAGAATTTGCTGACCGTACATAATGAAAGTAAAATATTGATTCACTATACCTATTAGCGACGTATACCAAAGCGAAACGAAAACATTTTTTTAGTCACACATCAATAATTCGCGATAAAGAACCTTAAATGTGCGGATCACGGAAAATTCTTGAATAAAAACGTGTACAGTGGAAAGAAAAGTGGTGTAGCGTATACATGCAAGTGAAGAACTCAATGAAAAAAATATTGCACATGCCGTCCGCGGTGGTCAGTGCAGCGTGACGGCAGATAAAAATGATCAGGCAGGCATAGAGGGACTCATTAACCAAGTAGCCATCGACGTAGATGGTTCGGGAAGGCGTGACCCACAAATGGATTGGTGAAGACCTGTGACACAGTGTTTGTGAAAAAGACATAGGTGAAAATGAATCCCCTTGCCCTTTTGGTCGCTTTTATGCTGATGGGGGATGTTAGGGCGATTGTTGAACTAAACTGTAGTGATAATGCTACGTGTATCGATCATATGGCGAAGGAGATTCTGAGGAGTTTGAAGCAGCAAAAATCTGTGAAGGTGTTCAATGTGCTTACGATAGAACCATTGAAGACGAGGCAGGCGAGGTCGAAGGACTGGTGGCTGACAAACTTCCTGGATAGTAACGCGTTCAGCTTCGATTGGCGTGACTACACCTTCAGAGTCTCGCAGGCGGACGGAAACGACGCCTTGGATTTAGAGATATATGACGGAAGAACTGCTAAAGGTAGGTGTTAGATCCTATCACCATGTTATTAAATATTAAAATTGTATAAAGCTATAATAAAGAAAAATAAAGAGCCAGTTTCAAATATAATAAAAAGTTTCGCGTAGATTTATCCATTAAAACGATACAGATTTTGTATTTTAATCCCGAAGAAATAAAAAAGGTTCTAATTTAATGTTATTACGTGAACAAAAGTACTTTTAAAAACTAATTTAACCTCAGCCATAATTACCATTTTTATTATAAACATGATTAAAAAAGCCACATTGGCAGAATGCTTTATTAAAATGAATGTAAAGCGCTCAAAGTTTTAAAATATTTATTCAGTTCTTTCGTTTCTTTAAATTCTTTTCTACAAAAATATGTTTTTGCGTATCTTTAGTCCAATTCATATAGACCATAGCGTTCGAATATATTCAGTTTCTATTCTATGTTAACCATAACAAATTCCTCATCTCTATCTATAACATCTTCAATAACGTTTCATCCCTTAATTACTACAGTAGCAACATATTAATCATTTTTAATATCAAAAAGAAAGTTAGAAACAGCCAATGAATTATCAAGTGCAATCAGATTAACGTATATAGTGTGCTAATTCATATCTGTAAGCACGCTTTGATGCATCAGACCGTTACCATTTAAGGCAATGTATACAAGACGCGGTTCTGTTAGAATTGTTTTTGCTACCGTTAGTTAATTTTTAATTTATGATTAGTTTTTGTGATTCATACGTCAAGTGCTATGTTTCTATAATTACTGTTTCAAGAGAAAGTAATAGGGAAGAGGTTACAGTAGTATAACTACCGTTTTCCGCCTCAATGTTTTCTAGTCTTTCTTGTCTGCCTTTAGTTTCTTTCTTTCCTTTAACAGTTCTGTTAGCCTTATCATTATTGTCTTCAAGACGTATTGTTATAATCTTCATGATGATTCTATTTTTTTTTTCTATAGTTTTTGTATCGACATTAATGTCTTCAAAAGCCCCCATGTTTATACGTTACAATATTATTGATAATAGCTTCTTATTAACCTAATTCGCGTTCTCGTTCATGTAAAATTAACAAACTGATGATTATATGCTATCAGCAGACATTTCTTCGAGTTAAATAATCAGTGTGTTGTCGTATCCATAAAAGAGCGTATTGTGAATAAAGCCTAAGTCCCCTGCATTTTCATGATGCACGATAATTATCTCGTTTGTACAAAATCGTGTTCCGGCTTTTCTTAACAAGAATTCAGCTTGCAATTTTGTTTCACGATACTCGTTAGATGTTCAATGAATAATTCATAACATTCAATAATCTGGGTTTTTTTTTGTATTTAATTTTTATTGATCTACTTGAGCATTTTTGAATACTGAGTTTTATGAATGTTGTTTTTCTTCCGCGTTTATAAATTAATTTAAATAATGTAACAATCTTCTTTTGGTGCTCTTGAATTTTACTGATCCTGATTTAGTTAGTAAATCCACCAATAGGCAGATAGTAAGATGAAGTAGCAATGTGCTCAAATTACCTATAAAACAGATAACAGTTGGAGCAGACGTATAATTTTTCCTGCGGCTTCGCTCGCTTGGAGATCAGAAATTATCCCACAAGAACACAATAGGTACCGAGATAAAAGGTTGATGTTATAAAAGTATCCTATGCCCATTCAAGGCGAGAAAAATCGATCAACGTCCATCAGAGCGTCTTCAATAGATGACTTCACTAGTAAGCTGATAGTTTATAAATGTGAATAGCCTAGGATCTGTATTAGTGGCGAGAATATTTATCAGCCGAATATTCCGCGCTTTGGCGGAAAGCCGAATATTCGGCCAAATTACTATTCGTGGCATCTCCCTACTAAAAGATGCTAAATTGTGCGTACTGTGTAAAAGATGATAATGACAAGGAAGGGGGTGATTACTGAGATGACGAATAATACAGGGTGTAAAAAGACCCATCACATAGCCGTCAACTACGCATTTTGTACATCAAATTAAGTAACATAGCACAAAAATAATTGCTGGGAAACGACTTTTATTTTTGGTGTGAAAAATCGCTGTTTATGGTAGTGCGCAACGTAACACACGCAAAACATTGATTACGGGTGCACGCAAAAGTTCAGGGTTCGTGGGGGTATTTAAAATTAAGTTCTATCATTTAAAACATGTTTTTTTTTAAAACGTCTAAAAAAGTTGAAACTTTGACCTTCAATATCTCCGTAACCAGAAGGTTCCCAGGTATGGTCCAGAACAAAAATATTATCACAATGATGGGAATAACAAGAGTGACTTTCGGTTTCATTAAGTGTCTTTTTACACCCGTTATTGTGCATGAAAGGGGCTTCCACGATCGACGTATCTACAAAGCCACGGTACGTCCGGCATACCCTGGGCTATCAGCGAGTTTCCACGCTGATTGGCTAATCCTTTTACCACGATGGCAATCCAAATTTATTTGGGACTATCTGCGCTCCACGGTTTCACCCGCGTAAGTCTCGATCCCGTGGGAATATCGGGATAAAAAGTATCGTATGTGTTAATCCAGGTTATAAACTATTTGTTTGCCAAATTTCATCCAAATCCATTCAGTAGTTTTTACGTGAAAGAGTAACAAACATCCATCCATCCATCCATCCATCAATCCATCCATACTTACAAACTTACGCGTTTATAATATTAGTAGCATAGGATAGTAGGATCCTCGATTCCTATTATTGTGTGTCTGTGCACTTTGAATATCCCTATTTCTACGCAAAAATGTAGATTCCTTTGTCCGTGCCGCGTATTGACGGTTCATAACATGTTTTTCCATTAGCATATTCATAGCAAGTTTACTTTGATTAAAATGATAATAGTGCAGTTATGGAACTTTGCAAGGAACGTTTATTTTATGAACGGATGTTATTTATTCTAAAAAGTTGCAATAATGTAGAAAATGTTTAGTTGTGTTCTTATGCCCGCAAGTTCACTCACGTAAGTGACTATCTATTCTATTGGCATAAAGGCTCGTGCGAACTGGCGCGATATCACGGGCGCGACAGGCAGCGCTACCCTTGTCGCGCCCGCGATTTCGCGCCTGTTTGTGCGAGCCTTTATACCTATTTCACACCAAAACCCCTTTCTTCTTTGATTATAACAATTCTATTGTAACTTGACTATTTATTCATTTCAGCAATCCTCCAAACAACCCATTATTCAAAAGATTATATAATATATTATATAGTAGGTACCTACCTACCTATTTGATCAATAAGGCTTTTATCGACATTAGGTACTTAATACAATTATTATTTAAAAAAATGCGATTTTGAATCTTTCCGATCACGGTGGTGACTGAAAGGATTCAGATGAAAATAGACGTTGAATTTTTAGCAATGAAGTGTGGGTAACTAAGAAGAGGTGAAAACATACGAAAGGAAACATACCCTCTATTGTGCACAAAAAAAAAAACAGTTTTTCAAGTATTGCCGTATTCCTAAAACTTATTCAGAACGGCTATGCTATATTCTTGTTTTTGTTACATAGCATACTCGTACTTTGCTTCGAAAATCATGTCTATTGTCCAATAAAATTGTATTGTATTGTATTACAGGCCGGTAACCGCTACTCAAATACTCCGTCCAAGGGTTATAGGCGCATTTTGCGTACGTTGAACTGTCCATTGTACAAACACGTGACCGAAATAATTAAAAAACCACCATGAAACATCACGAAAACTTACCCTCGAAAATAAGATTTCGTGATAATATGTTTTCTGCAGTCTCCACTTTCTCAGCTTCCGCTGACCTTAAGGTCCTGAGTAGGTCTCAAAAAACTACCTTTTGGAAGGGGCAACTAGAATCAGTTCTATTTCTTTGTTTTTTTTTGACGTTCAAAAGTGCCTTGTATGTGCCTATTTTAAATACATTATTTGACTTTGAATTTGACTTTGACTTTGACTTTGACTTTGACTTTGACTCCCGGGTTGGTCAAAGTATTATTGGGTTATCCATCTGGAATTTCTCAGTAGCAGCCCGGAGTTTGTATATTGCCCGGTGACTTAACCGTGGCGAAGTGTGTATATACTAGGTAATAGGTACACCTAATGTTTACAGAATAAACAATTACATTTCATTTCATTTCATTTCTCTGCCTAACCCTTCAGGAAATCCAGTCGTATTGTTATGTTTCTAAACTCAAGGTCCACTCGTTCCGCGTCGAGGGCAAGTCCTCAATAAATAAACCCATTCCTTCAGTTTCAAAATCATAATAATCTCTATTAAGACAGCTCTTGTTAATCCATACTGTTTATGCAGACAATCCATTTAATCTTGAGTATTGCGTCAATCTCACGCCTATGAATTTATTATAATGTTTTGGTACTGTATAATCTACACTAGCTACCTAATATGAAGTTTAATTAATATGTGATACAGAATAATGTATTTTGTTACTTGCCTTGCGGAGGTTTGCGGCCAATATAATAATATTACGAAAACAGTCACAGTTATTTTACTCTGACCGCAGCAACTGAATAGCAACATTATAGTACATAATTAGTCTATAATGTTCCCACTGCTGGAACACAGGCCTCCTCTCTAAAGTGGGTGATAGACGTGCGTACTTAAAGTACGCGGTTTTTAAGTTCGCGACCTTACTCGGCTCGGCGTCGGCGTCGGTGACCCACGTGAAGCTTGCAGACGAACTTACTCAGTGGTTTTATAGTCCGCGTACTTAGCATGATACACGGGCGAATAAGCTCGCCGAGCCTTAAGTACGCGTAC
Source organism: Lithophane socia (assembly GCA_947522985.1). Classification (NCBI taxonomy): domain Eukaryota; kingdom Metazoa; phylum Arthropoda; class Insecta; order Lepidoptera; family Noctuidae; genus Lithophane; species Lithophane socia. Next base: position 1,619,882 of record OX383274.1, read on the forward strand.
ATGCTTGCACGTCTATCGGTTAGTCCCCCTATGCTCTAGTCCCGCTATGCTCTACTCGAAAAATACCTACAAAAAAGTTTCGCTATGCACGAAATTCTTCGACTCTTCGTAAACAAAGGAAGGTACAGTTAGAAAGAAAATCGTTTGAATTCAAATAATTTTTTTTATAGCGCTAGTCGTATATGCGTAAGCGTCTGTAAGTTGAAATTGGTTTTGTCTCGTTCTGACAATCAAAAAGTCAAAATAACGGATATGGACAAACTAGTTTCAGATCAATTCGAAGTTTAGAAATGTTTATGAATAGAGCTGTAAGTCAATACTGTACCCACAAGATTTAACGAAGTCTGTAGACTTCGTTACATATTCTATCTCACTAACTGATACTGTATGTATTACAAATATAATGTAAGCAGAAAACTAGTAAAATATAAAAGAGCGTAAATAAAAAGTCCGTTCTCATTTCTCAACTCAGACCAACAAAAAAGGAAGACGGATCACGCCGTACATCGAAAGTGAAGCCAAAAAACCATGCTCCTGCAAGTAAACACACAGGCTCACGCACACACCTACACTAAAACCATGCTCATCGCTCCTAGTACATCACGAGTCGTCGTCTTGTAAACACCAATAAAAAAAAAAATGCTTTCCTGTGTAGTAAAAACTTGTAAAACAATAGCAAATCACATAAAAAGTCTCACGGAATCACTTTTCACTTGTACGTACTTGAAATAACATCGTTTTTTAAATTAATGAACTATGAATTTTAGGTTACTTGGAACAAAAAACCTCAACGAATGAACGAATGAAAGGAGTGACATAACGTGTTAGGGTTGCCATAAGGTGATTTCAAATTTTCCCATTCGATTAAACCGATTTAAATTATGATTTCTTATTTCGAGTAATTATATTCCTGTTTTCTTTTTTTATGTATTTATATTTTAGATTTCCAAGTAATACTGAATCTAAAAGTAAATGGATAGTAGCTATACGAAATAACGATGTATTCTTTTTTGTTTTTGTTTCAGTATATAAGTCCTTCTTAACAATACCAATATTATTCCCCAAATTATAGGGAAAAACTTTAAAAAATGACAACCCTTTTTACACACGCATAGATAAAAAAGTGGTTTCACTTTTGATGTACGGCGCGCTCGGTCTTTCCTTTTTTGTTGGTCTGAGGTTCTCAAAGTCAAATCACCTGTATTCATAAAATTTCAGTCTTATTAATTACACAAATAAAATACAAATAATCAAAAATTTAAAAAGCTAGGGTTTCTGTCAATAGATCTGTTAAATCTATCAATCCAAGATTCAGCCAAGTTAGTTGTTCTGTGGTGCTTAAATGGTAATAAAATATTACACTGTAACAGTTTTCTTCATCACTGCCCGCGAATGTGATTTCGTGCATAGCGAAACTTTTTAGTAGGTATTTTACGAGTCGAGCATAGCGGAACTAGAGCATAGGGGGACTAACCGACGTCTATCACCCCTTTAAGAGAGAGAGTGGGCCATAATCCACCAATAGGTAAAAAATTAAAGGGGGTCGGTCCCCTTTAATTTTTAACTATATTTTTTTCATCATTTTTGTTGTAACAAACAATCTGTGATTTAAACTGTTTACCTATTACCGTTCATGAGATACAGCCTACTGACAGACAGACGGACGGACGGATAATAGCGTTCCTTTTCGCAATCTTCAGTTACAGAACTTCTTCAAAAAGGAGGAAGTCAATTTCGGAAGTCGGTGTTTTTGGTTTTCAATTTTCGTTTTTTGCCACCGACTTCCAAAATTAAAGTTATTTTTCAGTTTCTAGTGTTTTTTTTTGTATTTTTTTTTTATTTATCACTTTTTAGTTGTGGTACCTACCCTATACAATTCGAATACCTGCTATGTAAATAACGGTGACGGAGTAACTTAAAACATCGTCCATATTATTGTATACTAAGTATGACGTATGAAACCGTTGCTTATTTGGCTTGCCAGGAAACTGTTCGGTTAAAATGTTCAATTATCAGGGTTTTCCCTTTGTCTAACATAATTATTATAAGGTACACAAAAATATCGACTTGGTTAGTATGTACAAAGGAATACTAAAGCCTTCTGAAGTTCCTGAAACCTTTTCAACCACTAACTTGAAAGGAACCAATCTACAATTCATTAATACAATATTCGTAGTACCTATCTTTGATGTTAAAATTAATTATTTGTACAACTACCCAGACTTTTGCGGCTAAAATTCATGAAAATAAAATGGCGTCTCGTACCTTTAAGATAAAATCAAAATCAAAAGTCATTTATTCAAACTAGGCTGAGAATCAGCACTTTTCGAACGTTAAAATTACATAAGTCAAGACAGTCCCCCCAAAACGCCCACCCTTCACCACTTCCTAGTGCTTTAGCTGGGAAGAAGAAGTGGCGCAACAAACTCCCCAGTAGCACAGCTGTCTGTTCAGTTAGAAAAATTTGATTCTATACAAAAGTTTGCAAAATCATTTACATTACGCAACATAAAACATAAATCTAATTAGCCATATGTCAGCTAGCACACGCCAATATACCACACAAAAAAAAAAAAAAGAATAATATAAAAAAAAACGAGAACTATAATTATAACCTAATGATAATAATAACAATATGAGATAATAATACCAACCCAATACTGTCCTACTACAGAGCAAAGGCCTCAGCCCCTACCATGAGATGTCATCGAAAACTTCATACAGGGTGTAAAAAGACCCATCACATAGCCGTCAACTACGCATTCTGGGCAACAAATTAAGTAACATAGCACAAAAAGTCGTACTGTAAAAAGCGATTGTTCACACCAAAAATAAAAGTCGTTTCCCAGCAATTATTTTGACGTAATACGATACGACGTAACGCACGCAAAACATTGTGTTTATGGTGCAACGGTTTAGGATTCGTGGGGGTATTTAAAATTAAATTATAACATTTAAAACATGCTTTCTTTAAAAAAAGTTCTAAAAAATTGGAACTTTCACCTTCAATATCTCCGTAACCAAGGTACCTTGGTTACCTACCTACCTTGGTTACCTACCTAGGTTCCCGGGTTTGGTCCAGAACAAAAAATGATCACAATGACGGGAATAACAAGTGAATTTCGGCTTCGTTTTACACCCGTTATAGATAAACTCCAGATTTCCTCTCGATGTTTTTCCATCACCGATGTCAGTACCTAATGTTCAAGATAAACTCAGAAAGTACAGACGCCAGCAGGTCAAGCTACCCGAAACTGTCAATTTTTCCCAATGAACCTTGAACCTAATGCTCTAGAAATAAAGTCGAAAATCTATCAAAGAAATCTGACAGATTGTAGTAGCTCGATGTGCTGGCGTCTGTACATAAATTAATTCAAAACGTCACATTGGTACTTGCCCGGCTTTGAGCTCACAATCTCATGAGAGGTGAGGCCTTAACCACAAGGCTATCACGACATTTATATGGATTGTGTGCGTTCAATTTCGCAATTTTTTGCTAGCCAAAGATTTAAATCGCTAGATTTGCCGTCACAGTACTTAGTCACGCGAAAAAGTGTCCATGCTGAGAGAAGAATGAGCTCACATAATTATTAAATAGCGTTACCATGACAATCAAGTCACTGCGTCATTGTGTGTCAGAGGTGTCAAAACGAAACAGAAACGCGACTATCTTTTGACGCGGTAGGGTGAATCTAACGATTTAAATCTTGCCGCTGCCATCATTTTCATGACAGCCGTCACTGCGGCCGTTATGTGCGCCCACCGCTAGGAAACCGTAGCTTTACTATGGAAACCGTAAAAGGTTTTTTGTAATTTCAATGTCATGCAAACTCAATCAATCTGCCTAGCCTTTTCCCAACTATGTTGGGGTCGGCTTCCGGTCGGAATACCAGTATTTTACATGGAACGACTGCCTATCTGGTATCCGGCAAAGTTGTCGACATAGCTCACAGAATAAGCAAGCTTAAGTGGCAATGGGCCGGCCATATTAGCCGTAGAGCCGATGACCGCTGGGGTAGACGTGTTCTTGAGTGGAGACCGCGAATCGGAAAACGTAAGGTAGGACGCCCTCAGGCTAGGTGGAGCGACGATCTTCGCAGGGTGGCTGGTAGCAACTGGATGAGAGCTGCCGAGAATCGAGCTGAATGGCGTGCAATTGGAGAGGCCTATGTCCAGCAGTGGACTGCTATAGGCTGATGATGATGATGATGATGACTGCCTATCTGACCTCCACAACCCAGTAACTGGGTAATACGATACCCCTTGGTTAGATGTCATGCAAACTATCACAACATAAACAGTGTATACCAATGAAGGTTTTCATGAAAATTCACGCCACCATTTGGAGCCACTTCTCTCTCTTCGTCTTCCATTTCGAAAATGACTTTATTATAATTATGATGACGTTCATAATTCGTTTAATTCATTCGTTCATAATTCAGTCACGACTAAAAAAAATATAGGCGCTTTGACACTTTTGACAGGTGCCCGGATCTGACGTTTCACTGTTGTCACCTAGTGAACGTCATTTCAGAAAGCCCTTATTGTTTGCTACCCCTGGCCCAGACTGCACTATATCAACTCTAACTACTCCATAGATATGGTCAAATGGCAACTCGTTAGTTTCACATTATTCCGAAGAGCATCGTAAAGCACTTAGCAACTGGTGCTACATTAAATATAATCCAATATGGCTGACACACCCCTGTATAATTTGAAATGTCATTAGTTGAAACTGGTGTTCAGAAACTTACCTTAGTAAACAATTTGTAAGTGGGAGATTTAGAAAAGTAGTTTAGGATGTTTTAGGGTTTATCCAGTGTAGGCGTTGACGCAGCTTGGAGACCTCGTAGACTCGGTGTAGACAACAAATAAATTGGGTGGAAGCGTAGACGCTTATATTACTTATTTGCTGGTAACAGCGGGATAATGCTAGCTCAATATCTAGGAAAATTGCTTGGAATTGGAGAGGCATATTTCTAGCTGTGGACAGCTTTATACGCTGTTGATGAAATAATAAAATATTGAATGAAAAGGCTTTTAAGTTTTGACATTTCCATTTCAGCTTGATTATTCTATGGACTATAATTAGCTATATCAACACCACACACACACACCGACCACACTGACATCGACCTCGACATGCAGTAACTTATTGGTGATGTTCTTCAGAGAGGTCAGTTGTGTCGTAGGTACTCGCAATCGGCCTGTGTCTATGACTAGAGGCCCTAAAAAAAGTGACATTCTATCAGCGATAATGATGATGGAAAAGGCAAAAGTGTAGGACTGCCATAAGCTATCGAAAAGCTTATGTCAATTCTGTTGAAAGTCGTAGAAACACGAAACACTTTCGAAGCGATTGTCATTTATCTAGGCCCTCTGAGGGCCTAGACAAAGTGACATTCTATCAGCGATAACGATGATGGAAAAGGCAAAAATGTATAGGACTGACATAAGCTACCAAACAGCTAATGTCAATCCTGCTGAAAGTCGTTGTAGAAATACGAAACGCTTTCAAAGCGGTTGTCACTTGTCTAGGCCCTCGAACGAAAACGAACCAAAAGGAGTGTGCAGGGATCATATCTGGTGGCGTTCTGTTTCTGCTCCCACGGAATAATGCGTGTGTTTATGTATGAATGTGTGTATTATATCTACTTGTCTGCTTCCTTAGCGGATCATTTCATTTCTGTTTTAAAATCCCTCAGAGAGACACCAAACCTTGCATAGCCTTTCCATGACTCGTAGTTTTGCAAAAAAAAAACATGCAGCATTCAAAAACAGTACTTATTTCCTCCACAAATAGATTCTTATTTTCTTGTTCTTGTCAAAGATAAAAGTAAATTACTAACTTAAGAGCCCCTATCAATTTCGCGGTCTAAAAACAGAAAATTCAAGTTTTTTCGGAGCCAATGTCTCAATATACTTAAGATACCTGTTTTGTTTTTAAATGCAAAATTATTCATCACCTATTAAACTAGTAAGTTGTCGAATAAAATTAAAACTAACTACTCAATATAAATTACGAAAAATAAAAATCTAACACACGTTTTTACGTAAGCGTGAAACACCTGGTTTTTCAATTGCTTTCATAGCTTACTGGTAGCAAATAACAATCTGAGAAAAATCCTAAATACTGGGCATATAGTATATTAGTAAGGCGTCAGATCATTTTTCCAAAGTTTATTGAATTAGTACTTGAAAAAAAATGTGATCCACGCTGAAAAAACGCAATAATACCATGTGCAAAATCGTCGTCTACGCGTAAGAATTTGTTACATATTAACATTTAGTCTTAAATATTTTAAAATTTGAGTTATTTATCTACCAAATTCAGTTTTTATATTTTATTTTTGACTACTAATTTAATTATAATAAAAGATCTAAATAATGCCTTATAAACCGATGCGCTCGCTCGACGCAATCAGTCGCGCCCGAGGGCTTCTCGACGTCGGACCTGTGTCGCCTGTGACGTTCGCCGCTGCCGCCGCTCCCGACGTAATTCGCGGAATCGGGGGTACTTTTGTACTAGAGCTAACCAGTGTTGAGACTGTGAGTACCTATATAATGTATGGTGTCACACTTTGTGATTTGCTAATGATATTTATACATATTAATGTTTTGTATTAGACTTACAGTAAAATTGTGTTTAATTTTTAGAAAATGGGTCGAGTAAGTGAACTATATTATCACGGAAGAATGAAAGCTAATAAAAAGAAAAAAGTTGAAAGAACACGGAAGGCACGTGCAGTTCTTAGGTAAATAATAATTTTACAAAATATTGGTTACATCATTCATGTTTAAATTATACATGTGAGAACAATGTAGAAAGCACATTAAAATCGTCCGTAATAAAAAGATTAAAAAACAATGAAAAAATTAAAATAATCCATGGCAGTCAAGAGATGACCAGTTACAACTGACGGCGCCCGTTCACGAACATGACGCATGGATCAGCACCATTCAGCTCAACCATTCTGAAGGGAGCTAAATGATCCAACACACGCGCCACCATCAGCGAGACATCTGAGTGAGCATGACATACTCACAGCCACCAGGGCACATTCAAGTCAATGAAAGAAATAATATACGGTAAATGGTAGCTCTATAGTACAGTCATGGACTTTAATTGATGAGCCACCTTCAAACTTTTCAATTTTGCTGTTTCATACATTCACGAGATTACACGATTAAACACGAACTCAAATCGCACGCTTGTAAACAAGATGACAAATAAATTACTTTTAATCGCCGCCACCGTTGAAACCTGTAATGAAAAACATAATTATAGGAAAATAAATATAGAAATGATATTAGATAAAGGTGAGCTTAAAACAAATAATGTTCTGTTTGAGTATTAAATTTTGCTATCTTCGTTATCCTCCATGTCCCGCTCGTTTTTCGACGTGTATACAAATAAATTTAGTAGCTTTAAAATACAACAAGTTGGCTCGCTATACCTCGTCTTATAGCGAAGGAAATGAAGGTACACAGGAGTCTCAAAGCACACCGTTATCTAATTAATCTAGATAATAAAGGAGTACAATAACACGTGTAATTAGTTTCAGACTTACCTTATATACGCTGGTCACACTTTATAGTTTGCTTTTACTTCAGTGAATGCCATACTAGGTAACCATATTTTTAATAGGGTACCTAAACATAGCACGTCATAATCACAAAATAAAATCCATCCAGTATTACGGAACCTAGTAAGTAAAAACTCCTAATAATAGCGGTTACGGACCAAGATTATTAGTTCGCGCTGCACCGTGCGCACAGCGCACACTACGACTGTCAGCGATACGTCGACCGCACACAGACACACTGCGCTCCGATAGTTACCTAAACTCGTAGCGCGCAGAAATTGATAGGGACTCTTAAGCCATCCCACATGGGATTTCCCGTCTACCGCACATTTTCTGAATATTTAAACATCGCCTACAGACTCGAATTTAGTGCTATTCCAGGCTAATAGATGGCAGACATCTTTTAGACTCATCCTTAGGGAACATTCTGGATATATCTTAAGTGGAGCGTGGGGCTATTAATCCAGATTCTTCTATAATGTGTATAACTTCTGCTCTCATGCCAAGTCGTGTTATGTAATATTTGCTCAACTCAATTTTAAATGGATATTCCCTCAATATCCCCTGAAGGATTGAAGGATTTAAGGCTGAAATTAAACAATGGGTGTATTTATAAAATGTTTGAGGCTTTTGCACAACCGCTGGTTAAGGGCCTATACTTTGCTCAAAATCACTTTTTATGTCGCTCACACCACACTAATCGCGGCCTGAGTGAGAGCGAGTTCCAGATATTATGCAAAGTTTCATGATCTAATTTGAAGTATTTTTTTAACACCAGCGGTTTATGGTTCGGTTTAAACCTCCAACTAACATTAACGAGACACAATAGAATTTTAATTGTTATCGGCCATTAGAAGGTCAATCTACAGCTGAGCGGATAAAGGTAACTTTGGATTTTTTTCTATATAGTTTTTTTTTTTAAATCGTGCTTTCGTCAAACGTATGACCTAGCACCAATCCTCAACATTAACATAGTATATTTATTTCAAAACTAATGCTGCAGTATTATCGGCATAACGGAGGATCATACTAAGCAATTTGAGGTTGTATAGGCCCTTAATACTGGTTACAAATGGTGGAATAATTCAAAAAGTCTGGTGCAGCTGGTGCTGTAAGTTCTGATCGTTAAGAAGTGTACACTGTCGTATGTCCTTGTGCATTCTGAAAACGGCAGTCACAAAGTTAGTCCTGCAATTTAAGATTTCTCTTCAGAAAATCTTTACAAATTGACTGCTGAACAACTATTTTTTAGTAACTGTAGATAATTATAAAATAGTGATTAGAAACCTAATTTGAGCAAATAAGGTGCGTTTAACTTAGTTTCTCAATATGATTTTTGACAATTTTCTTTTAATGTTTAAAAGTATTAATTGAAAACTATAAAAAAAAAAATTGAGCATATTTTTTACTGGTCTATGTGTAAACAGTGTGATAAAATTCTCTTCCAAAAATAATAAAAAAAAACCTCTTTTATTTATTTATTTTTGAAGGAATATTCACTAGCTAAAAATACCTACTTTAAAAAATAAACATTGTAAATTATACAGTCAATAAAGAAAACGGAATTATGGGTGGGTGCGAAACTGTGAGTTTTACCGGCAGAGTTACTGAATTTCGTGAGTTACGACCTTGACCTTGACATTATTTATTCAAGGTCAAAAATGATTTGTCATTATTTTAGTGTTATGAATCATGCTGTGTCCGGTTATACTGGAAGCCGACCCCAACATACACTGGCCCGCAAAGGAAGCGGGTCGGTAAAAAAAAACCTCATTATCTTCCAAAATATTAGAGCTAGCTTTATGAAAAATAAAGACTGTATATATGGACAATTTTATAGTGCTTAAATCAATGTCATAAGAGTTCAAGATTGTGAAGTTTATTTTGAACAAAAATAAGTAAAAATGTACATTTGCACTAGATTTCGAAAAATGTGCTACGGTATCAAATAAGCGATTTTTACACATTTTTGTATTTTGTGTAGCCACCAGGAGCTACTATTACAGCTGTTACATGATTTGGCACACTTTTCACCAGATTTCTAAGCCTTTCTGAGCCGGTGCTGAGGAATATTCTCCGATTCCTGTATCAGTGCTTCTTGCGGTTTACGAAGCGTTATTGGAGGGGAATTTCGCTCAGCGATTTGAAGAGACTGAACACAGGTTTACGAAACCGACCTCACTTCATTGTTGAAAGCGCTCTATCTTGGTGTTTTTGTTTAATTGTTATCACTGGACTTGAGATTGACTTCACAATATCTTTAACAATAAAAATCTCTTAAATGCGGAAAATGTCGTCAGGAAAGTTTTGAGTAGGTATGAATATGAAGGCGAAGACCAGAAGCGATAAATGGACTGTGTGAAAGATGATATTTATGTCTACTCTACAAAGGGGGTGACGACTAATAGAGAAGTATGGAAGATAGGAACATGTTGCTCCAACCACAAATAAATTGGGATATTGGCAGGAGAAGGATGCTGAAACAATAAAAACCTCTTATCACTAGGTATCGGCCGAACATAAGTGAATCTCGGGCGGGATGCGGGACTAAATTCATTCACGCCGATTGTATCAACAAACTTATGTGGGGGTGTTAAAACTGGCGCGACTGCGACTTCTTAATCATTAAAACTAAGGCTCGGATTAAATTTTCAAATCGGTATGATGTGCTTGACCCAAAAACCTTTATATTCGGTTTCATTCGCATAAACCGTTTTTTTTTAAACCGGTATTTGGAAGTGCATTTTAAAAAGGTTTTTTCGGATTCACCTATTTAGAGTAATAAAAACCGGTTAATATTTCAATTTTATTCAGCGCGGCATCCTCATAAGTAGTCACAAGTTGCAAGACTTTTACCGATACATGCCGCTTGTGAAAACCGAAAAAAACGGTAGTTTTTAAACCGGTTCTGAGCCTTGATTGAAAAAATCGATCATCCCGCATCCCGCGCCGTATCTACCTTAGTCTGGCCAGAGCTAGAATCCGGTTATCCATAGAGCATTTTAACAATGGACCAACTTCTGTACGACACTGAAATGGTGTCAGGTATCCGTGCTTCAACACAGTCCATTTAATACACACAGTTCCCTTTTGTATTGTCAATTGTAATTCCGGTTCATTCATTGGGAACACTCCTTCCTATTGTTGGGAATTGGTCCCAGAGGACATATTTTTCTGTATTTTCTCATTTCTCCAGTGGCCTATAATGTATTGTGTTAGGCTATTCGATGTTCTGTTATGATAGCTAATACGATTAACGGGTTTTATTATTGTAGGGAGTTAATATCTACGATTTGACTGACCGTTTTAATCACTAGATACGGGTTAGCGGGTTAGCATCGGAAATTGCTTCCATCATTTATTTGGAAACATATAGGTATCTACATGTTTACAGAGATGGGCACCTCAGACGAAATAAAAAAAACAAGACAGAGCACTGTCAACAGTGACGTGAGGCCGGTTTCGTAAACATTTGTGTGCACTTAGTGAGGTGTAGTTTGATTGTAAATGTGTGCGTGTATGCACAGAGCGGAGGTGGAGTTTTGGCATGTTTCACTGTATGAAATGTTTGATGGAAAATCTCAATAACTCTTCCCGATCTGTGAATTGAACCTGGAATCTCACGCTCAGCAGTAGCGCTTGTGACCACAAGACCAACGAGAGAACCTCTTTTATTTATTTATTTTTGAAGGAATATTCACTAGCTAAAAATACCTACTTTCTATTTAAATGAAAAAATCTAAACATAAAATGGTTTCAATCAAAAAATCTAAAACCCAACGTGATAAAAACTAAAACCCAACTACGACTTAAAAGGTATAAACAAGATACCACAGACAGACAAATTAAAAATCCGGAGTCACACGTGTTAGGGCATAAATCGAACAGATTACGTGTGACTCCGGATTTTTAATTTGTCTGTCTGTGGTATCTTGTTTATACCTTTTAAGTCGTAGTTGGGTTTTAGTTTTTATCACTTGATTTTTTGACTGAAACCATTTTATGTTTAGATTTTTTAGGGGTTATAATATATATATTTTTGAAATGTGCTCATTAAGCCCTTTCATTTGATACCCAACATGGTACGATTAAACCATTTTTTTTTTAAGTTCCTCACTTTATGTCCTCTAGAGGGCGCCATTTTTAATTTAATTTGACTTCACATAGCCTATAACCAGCGAACAATCACGACGCTTCTAACGATACCTCATTTGTCAAATTGTGATAAGTGGTTTGGAAGATAGGAGGGAACAGATGAACATAAGTACATACATACATACATACATACATAGATACATACATAACGGTCAAAATCATAACCCTCCTTTTTTCTTCGCCGTAGTCGGGTAAAAATACCTACAATTCCAATGAAAACATCTAAACATAAAATCGTTTCTTGTATTTTAATTAATTCCAGTTCCACTATCAAACTATATAATAATTAAACTCGCTATTGATTTGAAACAAATATTAATTATTGTCTACCGAAGGGTCAAAGGTTGTATCGTTGGATTGTTCTCTATTTAATGATGTTCCTAAACATTGTTTCCATGTTTCGAGATAATTTTGCTTTGTCTACGTGAACGTAAACACATAACTCTAGTCTCTTGTACACATGGCTACATATCAAGCAATGCATATACATTGCCAATGAAATGAAATTGTTATTATTAATTGTATTTAAATATGATATCGGAATCACTTTTGCACGTCATATTAAAAAAAAAAAGCTAGATGAGGTCGGCTTTTCATAACTGACTACTCTAGGCCGAAACAAACTCAGAGGCCGCAGTCTCTTTTAATTTAAGGTCCAGACATAATCTTGGTCAAGCTATATGAGGACCATGTAGATTAATGTCTAAAATGGTCTTTTGAAGAAAGAACTACACAGGTCTGAGTGGACCTGTCCAGTCAGTGCAAGCATTTGTCAGTAACCGAGGAGCTCAACTCGGAGCTTAAGGAGCTCAACGACTCGACGAACAATACCAAAGAAAGGACATTTAATTTTGCGTAGGCCGCATAAAGTACTCAAACTGCCAGACCATCGGAAATCCTATACAATGCGAGATCAGTATAAACTGGAAATCTATAGCTTGATGTGGTAGCCGTGTGTACCTACGAGTCGAAATAATTTATTTCATGCAAATTTTTCTGCTGTAACTTCAAACGACTTTGGTTCCAAAATAATCATTCTCCTGCCTTTATCCCAATTTATTTGGGATCGGCACAACATTTATTATTCTTCCATCTCTATTTGTCATCATCTCGGTAGTGACCCCGTTACTAGCCATAATTATTAATATCTTCCACACAGTTCATCCATCGTTTTTAGGGTACCGTGGTCAACAAGGAACCCTTATAGTTCCGCCATGTCCGTCTGTCTGTCTGTCCGCGGCTTTGCTCAGGGACTCTTAATGCTAGAAAGCTGTAATTTGGTATCGTATACATATAAATTACGCCGACAAAGTGGTAAAATAAAATCATGAAAACAATTTTTTTGTGTACCTCCCTTAACCGTAAAGTAGTGATGTATTTTTTGCTCTCGTCAATCCCATGGTGAGGAGTATCGTTGGAAAGGTCGTTTAAAAATATTGTTTGTGAAAACCATTTTTGGAATCAGGGATCCGTTTGCGAAATAATAATTCACGGCAGTAGTTACAATAACGACATTAAAAGGAAAACTATCACAGCTATGTAGGCTCCACAAGTTACCAAGTAATAATACAGGCTGTAAGGGTAAACAGTCTTGTCATTCAAACCATGGGAAGTTGACTTAAATATAAAAATAAATGACCGAACACAACAAAATAAAAACGACATTTTCATTAAAAGATTTCAAAAAGTTTCTATCCGACATCGTGCTCTCTAGCAAAAAAGCTGACTGACTGAGGGAGGGGTCGCGCTCGCGGCCGGTCAGGTCACATCCCGTAGCCCCCCGCCCGTGTTGAGACGCAAGTTCGTTGCCCTAGCGCATAGGACATCGAACTTGCGTCTCTTGTGGTAAAATGTAGATTTAAAAAAAAGAAAAATAAAGTTGTAATTTTCCATTGATTTTACGTTCTATAAATGAAATCAAACCACTGGTTGCAAGGATAACGGTGTTTACCCTTACACCCTGTATACCAACGTCGATACGCACTTAGCCGGTTTTTGGTCTTCCTCTTCTCTTATTAGCTATCCACATTCAATAGAATAGAATACACTTTATTATGTACATCATAAAAATTACAAATATAAAACATACTCATACATACTCATATGGCCTGACCACGATTATGTCTGGACTTTAAAAGAGACTGCGACCTCTTAGTTTGTTTCGGCCTTTCTTCTCACAGTAGTCAGATAGGAAACGCCGATCTCATTTAGCTTATTTTTACTATTTTATAATATTACGTGTAAAAGTGATTCAAATATCCTATTTATAGAATAAACAATTTCATTTCATTTCACTCGAAAACTTTCCTCCGGGCACTCCTTATTCCTCCGCGTCACATCATACTGCAACCGACAATGCACCAGAAACCATCATTTTGTTCAAAAAATTTACAATAAAAATTCTATTAAGAATCGACTGTCAGATTTAGGTTTTCTATCAAAGGAATTCAAAGACCCTTTATAATAATTAAACATCTGACCTTTCGATGTAAAGGTTGGGAACTCATATTTAGCCATTAAACTGATGTTTATTCTAAACTGGGGCATTATTGAGAAATCCAGTCCAATCCAGATATTTTGCTTTGAATAAGATATAAGGAAAATTTATTATCATTTAACGAGACTGAGCCAATCGGCATAATTATTTTTGGTCGATTTTACTTATCTCAATGTCAATTTTACAGAGCATCACCCGCCCGCGCTTTTACTTCGTTTTCACTTATCGTTCTTTTTGTTTTTTCTATTTCGGGGGCTGAGCCCCTACTGATCCTAGCTTGATGTTAATCTGAAGCCCTCTTCAAGAATTGGGCTATCAATTGCAAAAAGAATTTTTCAAATCCGACTCTACCAGTTCTAGATATAAACAAATAAAACCGGCCAAGTGCGAGTCAGACTCGCGCACAAAGGGTTACGTATCTATAAAAACGGCAAATAAAATCACGTTTTTTGTATAGGAGCCCCCTTAAATATTTATTTTATTCTGTTTTTTAGTATTTGTTGTTTTTTTTTTTGGTGTTTAAGTAGATTTAGATGAAAGCCAAAATTGTTTACATGAAAAAAAAAGCCTAATGGTTCCTAAGACAATTTTCCGATACGGACTAGGATTTCCTCATAATGTCCCAATAAAAGAAAACACTGTATAAGTAACAGTGAGGAGCTCGTGGCTAAGTAATAACAGCCGCTCGGGTCGATCCATCAGGTTAAGCTACGCTTGCCGGGGTTGGTCCGTGGATAGGTGACCATTTTCACATATCGAGACTCCTCCGTGCCTCGGAAAGCACGTTAAGCCGTTGGTCCCGGCTGTCATTTGTGGATCTTTGACAGTCGTTACGAGTCGTTAGAAGCACGAAAAGTCTGACAACCAGTCTAACCAAGGGTTATCGTATTACCCAGTTACTGGGTTGTGGAGGTCAGATAGGCAGTTGCTCCATGTAAAATACTGGTATTCAGCTGCATCCGGTTAGACTGGAAGCCGACCCCAACATAGTTGGGAAAAGGCTAGGCAGATTGACTGTATAAGTAACAGTACGTATCTATTAATTTATTATTTAATAACTTCATTACCTACTTATTTCCCTATTAAGCAAGGATAGCAATATATTGGGCAATCAAGATGTCATTTTATGTATATTCAGACAAGTGCCACATCTCCTTCGCGTCTTTATTTTATGTAATATCGTAAAAGAGGGTAATATATGAAAATGTTACTTTCAAAGTTGCGGTTCAAACGTTGTTTCGTACGCAATTTCCTTTTAAGAAATTATTAATACACTAGGTATTTGAACATAATTTATTCATTTTCAAATTATGTTTTTGACATGATTTATGCTTTGTGGTCTCAAATATGTGAAGACTGAAATTCTCTGAAGGGTAGGCAGAAAATTGTTCTTTTGCATGGACGGGGAAATTTTGCTGAACATAATATAACAAATGTCATGTCTGCAATACTAGAAGATACAAAAAACATTATTTATGTTAGTCACAATCATGTAGAATTTACTGTTTTTATTAACATTGGATGTACCAATTATTATTTGTCCTTCCAGAAGGTTACATTAATCACTGGGTATGACAGTTCACTAAACAAGCATTCTTTGTGATTCACGTGATTTATGTAGTTAGAAAAATTTGTCATATTCCTGTGACATTCCTTAAAGAAGAATTACTTGATTAAAATTTATATAATACAATAGACGTAGATATATTTAGTAACCTATTCCGCTTAACTATTCGTCAAGAGTCATAAAAACCCTGAAAGAAATCGACACATGTTTCACCTCTCAACGATCCTCTCTGTCGATTTCTTACAGGGTTTATATGACTCTTAAATAATAGTTTTAAGCGGAATAGGTTACTAAATCTGGGGCAGTGCTACGAAAACAAAACTGTCAGAACTTCAACGATCGCAAAATAAATTAATAAAAATGCTATTTAACTATCCCTATTTAACATCAACTTCAAAAATCTATAGTGACACAAAATTAATGAACATCAAGCAACTCTATATCTATAATACATGTATATTCATTAATAAAGTGCTTAACAAAAAAATACACACAAACATTATACTAACTCAATATCGACAAGTCAGCCAACGAAGCTCACGACGAGCGAGCCTAATAGTGCTACCTAAAACTAGAACCAATTATGGCAAAAAAATGGTTACTTTCGAAGGAGTGCAACTATATAATAAATTACCATCAAGTATTAGAAATGTACACTCACTCAATGCATTCAAAATTCAGCTCGGTCAGTATTTAACAGCAAGTAAAACACCCTCACAGAAATGAATGCGTTGGGTGGGTCGTGTTTGTGAAACTGTACATAGAGGTGAAGTCAAACCTTTTTAAATTGTTAACATTAATTGTTCTCAAGTAAGTGACATTTGTGTATGTTTTAATTGAGAATAAAGATTCTTTAAACCTAAATATATCTACGTCTATTGTATTTTATAATGGATTTCCGCAAAGTCACGCCTGAATCACTAAATTATCTAATATTTATAACTATCTTCTTCACATTAGCAGCAGCACTCGTGTCAGAGCGATCGTGGTCTTCAAGTAGTTTCTTATCCAGGGGCTGATCTGATTCGTGTCACGATTTCTCGCCATCTATTCTGATTTTTGGTATTTTTTGTGCACGAACTACATCCGCAGTGGGCGATTTTTTTCACATAATTCTTAAAACAACCATTAGGCTGGCAAGGGGAGGGGACACTTCTGCTTGAAAGTCCGAAAGGGATACCGGGGCCCTTGACAGCGGCTAAAGGAACACGGGTGGGTTTTAGTCAGTAAAAGTCTGACACGCCCTTCCGCTTCGCCCAGAGCGGGAGACGTCATTTGATGATTTCCCACCCTCAAAAAAAAAAGAAAAGGGGGACACTTGACTCTAACAAAAAATAGCACTTTAAAGCTTAATATTTCGTAAACGGATCAATAATTCCAAAGTTGGTTTTCACACATTCACAAAATTTTTGAACGACCTTTCCAATGCCTTCCCACGCCATGGGATAGATGAGAAAATAAAACACATAACCACTTTAGGTGTAGGAGAGGTACGTAAAAAAAAATAAAAAAATAAAAAATAGTAAAAATAAAAATAAAAATAGTACCCTGATTTTATTATTAGCACTTTATCGGCGTGATTAATATGTATACCCATGCCAAATTACAGCTTTCTAGTACTAAGATTATCCGAGATTCTGAGCTAAGCCGCGGACAGACAGACAGACCGACGGACAAGGCGAAAGTATGTGGGTTCCTTGTTGACTACGGTACCAATGATATTAAATTATCATTGTACGGTACCCTAAAACTGTTCAAGATATCTATCCGAATAAAGATAGTAATGGTTCTTTACTGTTTCACACACGTAATAAATTATATTGTCTAGATAAGCAGAACTCACAAGAACTTCAACTAATTCCACACACATTTTGACACACATTGATTATAATAATTATGATTAATTTGTGGGTTAGGGGTCGTTCGGCCCACTATGGAACTGGGACCGTGAACCAGTTACCCCTTCACAATTTTATGACAGATAAATTATCTTAATCTCATACTAGCTTTTACACGTGGCTTCGCCCGCGACATCGTGAGGAAATCATGTCCTGGAACCAAAAAAATCGAAGACATGCATGTACCGACCCGCACTGGGCCCGCGTGGTGCATTATGGCCCACTCCTTCCGACCGAGAGGACGCCTGTGTCCCAGCAGTGGGAACATTATAATTATGCTGATTATGATGAATTGAATAAATGACTTTTGATTTTGATTTTATAATTAAGTAACTGACTTTTTTATTCAAAAGACAGTTTTTTTTGTGTCATTGGTAGCAAAACCAAATAAATCTTTCAAATCTCTAATGGTTAATGTCGTATAGGGTGGAAATAAAAAAGAAAATTTATTTACATTATTACACTCCATTATATTCCATCACTTTTACTGACTTCAAACTCGAAATAGAACGATTTAAAATGTTGGGGAAAAATATGAAAATGTAAATGTTGCAAACATTTTTTTTTTGTCATTTTGAAAACATGAAGAAAAAGCTTAATCGTCATATAAAAAAAATGTGTTCTAACTTACAGCAATGCTTTTTCCAGATGTTTCGGACCCGAATGCGAAAAAATCAAGCAGCAAAAACGAAGAGGAAAAGGAAGATGACAAGAAAGCCAACAAGTTGGGTCTACGTAAGTATCTTTCACATTTTTTTATGACAGTGACCTTTTCTGTATTCGGTTCTCATTTTGACCACTACATGATGACACCACCATGCAATCATCTCAGTCACAATGAATGTCAAAAACTGGTCAATAATGTAGGCACACAACAATGTAGGCAACTCGGGAATCATCGCATTTCCGAATACAAACGAATGCTAATTTTCATGTCCATCAATTATTAGATTTTTTGTGTATATAAATTTAATTCAGAACTAAGTACTTTATTGTTGTTTTGTTTTGATTTCCGTGTGAACTTTATAGACCTGTAAAACTATTTTCTTTAAAGTATTTTCTCCCATTTTTTCAATAAATTACATTAAGTTAAAAGAGTAAAACTCATTCGAATAAAAATTTTCCCTGTATATCGATATTTTTGGTTTTGGGAATGGTGAATTTTCAAATATTTTCTTTTTGTAAGAAATTATTTGAAAATGGAATGGGACTTATTCGGGTTATTTCTAAGTCGACCTGCTCCAGAAGCCTGTATATCCTTCAAAACCCCGCCGTACACTTTACAAAAGAGTTCGATGAACATTTTGTTCTGAAAAGTGAACAATAACTAATAAAAGTTATGAATTGGAAAATTCTTAAAAACTTGTCAAAAACAGAAAACCCTGCCGAATTCACATGAGATGGAAACCATAACTATCTTACACAAGAAATAAAATAAAAGAAAAACTATCAAGGTAGTTTATGCGGTAAAGGAAAAAGAAATAAAGACATATTTTATACACTTCTCACGTATTACAAGAAAAAGATTCGGATAATCTTTGAGAAAATTTTATTTCGCCATTGTAGCGATAAATATGCTCCATTAGATATTTTATTGAGGATGATCAATGTTTTAGTACTATCACTACATATTATTATAAAACAAAGTCCTCCACCGCGTCTGTCTGTTCGTGATAAACTCAAAAACTACTGTACCGATTTTCATGCTGTTTTCACCAATGAATAGAGTGGTTCTCGAGGAAGGTTTAAGTATATAATAAACGACATCCACGCAGGCAAAGCCGCGGCCATCAGCTAGTTTTATGATATACCTACTGTAAAAATCCTGTAGCATTATATCCACTGAAACTTTAAATTATTCCAGTTTACATAATTATGCAACTGGAACTGCAAGTCTGTGGAAACATTTAAAGGAACTCAACTTGTTATATTTTTATCATGCTGAAGTTAAGCGCACATTACAGCCGCGTTAACTTGTAGCGAATCGCATTTATAAACAAAAACGCACCTTTACGCCTATAGGTTCTTACGGTGCATGGTTTAAATCTATACAGTATGTTAACTAACAAAAGGCGTTCCCGTTAACCCGAAAAAACCCGCTAAAAAAATAAATATAGGTAGTAAAATATTCACAAAACTCTTAAATTGATACGCAAAAGAAACACTCTGTACACGTACACTTGTATTTCAACCTATAAAGACAAGTGTGACAAGTGTGCGTGTAAACTTTTTTTTATGGTAATTTATTTTTAGCTTGTATAGACGCTATACTATAAATTGCAGGTTAACGGGAACACCCTTCGTTAGATAACATACTGTATAACAAAATTGGTAAGCGCATAACTTGAAAACGGCTGGAACGATTTGGCTATTTATTATTTTAAAATTATGTTTGCAATAGGCCGAATCAGAGCCATATGGAAATAAAAAATGAAAAGTTGCCGGGAAAATTGGTGCATTGTCTATGGTATTTGGGACAAAGTCTGTCGGGTCAGCTAGTGTTACATGTAGGAAAGTAATAAGTTTTTGACGTACGGTACGTCCCTCCCAAATTTGCCTCAGGCTTCAAACTGTCAAAAACGCTGCTGAAAACTTGCAGGTGTGAACGTCGCCGTCGCGTACAATGTAAGGTACAATTTAATTTACATAATAGATAGGACGTAGCACAGCTGTTAGAGTAATTCAATTTTCAGCAAACACGTTTTACGCTTCCATAATTTTCAATTCATTTAATTCTGACGGTGCTAGTTTTTGAAATATCATGAAATAGATGATCAATATTGAGACGCATGTGTATAACC
Organism: Lithophane socia; assembly: GCA_947522985.1. Taxonomy (NCBI): domain Eukaryota; kingdom Metazoa; phylum Arthropoda; class Insecta; order Lepidoptera; family Noctuidae; genus Lithophane; species Lithophane socia. Next base: position 1,640,386 of record OX383274.1, read on the forward strand.
AGATGTATTTTTTTTTGTGTGTGTGGGAAATCGTCTAATGTGTTCTCCCGCTCTGCAGGCGTAGCATGGCGCTTTCTATCTCTACGAAGAATAGACATAGCTTTTTCTATACAAAGTGACAGTTCGTTTCTTCATTTTTGACATCCACTGTAGAAATCTTTCTATAATCTGTCATTTTGTCTTTCATTTCTAACGATCTTTGTCTAGGTCTTTTTGTAGATTAGTTCGGAAGAAAGTTTTCTATCCTTACTGTCAAAATTACACTAACAACCGACAAATCCTATGACAAAACCGACAAAAACAAAGAATTCTGATTCGAATTATGTAAAAGAGTGAATTTCGTAAAAAGTGCAGTTGACTCTTTCTACTTTGCTGCCGTAGTACTGTCTACAGGAAACGTCATTTTTGTCTACTCTTCCGTCGACAAAACGGTGCTCATGCTACGCCTGCTGGGCGGAGTGGAAGGGCGTGTCAGACTTTTACTGACAAAAACCCACCCGTGCTCCTTCAGTTGCCTATTGCCAAGGTCCCGGTATCCCTTTCAGACTTTCCTGCAACCCTGGCAGGCATCGGTCCTAACGGACCCCGTCAAGTGTGCTGACATCTCTTTGAGGCGCGCGTGGAACACGACGCGCCGTCGACCCGGACCTGGTCCTTATCAGACGGCGAGCTACCCATTGCTCGTCCGCAAGCCCGCGTACGGTGGCCGCTTACCCTGTCTTAACGTCTTTAAACAAAGTAGTGCCAAAGTTACTGGTTCCATTTTCAAAATATAAAAGGCAACTCTAGACATATTAGTAAAGCAAGCGAAATACACTTCCAACTTTCAATTACATACATAATGTAAGTAATGTAACGTAACTGTACGTCTTCGTAAACTTTATTTACCATTTCATTACAATGAAAGTGATCCATAAGCACCAATAAAATGGAGTCTCTAAGCAAATCAAATCATCGATTAAATTACAATAATTGACCAATCAAAGTGTAATAACACTTTAATAAATCCTATTTACACACAACGCCACTTACAGCAAATCAACGTCAAAATAACTGCCAATTTTATATAAGGAATGACACACAGCTGTCATTAATCGACCAATCAGAGAGTAGAAATATAAAAAAATCGAGCAAAGGAATCTTCATTATGGCCAAGTTTTCATTGAATAAGTTTCTAATATAGCGTGTGAAGAAGCGGCGTGCAGTTATTTTAATAAGAGCATTTTACTTTTCTCTCAAACGATTTGACGTACTTTTATTGTATGTCACACGACATTTCAATATTTATCGTCGACGGTCCGTTTCGGATGACTAGGATAGACTTTCCTCCGCTTTTTTCTGATTTCCATTCAGTATTAACAAATTCAACTGTTCCATATTCAAATGTCCGTTTATACGATCATTCGAGCAAGAAAGTTGCATGTGCACATGCGCTGATTTTGTCGTACATTAACATAATATTAATTGGTGATTGGCGAAAGAAAGTCGGATGTTTACTTATTCCAGTTTTCTAAACATGCAAGGAAATAGTTACAGGAACTTTGTTTGGTTACTATGATGGGTTATCGAGCTGTCAGATTAGGCAATAAATAATAATTGTAATGTTTACTTGTCAACGACTTTGTCGGTGTATTATGTCGCATTGTTGTCGGACAGAATATTTTAACACAGTTATAAATCAGCAAACGTAAAGTGAATTATGATTGGTAATTTAATATATCTTGCTATTTGGTGTTACACGAATAAATGTATAGATTAAAATTTAAAAAGCTGTTTAAAATTCTGATAGTTGACAGTCATACATTAACATACATGGTAGCCAGAAACGCCACCTGACACGATCCTTACTTACTTACTTTTTGCCTCGTCGTTCACACATCTATCTGAGGGGCAATTTCCGTATTTTTTTACCGGGATGTAACCGGGGATGTACTTGTACCGTATTTTTTGGTGTACGCGTTCTCATTCTAATCTCATTTGCAGTCTGTCAAAAATACAACCAATTTACCAACATTTTTGACCAGTTTGATAGATTGCGACTTGAATGTGAACGTATTTTAAGTAAGAGGCCCTCTGGTCATATACGCACGCAGGTCGCGAGTACTGCGCACCTGACTTCTCTGAAAACCATCACCAATAAGGTCGCTTAAAATTATGTCATTAATTTGTTACATACAAATAAAACAGATGGCATTCGTCATAGTTAATATTGGGACCTATGAAATTGGCGTTTTTTTCTCACACATAGAGAACCTCGTCACTTCTATGATTTAAAATTTTCTTCTATTGCTTGGTAATTTAACGAATAATGACCATTATAGACAACAATAGTAAAAAAACCTTATTACTTATAGTTTTCTAAACATAAAAAATACCTTAAAAATGACTCCTCATTTTGTTAGCAGATAATGACCACTATTTTCTTTTTTAACTTAGCCAAAACTGATTTTTGTCGCTTAATCTAAGTGGCATACGTTATCTTAGTTTTTAAACATTAGTGCATAAAAGTTTTAAAACATTCGTGTTCATGGTTGTTATATAAATTAAGAAAACGATAATATGAAAAATGCAACTTCTTTAAAATTCCCCATACAAAACGCTGATTTCATAGGGACCTAATACTAACCGCTTAGTTCTTCAGGCATACATGTTACTCAACACCTATTTTGGTTCAGAAACGACAATGCGTTACGTAACTTAGGCAGAGGAGTACCTGAAAAACACCAACATATCGTCAGTTATATTTAATTCCCATGTAATAAGGGGCGAATCTATTGCCATCAATCGGGCAGAAATCTAGTCTCCGGGCTGCTACTGAGAAACTCCTCATGAAAAAACCAAATAACACTTTGTCCGAACTAGGAATCGAACCCAAAACCTCGTGATCCGCAGTGGCGCTTGCCGCTGCGACCACCAGACCAACGAGGCAGTACTTCACAAAACAGCCTTGTATAGAAGCAAAGCTAGGAAAAAAGAGTTAAAAATAAAAGAAACTTCTCAACATTGTGCAGCGGAAGGCATAAATAACTCAGGAACAGTCTGTAGTCGTGTAAGGCTCATATTTTTACTGGGAAATTTTCAAATTAACCAAACCTTGATCGTGATTTATGTCTCGACTGTGAATTTATTTCTTTTCGAGTTCCTCTTTCGGGAAAGTTTTTTCTTCAGTGTAGATTTTTTGTGACTTGCTAGTCTGCATACAAAGTAAGCATATTGGACTAGATTTACTTATTTTCATGAAAATAAAAGAAAAAAAAAATTAGTTATTTGCATTAAATGACTTATAAAGAAATAAATAACTAACTTATGCTATGATTCTGAACAACGGCATCGTTGCCCGCAGCAGTGCTACTGCGTCACTGCTGTTTAGTGACGCATAACTATACTGGTTCCCATACATTTTCTATAGGTTTTTAAGTGATTAAATTCAGAGTACGACAGCAATGTGACGCAGTAATGTCTCGCAGCATTGCTGCCGTGCTCGGAATTAAATCTCACATAAATGTATAGACCAGTAGTAGTTCGGAATCATACTTTTAGACAGATAATCTCAATGGATGTTCTATGATCAGTAACAGACCCCATTTTACGTCCATACTTACCATTAGCATAATCAGCCTATAATGTTCCCACTGCTGGGACACAGGCCTCTTCTCTGTGAGAGGGAGCGGGCCGTAATCTATCACGTGGGCCCAGTGCGGGTTGGTAGATGTCACATATCTTCGAATTTTTTGTTCTAGTGCATGCAGTGAGTGGAGAGCAGTGGGGATGAAATAATTTACACAATGTAAAGCGCCTGTCAGGGTTCGAACCTACGACCTACAACTCGTAAGTCGTGGCCGTTACCACTGGGCCACCACTGTTCTACTTACTATTAATCCATTTTAATGAAATATTGCTGACTTCAGCTAATATATTATGATCTGAAGAACCAGTTGACTTGATACCATCCTATTATTTTCAACGTCGTTGGTAGTTGTAACAATAGAACAAACGTACAGCCAGACTCGTTTTCAAAACATGCTCTCAAAATGGTGAAGGAAAACATCGTGAGGAAACCAGCATGTCCTAGAAACAAAACTAAACTAAACAAATAAAAATCAAAGACATTGTGACATCTACCAACCCGCACTGGCCCCCGTGGCAGATTATAACCCACTCTTGCTCGAGGCCTGTGTCCCAGGAGTTATAGGCTGATTGCACTACTCGGTTTTTGCTGAAAATAGGTACAATTTTGTGTAGATTTTTCCTTTAGAACATTCAATTCTTACGAGACTTATAAAAACATAAATCTTACATAAAATCGAGAGATCTTTTTCATCCAATTTCACATTATTCCTCACGTCAAATCCAGCATGAAAATCAAACTTGTTTTTCGGGACGAAAATATTATAGAATTTACAACATCATAAATAACATGTTATATGGTACAACGATTCCTTTATATTCTTTGATTGTAAAACGATAAATTTTACTTACCCAAGAATTTATTTATTCCTTGGCGTAACAGAAAAATTTCCAGCTACTATTCATGTATAGCTGTCAAATTCAGGATGCCTGAAAACTTGGTCTGAGTGCAAAAGGCATAACATTTTTAGCGTTTCATATTTGCTGTCGAATACTCAAATATTTTAAAACGTCGTAAATATAAATATTGCAAGGTAAAATATTTTGTTACATTTCTGTCTGTTTTCAATCTGATTGGGGCTGGTCATATTTTTCCATAGCGTGTACCTGAAATATGTTTATACAGTATGTTGTCTAACGAACAGCGTTCCTGTTAACCTGCAATAGTATAGCGAATTTATATGCAAAAAAATATTACCATACAAAATAAAGTTTTTTTACACTCATCGCTACAAAAAGTTGTGCAAAGCAATAAACTAGCAATCACCCCATAAAAATAAAAACCATTAAATGTTTATTAAGTGAAAACACTTTTATCACTCCAAATAATTTATTTAGCTATACAGGGTGTAACTAAATCAACAGCTAATAAATATTCAGATCTGAGTAAACAAACGTCGATATTTCATTGTTTTACGATTCTATAGCTGATCGTAAACGGATAAATATTTGTTGCTGTCATAAATACGGAATGGTGTTCGATTACTGAGTGCCCACTTTTCTTTATGACAGGTCTGAAGTAGGTAGCGGCCGTAAATTTTGAAAATCTCGATAGAAAAAGTAAGATAAAAATATATTATTTTATGTGGGTTACGTTATAAATTAGATCTAGTGTTATGTGTCTTCTCAAAATCAAAGCATCTATTTTAAATAACCATTTACAGGCACTTTTGTTCTGTCAAAGAGTCTGTCAGTTACAAAGTTGAAGCTAGTTTCCCATTCCAAAACATCCACAAACGGTCAACCGATCTCTTTGAAAAAAACCACAAAGAAACTCCAAGAAAACTCTTTTAAAATGTTGTTTCTCTTTTATGACAATTTAAAATAAATAAAGATAAAAGATAAACCGTCTCAGTAACGGTTCTTCTGAAAAAATATTTAACGAACAGGAAGTGAATCATATTTATCATTAAATCTTAAGATAAATACGAAAACAAGTAAGTTACAAGAAAAAGTTAAAAATAATTGTACCTAATCATTTTTTTTATCTACTTAACGGTGCGCAAAGCGAAAAAAGCTGTAGGAAATTATCTTATGAAAGTAACTTAGCACAACTTTCTGACTGCGGCTATATTATCATATTTCGTGTTAAATGTCCGCTCATCTTTTTAACTCGAGTTTACTTCTCACATCACTTATTACTCTAGATATTAGAAAATCGCTCAATTGTTCTCCGAATCGATACGGATTCAACTTTCTTTATAACCGGACGTGAATCGATTTGACACTGATCGCAATCCGAGCAGCACTAACGACATTATAAATCAACGTTGGAGAGAATTACGTGGTTTGATTTTCAACTTTAAAAGTAGGAAAATAAAGTGTAATTTTGTTTATAGTATTTATGTAATGTGTTTTTTTGCGAAATTGATTCGGATTGAAGTTTTTGAAGGCCGAGGAATGTGTGGTGGGTGAAAATGTTTGAAAAACTTTCATAGTGGGAACAACGTGTAATAATTTTTGTGAAAAAAACAACAACATGTACCTTTAGAGCTCTGTAAAAGTGTAATTCATAGGAATAGGAAAACCCGGAGATAAATCTATACTTATAATTATTATAAATGGGTTTAAACCACTGAATCAGTCGTTATGAAATTTGCCAGATAGGTAGCCTGGGACCTGGGACATAGACTACTTTTCATTCTAGAAATTTGTATTAAAAATTGGCCAAGTGCTAGTCGGTCATGCACGCGAAGCGTTCCGTACCACCGTACAATATTTAACACTACGTTTTTTCCTTTAGTAAATAATAAACACGTTTCTGATATGGCGACCCCTTTTAAATAAATAAATAAATAAATCTTTATTTCAGACTACAGGGTCCATAAATTTTGTTAGTATTTTGGTTTTAGTAACAATGGTGCTTAATGTAGGTTAGTATTGTTAGTTTACACGAACTATATTTATTAATGTCGACCTATGACTATCCCCACCCAGTGTCCCTGAAAGGGGCGGTCTGGCAGCGATCATTTTTAGAATGCTGTTGTTGCTACCATGCAGGCGCTGCAGTAAGGAGGCCGCTTTTTATCGCATGATGGCCTTTTAATTTTTAACTTTATTTTACTCTTATTATATTTTGTAGTTATAGAAAAACACAAAATTTCAACTGTTTACCTATTTCGGTTCATAAGATATATAGCCCGCTGACAGACATACAGACGGACAGACGGACGGCTAGCGGAGGCTTTGTAATAGGGTTCCGTTTGGCAAACTTCGGGTACGAAACCCAAAAAATTATGAAATACAAAATGCACGCAAAGGAAGTTTCAGGCAACAGCTAGTCTAGCATAAATTAGAAATGAAATACCCTAGCAAGAGTGCTAAGTGCTAGGGTATCACATTTGCAGTTTACAAGATAAGCTAAGCTATCTCTTAGCGTTACTCAAGAGGCAAACTCCTCTGTAAGAGCCACTTACAGGAAAATTAATACTCTAGGCGGCACCACACTACTCTCTGAAAATGCTCATAATATTAATAACATTAGTGAATATAATAATTATTATAAGCTAGAAGTTACGTGAGGTAAAACATTATTATTAATATCGTTGAAGCTTAAGACAATTTTGCCGTATGTAATAGGGTTACGAAACACTTCAATATTTCTATATTGATAGAAAGATCTATTTTAATAGACAGATGAGCATGCTCTAGAAGTAGGCAACACATCGGCAACGCTACCTACCTACCTACCCACTTGATTTTGAAGCTGTTCATTGTCCATGAACGTGGATGTGCGGCTATCACTTTCAATGAGAATAATATTTATATTATTTGGCATTTTTGCAATGCCAGTTCTTCTTACTGTGTAGTGTAAGAGCTCAGAAAAACAAGGTAAAATATGTGTAACATACGTATTTAATTAATTAAAAATCTCTAAGTTCATGTTAGTGCATTGAATGACTATTTCATGAAATCATGACATTTGGCACTTATACGAACGGAGTTGTATTGCTGATTCTTATGGTTATAATTCTGTAAATCCATATTTGTTACGGCCGCAAATCATATTTAGATCAACATTCAACCTGATACTGACCTGCAAATTGCAAAAAACGTAAGAAAATTTGAAATTCGCGGGCTACCTTATCGCATCCCCCTTAACAACTTTCTGAGAAGAATATTCAAGTTTCATACAGCGCTATCTCATACTACTACCTACAGTATTACAACGAGAGATAACTCACTTGGTACAGAAATTATGTAAAACACTTTGCCAAAGGTTTTATCAAAAGTATATTCTTTGTTGTTTATGAGAAAATTTGCCTCTGTATTTACACTTATATATTTAAAAGTAAATATGAATGAACAGTTATCATTTTTTGAATTTGTTTGATAACCAGCATATACCAGAAAGGTGAGGTCAACTTCAAGGGTGTGTGGTACAGACTATGAAACTGAACAACTTTCCGACAATTGCCTTGAAAAAAAGCACAAAGCTTGCGCATTTGCTATGTTCAAACAACAATAACTCTTAAAATATTAGACATACAGTTGTAAATTTTATGTTGTATTGTAGCTTAGCTCAAAATCTGTCGATCTTGTAATAAAATAAAAAAAAGTTGTTGGGGGTGTTTTTATAGTAATTAACATTTATTGGTTGAATTGCATAATTTTTTCGAATTTCACATATTTTTTCAAAAGTTATGGAACTCTGAACACATTGCTGTGTAATTCAGACGGTAGACAATATTATTGCCTTTCGAATAAGCCTATTTTTATCTCGGTATAATCAAAACTTTGAGAGATATGATTTTTTTTGTACTCGCTCGCTACTAGAGAATTATTCAACAAAGAAAACAAAATGACTGCCACATAGTGGGGAAGTGTATTGGACCCAAGCTTAGAGTGTAATTGTACTTTTTTTTTTATGTAAGCCTATACTGGCCCACTGCTGAGCAAAGCCCTCCCCCAATTCCTTCCAAACATCCGTTTCTAGTGTAACGGCTAGGGCTTTGCAGGTAGGCTGCGCAGGCCGTTAACGGATAGATAGGTAGGTAGGGTAGAGATAGAAGTAAAACCAGCTGGGTAGTTTAATACATATATTAGGCAGTAGAACCACAGCTTGGTCGCGGGTAAGGTCACTGATCTTTCCGAGCACTCGCACACTTAGGTAGGTAGAAGGGTACCGTCCTTGGTCATCCGTGGTAGTAGGAAGGGGCCTGCCAGCGCAGGCTCAGCTGGAACAGTAGGGCCGGCACGGGTCGGAGACACGTGGCCGACGAGGAGGCCTGTCAGCACAGGCCTGCAGGTGGTAGACGGCGTTAGGCCGCAGGTAGCTCGCGGCGGTAGGCCGCAGGTAGATCGCGGCGGTAGGCCGCGGGTAGGCCAGGCCCCGGCAAGGACTCGGTAGCGGGCATTGGCAGCATGCCAACGCGTCCTGTCCTTAGCCGGGGTGTAGAAGCCGGGATGTAGTCGACGTGTAGAAGCCGGGATGTAGAATAGCCGTGTAGAATCGCCGTGTAGTACCGGGATGTAGAATCCGAGATGTAGAACCCTGAAAGCGCGTTAGGGAGCGCATGTCAGATGCGGTGCAGATGGCAGTAAGCCGCGTGCGATGTGCCAGCCTCCTTAGCGACCAAGAACGGTATGGGAAGCAGGATAGGTAAGCATAATACATCGCAGCGGCTTACAGGCAGAGATAGAGAGAGTGCAATCACAGCGTGGCAGAATGACAGGTGATTTTAGGTTATGTTGTGACAAGCCAGGCTTAAAGGGCATAACCATTGCAGATGGCACAAGGAGCACACAATACAGTATAATAGGTAAGATAATAATGATGAACTCACCCTAGACTCGGGGCACATGGTAAATCTAGGGGTTCTACATAATGAACCGCTAGTATGGCTGGTTGCAGATGAAATGAATGAGTAGTCTGTCAAGTAGGTAGTGTTGGGCATGTAAATTAGTGTTGTGCTCAACCACTTAGTAACATAGTACTCGACTAAGTTCAGGTGTGAAACCACAACGTTACAGTACCCCGGCTGCAGAGAGAGGATTTTACCTATATAAAATCCGCTAGAACTACCACTTCCCACTTGCTGTCTAATCTTTAGCACAAGTCTGAATCAAGTCCAATCAGAGCAGAGACTGGAACCATACTCTATAGCCATGAGTGAAACTAGTTAGTCATAGTTCACTCAAGATTTCCAGACAGCAAGCAAAGAAATACACATGATTAAAAGCAAGTGTATCTCAGTCGGTAGTGTTCTATTAGTAGCTGGTACCAGTGTATTTAGTAGTATTCCTACATGTGAGTAGACATGTGGTGTATTAGATAATTAGATCTTAACTGGCTTTAGGTAAATATAGGTAAGTGAGTTCAGTGTGTACTTGTAGGTGTAGTTAGGTAAGTATGCACATGTAGTTAGAATGCATTACTGTTAGTGTGTTAGTAGGGGTAGGTTAGGTTAGTGGGGTAGTATGTAGTGGGGGTAGGTTAGGTTAGTGGAGTAGTGTGTAGTGGGGTAGGTTAGTTTTAATTATTTAGTGTCAGGTTTGTAAGATGTGTATTGGTGCGGTCACCTCACTTGTAGGTGCCGTCTTTAAGATGTTCATTTGAACATGACATAAACAACACAACAGTTAAGGGTAGTTATAATAGTGACCTGCTCTGCAATAATACAAGGACATCCCTTGGGATCAGCAGCATCCGCTAGAATAGCGCCAGAGCAACATAATGCTATTTTAAAAGATAGCTTAATTTTTTATATAGTTTTAGGTAACAGATAGACAACACAAAAGCTAAGGGTAGTTATAGTAATGAACTGCTCTGCAATAAAAAAATAGTCATCCCTTGGGATCAGCAGCATTCCTTAAAATAGCGCCAGAGAACAATAGTATAGTTTATGTCAGGTCATAGATGTAGTTTATTTTAAGTTATAGATATAAATAGTGTATTTTAAGTTTTATGTAGATGTAGTTTTAGTTTAATATTGTATTTAGTAGTCATTAGTATTCCCATAATAACTCAGATAATAGAATAGTTAAGCTAGCAACAGATCAGATTTCAGTAGGTAGTTACTGTTGTAGTCCAACCTAAGTCCCAATAGTAAAATGCAACCACAGGACTAGAAAATTAGGGTCCAGCCCAGTGTACTTAGTATCCAGTATGTAGGTTTTATTGAATACATAGTGTCACCCTAAACCGCACAGGAATACCAACAATTACATAGATAGACAGTTTACATAAATAGATACATTTGGTTTAGGCTTATTTAGGGAGTAACCATCCGCTCCTGCAAGGGCTTATTTATAGAGTTGCACCGCTCTTTAGAGTATAGATATGTAATAGATAGGAAATTTGGTTTAGGCTTATTTAGGGAGTAACCGACCGCTCCTGCAAGGGCTTATTTATAGAGTTGCAACCGCTCTTTAGAGTATAGATAATGTAATAAATAGGAAATTTGGTTTAGGCTTATTTAGGGAGTAACCGACCGCTCCTGCAAGGGCTTATTTATAGAGTTGCAACCGCTCTTTAGAATAGATAGTAAGTACATATACATAGAATAGGTTGCTTAGGTTACCAATGGTTTAGGGCCAATTGATAAAACAGAACCACTGATCAATGGGGTAGACCATCATGATCAGTTATGGTAGGTAGGTGATGAATGGGGTAGGGCCATCATCAATTATAACTATGGCTGTAGGGGCAATAGTCATGGTAGAAGTTTAAGATGAATGGGGTAGGGCCATCATCAATTTCGACTATGGCTGTAGGGCCAATAGTCATGGTAGAAGTTTAAGATGAATGGGGTAGGGCCATCATCCTAAGTTACTGTTTGGATTTACCAAATAGTTGGAAGTTTAGATAATAGTATGATAATTGTTGGTTATATCTAGATAGTGGGTAGTTGTAGAGGGTGAGTGCAAGTAGTTTAAGTAGTTTGTGGGGTAGGTTGTATAGTGTTTTGGTACTTAAATCTGATTTTTATGTAGTGGTTGTCAGCTGTTTATTATGTTGACATAGGTGGGTAGGTTGAGAATTTAATTTAGATTAGTTTAGATTTGGTAAATAATTGTTGTATGATGTTAATTTTTAGGTATGACAACAATTCATTAAGTATTAGTTTGTTAGGTTAAATTGTTTGTTTAGATTATAATTATGTATAGGAAAAAGTAGTAAGTACTGCAATATTGTTATTGTTTTCGTTTGTCAATGAAGGTAGTAGTTTTTCATTGTTAAAGTAGAAAACAATACAATTTTAGTTTAATTGTAACAGCAATTTAAGAATTGTAAGTATAGTTATTTAGGTAGGTTTATTTTATTGCAGTAGTTGTAGGAAGGTAATTAATGTAGGTATGAATTTGTGTTTAGATATTCCATGAATGTTATCAATGAAGTTTTTAGGTACCTAAGTGTATTTTAGAGTGACAGCTGTCTTTAGTGTTTTGATTGGCCACAGTAGTTATATTGTTGTTTTATTATTTGTGAGGCAGTAGATTAGTCATTTAGATTGCAATAAGTAATGTTCTATATTTAATTTGAATGATAAGTGTAGGTAAGTTTGTAGGTTAAGTTTAGTTTAATGTAAGTTTTTAGCAAAGTTTAAAGGTTAGGTTAGGTCATTATGTTAGTAATTAGAGTATGTTTAAAGTAGATATTATTAGTTAAGGTATGTATGTAAAGGTATGACAGCTATCAGTACCTTGTGTAGTAATCACAATTTATATATTTAGAAAAAATGCATTTCACCGCTGCCAGCACTGAGTTAGATTTTAGATTTAGAAGAGAAGTAGAATAATTACACATCAGGTGAGTTCCCATTATGTACACAGTTAGTATGATACACAAGTAGTTGTCACATTTAGTTAGTACAATGCAAAGTAGAACTTAAAACTATGCCACTACGATGATTAGCGAGGAATGTGTGCGAGGGCTCAGTTAGATCAGCGTTAGGTGTGGTAGGAAAAGAGTTGGGCGCCACTGTAACGGCTAGGGCTTTGCAGGTAGGCTGCGCAGGCCGTTAACGGATAGATAGGTAGGTAGGGTAGAGATAGAAGTAAAACCAGCTGGGTAGTTTAATACATATATTAGGCAGTAGAACCACAGCTTGGTCGCGGGTAAGGTCACTGATCTTTCCGAGCACTCGCACACTTAGGTAGGTAGAAGGGTACCGTCCTTGGTCATCCGTGGTAGTAGGAAGGGGCCTGCCAGCGCAGGCTCAGCTGGAACAGTAGGGCCGGCACGGGTCGGAGACACGTGGCCGACGAGGAGGCCTGTCAGCACAGGCCTGCAGGTGGTAGACGGCGTTAGGCCGCAGGTAGCTCGCGGCGGTAGGCCGCAGGTAGATCGCGGCGGTAGGCCGCGGGTAGGCCAGGCCCCGGCAAGGACTCGGTAGCGGGCATTGGCAGCATGCCAACGCGTCCTGTCCTTAGCCGGGGTGTAGAAGCCGGGATGTAGTCGACGTGTAGAAGCCGGGATGTAGAATAGCCGTGTAGAATCGCCGTGTAGTACCGGGATGTAGAATCCGAGATGTAGAACCCTGAAAGCGCGTTAGGGAGCGCATGTCAGATGCGGTGCAGATGGCAGTAAGCCGCGTGCGATGTGCCAGCCTCCTTAGCGACCAAGAACGGTATGGGAAGCAGGATAGGTAAGCATAATACATCGCAGCGGCTTACAGGCAGAGATAGAGAGAGTGCAATCACAGCGTGGCAGAATGACAGGTGATTTTAGGTTATGTTGTGACAAGCCAGGCTTAAAGGGCATAACCATTGCAGATGGCACAAGGAGCACACAATACAGTATAATAGGTAAGATAATAATGATGAACTCACCCTAGACTCGGGGCACATGGTAAATCTAGGGGTTCTACATAATGAACCGCTAGTATGGCTGGTTGCAGATGAAATGAATGAGTAGTCTGTCAAGTAGGTAGTGTTGGGCATGTAAATTAGTGTTGTGCTCAACCACTTAGTAACATAGTACTCGACTAAGTTCAGGTGTGAAACCACAACGTTACACTAGGGCCACCTCGATCCAACCCTTGCGGTACGCGTCTAGATCGTCCCTCCATCTCTTCCTGGGCCGGCCTCGGCGGCGCCGTCCATCCTCAGGCCCCCACGTGTGGCGACTGTTGCCCAGCGGTCGATATGCTTTATTTTTTGTATCGTTATGCTTTAATTGTACTTTAAAATAGTTTATTATTTAAGTATTTAGAATATCGCTAGTCCATGTACGGATACACTGTACATTAGGTATTGAAGTTTTGTACGGGACAGTTGTTTTTTTTTCGCGATTGCGATGTTGGTCCCATGGAGAAACTGGTTCAGTTTGATGGTTTGTACCCTTAAATAGGACCACACCTTTCTAATACATGCTGTATACCTCAGATTTTTAGATTCACACGGGTTTGAAGACTTGACAAAACATCGAGATTTCTTAGTTATACAGTATGTTAACTAACAAAGGGCGTTCCCGTTAACCTGCAATAGTGTAGCGTGTATACATGCTAAAAAAAATATTACCACAATTAAAAAAAAAAAAAAAAATTAATTTGTGTCGTGAAATGTTCACAAAACGATTAAATTTAAACGTAAAAGAAACACTCTGTACACGCACACTTGTATTTTAACGTAGAAAAACAAGTGTGACAAGTGGGCGTGTACAGAGAGTTTATTTTCCGTAACAATTTAATATTTTTTGTGAATATTTGACTATACAAAAACCAATTTTTTTTTTTTTATTAATGTTAATATTTTTTTTTGCCTGTATAGACGCTATACTATTGCAGGTTAATGGGAACGCCCTTTTTAGTTAACATACTGTATGTAACTTTAACGTACATTGTAACTTTAACGTATTATACACATAAACCTTCCCAAATAAATTCTCTAAACAATGGTGAAAACCTCATTAAAATCTGTAGCGTGGTTTAGAGGAACAACGCGGTCATACAGATTAACACAAAAGCGACTTTAATTTAAAATGTATGTACTCGTCGTATGTATAGACGAATTTATTCAGTTAACTATCATCTTTCTGCATTTATCCCATTAATGTATTTGGGTTCGTCTATTATTGCTACAGTGTCATTGAATATTCAAAAAACTATTTTGTGTTGTGGCCCCCTCATTTCAGGAAACAAAGATACGGGGTTAGTGTTAAATGGACCGCATTGGTACCCTTTATATCGTACGTAGAATGAGGTTTAGAGACACAATATTAAACCCTGCTAAAATTTAATTAAATAGACCCAAACCCTATGTTCACTGGGGCATCTCATGTTCAGTTACTCCAATAATCCAAATTATTGTGCTTATATCTGGAGAATCGGAGAATCATTTGTCCGATTTACGTTAGGTAGGTATTGTTTTATTTAATTTATAGGTATCTTTTACGGCTTAGGGCGAATTTTACTAAACTTTTATACCGATTAGTCTATTTTTTATAAGCTAGTAAATTTGAATTCCTGCGAATAAATTTTTAATTTTTGACAGATTTTCCATACAAAAACTGTCAGACGACAAATTTATTCCACGGATAAAAGATAAAAGATATCTGACTTTGATAAAATCAGCCCTTAGTTTTATAAATAGCCCATTTTATTCGATAAATTTCACTTAAAACTATTTAGATTGAGAATCGTATGCCTATTTATTTCCCTATAAGAATATGAAATGACATTATTTATTCTGTAAATAGGATATCGGAATCACTTTTACACGTCATAATTAAAAAAATAGCTTGCTAGTGTCGATTATTTTCTATCTTACTACCCCTGAGAAGAAATGGCGACACAAACTCATGGGTCAAAGTCTCTTGTACCAATCAACCTTGCTCAATATCTCCCTTCTCAAATTCCAGGCAGAAGACAGAAGAAGAAGGTGATGCAAGTGATAATCCCCCTGCTTTTCGGCATGAAGTCGGCAGGCATGGCAATGTTTGCCATGGCGATAGTAACTACGCTTACGCTGAAAGCATTCTTTGCGAGCAAAGTGGCACTTTTAGTGACAGTCGGCATGGCTGTCAAGAAATTGTATGAGACTTATGGAAGTGGGTGAGTACCTAATGGGACTTTTTGTGATATTCTGTTTTTTTTTGGGAGATTTTGTATGCCAAGTGTCAATATGAATGGTAATGCCTCTAATGTTTCAATTGGGTCGTAATAAACAGGAGCTATTCTAATGCATCTCAAACTTTTTCCAGTTAAATTCTTAAGATTTTAATTAGTAAAAGTTTCAGAACTGAAAAGCGGAATTAATACTATCCAGTTTAAAACTTATGGATAAGGAAAAAGTAGTTTGCACGTGTTTCTCTCGAGTCTCTGCGGTTAGTTTTATTGTATAAGTACAGAGGACAAGGGGGAAAGAACCACGTGGAGAGAAATCCTAATAATATCTGTAGTAATCTGAGAAGTTGCTTGGCATATAAAATCTAGAGCGATTTTGAAATCAATTCTTGTTTGTGTAACTTTCTTTGTCTGTTTTCCTTATTGTTTATAATCTTTTAAGGATTATAGAATTGTCTTGAAATTGAAATTGAAATCTTTCTTCTTCTAGTCCATCTTAAGGTTGTATTAAAAAGGTCGCTTTTAGCGATAAGACCACCCATTGTGTCACCCTATGTAGCTTCAACAGTGATGTAACTTATGCCATGTGAAGGCTTTTAGGGTATTATTTAATTCATACTAAGGCAGCTAAGTCGAATAAGTATCATTAAAGTTAGTAAGACACTCTGATACGCCCTCCTGCTCCTCCCAGTACGGGGAGAAGTTATTTGATAATTTCCCACCCGAAAAAAAAAGGGCTTAATTAAAGAATGTTATGTAAAAAAACAATGGCAAAAATAGTATACAGAAGTAAAGTCTTAAACAAGGCAGACGCTACAACTAAAACGAGAAATATTTAAATAATCAAAGAAAAACCCCTGTTAGATATCAACTAAAATATACTACAAAGCAAGCGACTTTGACAAGATATTTTTTTAGAAAATGACGCAGTTTCCAATTTCCTCCTCCATCCCAATTTAGGAACTTTGATTGGAATTACTCCACACACCCATGGATTTAATGGAAACTGTCACTGGACCCTTTTTTTACGGTCTGTCAAGTTATGCCCAATAAGGACACGGAAAGGGACAAACAATTAAATAAAGGTTTCTAGTTTCAAATTATTGATGACATTACGATTAATTACCCACCTACAGCAAAGCCAAAGGAGGGTTATGATTTTGTTTGAAGTAGATGATGATGACGTCAACGAGTTTAATTCAATATAATACTCTAACTTTTTTTTTTTTTTTTTTCACATTTAGCATAATAATATATTTTATCAGGGAATTACAAATGTTTTACGTTTTAATTAATTTATTTGATTTCTGTTATACTTAGGATTTATATTGTAATTATTGTGTTAATTTTTAATTTTATAATTTAGTGTAAAATTTCGATACAATGTAAAAATTGTTATTGAAATAAATAAATGAAATGAAAAAATGAAAACTTTATCAAAGTCAAAGTCAAATAATTTATTTCAAATAGGCCCATTAAAGGCAATTTCGAACGTCAAAAACAAAGAAATAGAACTGATAAAAGTAAATTCATTGTGGCTAGTTATTTTAATAGAAAAGATACGTGGCGTTCTGTAGTTTCTGCCAGTGGGAAGTAGGCGTGAGTTTATTCATGAATCTATAAGTGACGCCTCAAAAGAATACAACTAGCTTCCTCCTGTAACTTGACGAGCAGTCAAGTATTGACACTTGGCAATAGTGTAGAGTTTATATCGGTGAAAGAATTTTATTAATCGCTTCAGTACTTCCAGAAATTACCAGATAAAAACAGACAATTTAACCTCTATATAATATTAGTTTAGTTTAGATTTAATTAAATCTCTAAACTAATATTTTTTCTAAACTAATATTTAAGATAATATTTTCAGATATGAACAAAAACTGCTCCTGCTGCAGTTTTGTTCATATCTGAAAATATCTTCTTTACATTCGTTTAATTTAATCGAGATCCAAGTATATTTACTTTACCTATAATACCCTATAGCTGACCATCATCAACATCTTTCTACCTTAATTTTCCAACTATCTCTTTAGTTTTCTTTTTTTATCTTCTCAATTTTCCAAATTATTTGCCAAGCTCTTAATACCTCTAATAATACTGGTTTCTCAGTATTTAATTTAACTTAATTTACAAACGTAACAAAAATTGATTTCAAGTCTCTCCAATATTTTTATTGAAATGAAAATATTTTCTTGAAATATTCACAGAATGATTTAATTTTATTCCTTGTGGATTCCATTCTATATGAATCATTTCCATGTTTAATATTTGTATTGAAATCTCGAAAACTATTTTCATTTCAATGTATGATATTCTAGTTTCTTTTTTAATATTTATTAGCGTTAAATGATGTTAATACGATCTGCTAAGCATGACTGGAATGACTGCTGACTGACGTGCACACGATGAAATATTACTTGAAGAAAGTTCCGTTGCAAGCAACGTTGTTTGTGATTCACGAGATGAAATACTTGCTCTTACTACAATGTATGATGTTACTTCTACCGTGACGACTGAAATGTAGGTTATAGACAAAAATCTATTATTATATATTTTTATTATTTATTGTTAGTTATAAATTCAGGAACACAATAATTTATCATGGAACAGTTGTCAATTTTGTTACTAAAGATTTTGGGTTTTAAAAAAAGGGGCATGTGAATGCAATTTCTGAAGGAAATGACATTATTATTCATATGAAAGAATCTATCTGATCACGATTGATTCCTATTCAAATAGCTGAATGTTTTAAAATAAAATGTCTTAGCAAATTCTAGCATTGCGGACAAACTTAGTTATTTGGCAACCTTTACAAAATTTATACCACCAATGACTCCGGCTATAATTTATAAATAATAGAGTATCAGCTTCTTCCTAATAAATATTGGACATTATATAATTTAGCCGATGAACATTCTTCCCTACTACTTTGTGTAAATAATTTCATCACCACTGCTCTCAAAACGGTGAAGGAAAACATCGTGAGGAAACCGGCATGTCTTAGAACCAAAAATTCGAAGACATGTGACATCTACCACCCCGCACTGGGCCCGCTTGGTGGATTACGACCCACTCCCTCTCATAGAGAGGAGACCTGTGTCCCAGCAGTGGGAACGTTATAGGCTGATTATGTTATTTTATGTATATGACAAGACAACATTAGCATTTTATAGTATAACAAGGATCGAATATTGTCTGTATTGTATTGTGGAGTAAAAATAGAAGTAATACAAGGGCGCTCCATACAAGTTTCGATTCAGTGTTTGGTCTTAGATATTAACAGACGAGCGATTAAGAGTTGCCCATTTTGATCATAATTATCTACATATTTGTCCTAATATTTTTCTGATAGAATGAAATCAGACATGTGAAGCCAAGTCAGAGGCCCTTGGGCGGCTTTAAAACTGTGACATCAAATTAGCCACTAAGCACACGAAAAGAAGAAGAATCAGTCAGTGTCTCACAATTCAAGACTACAAGAAAGATTTACTCATGTCGATGCAGCTTTTACACATTGAGCACACACAAAAGATTAATACTCTAGATAAGGTACTGTAAATAAGACGTAATACTTAATTTTAGCTGTTGCTTTTAAGAGGATGTGAGCTTTACGACAATTTTATGAAATGAAGTAACCAACGATTCTTTTACAATCTTGAAACTGATTCTAAAAATTCAAAATCAAAAGTTATTTATTAAAAGTAGGCTGAGAATCATCACTTTGAACTTCAACATACATAACACAGTCCCTCAAAGTGCAATTCACCAATTGCTAACTTAAGCGGGCACTTAAGCTAGGAAGAAGAAGTTTTTTTTTTATCTTTTGAATTAAATCGAACCAGAATAATTATTCTACCAGCCTGCATAATGTTAGGTGCCTCTTCATATACAACCTTTACAGTATTGAATCCTCAACAAAAATTTACTTAAGTTGCCAGCTCAAGCAACAAAAAGTGGCTCGTCTGTTGATTGATCTAATAAAACGACTCCGACTGGATTGCTTTTATGTCTTGTCAGTTTCCTCGTAAAATAGAGATTCTATGAAATATGTATCGTTTGTTATATAGACTGAATATTGTGACGGAACTTACTTCAAGGGTATTATATTTTTGTATCAATGGTTTATTTATGTTTCTCAAAAGGCATTTTTCTAAAAATTCTCTTCATACATTCGTGCAGGAAAAGTTCCGCATAAAAAAGTGAATATATAATGGAATGTTTTCCACAAACATGATTTCCTTCCGAGTGCAGTTTCTGTAGTAGAAAGGTTATATAATGTAAATGAACCATTTCTATGCAAATTGAGCACTGTAGTGAAAAATGCACAGACTTGACGAAATCACACCGAATATCCTGAAAATGTTAAAGGTCGGAGAAATACTTTAGATAACGATAATTATGACATTAACTTACTAACAGATACAGACACTGGTACAACCTCTTGATATAATTGACAGACAGGTTTTCGTTTTGTTACTGATTTTTTAAGATTTAAAAGGCTTTTATAGGTATGGAATTGATAAAACCGTTGCTGGAATTTTAATGACTATTTTACTGATACTAATGACTTGAGCTACAATAACTGACACACCTACTTTTTATGATTGACTAGAAACATAAATTATTACAATAAAAATAGAATAAAAATGATTAAACTACGAAAAATTATTTATACAGGGTGGCATGGGACATCAAAGCGTAACCTGTTTCTATGGATTCAGTACAAGATTCTGGACCCCAAGCGTTGAAATTTGTTGTAGGTTATTTAAAAAATATAGCGTTTCCATACAGTTTGACCGCGTAGATATTGCACTTTTGGATGAAACAGCTATTTTTTTTTATTAACCGACGAAAAATCTCAACGCCTTGGTGCTTGTGCCGAATCCATGGTTACAGATTGTGCGTCGATGTCCCTGCCAGCCTGTATTTTTGTTTCGACTTATAAATAAATACGAAAACAAGGGTACCCGCCAAGTTTAAAAAAATAAATAACGTAAACCATAAAGGAAGTTTAGGACCTAAAAATAAAAATGTTAATAAAATTACGGAGAAAATGTTGAATCAGTCTTTAGCAATTCAAATGAGAAATTAAAGTGTTAACTTGTCTTTTTACGTTATAGTACAAGAACAGGGTAATTTTGTCAGAAAACTTCAAGCCTCTTGGTACTAAGTTCATAATTTGTTTTCTTGTAGACTTTTAAACTATTGACAGACTAGAGCTAATATTATAAACTTACATTTTGATGTAGTAAGGAATATAAAGTTAGATAATTTCAGACTAAAAGCAAGCAATTTACTTAAGTATGATGTCAGTCAATGTAACTTAAAATAACCGACGTTTAAGTAGATTTTATAGACTCCACAAAATGATAAGAAGACAGACTTGAGTGAGAAAAAACTAAATGACTTAGACAATGAATCTGAAGATCATAAAAATAATAACGAATAAGGTGAGTCAACCATCGATAACAATATAAAATTGTTTATTCCAGCGTCGGTTTACAAAACCACCCGTATCTTTACTCGCAATATCCGATCGATTTTCCGAGCGCCTCCTCGCACGCATACTCCGTTAGCGGAGTGAGCCCACAATTCGCGTCCCCGGAGATGTATAGCCCCACCGCGATGGGTGCCCACGGGCAGACCAATGAGATCATACACCAAAGCGACGCGACAGCTCAGCAGTCGCAACAGGCGCCCACATTACTCGTAAACTCAACGAGAGCGGCTGAGAGATGGGATGGTAAGTCGAAACTGCTCAAATTTCTCGAACCAATCGTCGATGGCGTCAAATCCATTATCGATCCGATAGCGAACGTTTTTTATGGAGCCATGCCCGCTACCTTCCGAGGTCTAAACTCCGATGTTCCCAAAGCGAACAGCGTTAAAACTGTCGATGATGATCTGGATGAGTTGGAGATTGTGAAAAAACCTAGACAGATACTAATCCCACAACCTAGGAATATTGCTCAAAGGAAAATGACTCATAGAAAAAATAGGAATAAGCCAAAGAAATACGCAGATTTAAAAGTTAGTTTAGATCGGCTGAAACAAAATAAAGATTTGTACGAGTATGTCAAAACTAAAAAGTATAAATATAACTATCCAAACACATATTTTTATCCTAGGGTCAAATATTTTGTTAATCCTAATACTTTTTATAAACCCAACAACAGTAGACTTATGCCATACAAGAAAGAAGCATCAGAAGTAATTAGCACCACAGTTCTAAGTGAATCTGACTGGAAACCCATAGTCGTTCTAAATAATACTAATACCTTCTCAGAAAATGCAACTATTAGTCCACGCAGGAGAAGATTTCGTAGAAAACATACAAAGAAACGTCGCGTTCGGTCAAAAAGGAGTTTAGATTTCAGTCCAGACTATCGTAACGCTAGTGCTAAAGATCTTGAAAGCGAATCACACAGTGCAGGTAGGAGTTTTTTTGATTTTCTACAATTATTTTTTGAAACCAATCCAGTAGGGCATTTAATTCAAAAATCGAATGAATATGCTAAATCAATTCTAAAAGAAACATTAAAATCGAAAGAACCAGGTTATTATACCGCAGCGTATAATATGGTTATGATGACCCTAGATATCTTTGACGGTCTTCTTAATGTTAACGAAGCTTTAGAAAAGCATTTTTTTAAAGATGATCTTAAAACTAGACGACAAAAGCGGAGAAAATATAAAAAGAAAATGGATAAAGCCAATGTTGTACCTAACTGTACACGTACTGTTGGAAATACAACAGAAAATATAATAGAAAATACAACTACATCTACAATTCTATTAACTACAGAGGAAATAAAACCTGTAATTTGAAATTATACAGAATTTTGAGTAGTCATGTTATTTGCATTTGTAAAGGCATTTATTGTAATTACAATTAGTTTTTTGTTGGTGAAGGTATTTATTACAGGATATGTACTATAGTAATGTCCCACTGATGTTTAGATTCTAAAAGGGTTTTTTTTGTAAATATCAATGAAAATCGTACATTATACAAAAACGGAATTTAACTCGATGAATTTCCTAATATATTTCCTTATCTGCATCTGCATGCTTTACGGAGTCAATCTTATAAATTCGAGAAAAAATACTCTATATAAGATTGAAATATCGAGTTAATTTCTTAGTTCTGCTCAGTTTCTGAAACTTTTAGGAACTTATTAATACTGTTATATTTATCTTTGAGTTAACACGTCTACCATAATTTCAGAAATTGAGCACCCAAACTCAACTATAACACCTGAATTTGAATTGATATTTGCACTGTACTGTATAATATAAATGTGTAGTATAATACTGAAAGTAAACTGTATAGTATAATATATAATCATGATCATTATGTTATAGGCTACCGGAGACGTCCAATGTTTTATGGACAGTCGCGCGCTACTTCAGAATCCTATTCGGCATTCCGACACCGCCATTGAATCCAGCCCAGACCATGCCTATGCCCATGTACGTAATGCCACAGATGTATGGTCCCCCCATCACTATGCCGCCGTCCCCGTAAACAAAATTGGACAACCATGGATCAAGTTTAGTGGCGATAATTTAATGCCAAGCATAACGCCAAGCTAAATGCCAGTCTGTCACGTGGCTTGATCCGATTTTTGTGATAAACGTGGCAGTCTGGCATTTAGCTTAAAAACAACAGCAGTGTCTTAATACCCTGGACCTTGAAATTCTCTTTTTGCTTCTATTTGGTCATTATCCTGTCCAGATTTTAAGACATTGCAACTCCCCACCCTTAAGACTGAATACTTATTTTTTGAAATGCGCGAGCCCGTCGACTTTATTTTAATTATTTGTGTTTGTAATTTATTTTAATTGTAAGTTAAGACTTATTTATTCAGCACTTAGTTAAATAAAATAATGTTAACAAAGTCATTGATTGTTTGATTTGGTTTTATCCCTTACCTACATTTAAAGAAAATTAAAGATAACCCTTTAACTTAATAACGTAGAAATAAAAGGTTACGAATTTTGAGTATCAATAAGTAACCGAAGGCAAAAAGTAAAAGGAACTTCGGAGAGGCATATGTCCAGCAGAATACTGTGGCAGATTTATTTGTATTGATTGAATCAATTGAAAAGAACTCACTCAAGGAACTTATTATAACAGCAACAAGAAATTGTAGTAATCAAGCTTACATTCCTTCATAAGTTACATTATCAGCAAAGCTTCGAAAGTTTTCAGGCACCTTCAAAGTTAGTTTACCCACAGCAGCTGGAAACGACGGAAAATACAAGGGAGCCTTACAGTAGTTCCTTAGGATATATGTAAAATCTTATTGGCGGCCGACAGTACCAAACTTTTGGGAACCATCTGACGACCAACTCTAGCACCGCGCTCGCTTATTGGTCAAAGCAAATAGCGCGTGCTGTTCCGGCTGATACACACTTCCGTCCCTTTTCACGAAACCACTTAAACAGATTGCAGGAAAACGAGAAGAAAGACACATCAAAAATATCACAGATAAGTTATATGAAAAGTTTCCTTTGAAGAAAGCGGAGTTTCATCTCCAGGGAGTGACAAGTTTTGAAACCTATTATCAACCGCCTTTGAGTGTGAAAGTACTCAAAGAATACTTAGTAGGAACTGGAACTGATGTGGGATAAGCGGAAGGCCATTCGTCAGTTCTTAGCCAACCAAGATTAGATGGGAAGTTGTTGAAGAACTTCCAGTAATGTTCAATTGTTCATAAGCTTTTAACTTGTAATAACTGTAGCACTTGCTGAAGTTACAGAGATAGGTCATTTTCTTGTATCCTTGAAGAGAACAAAGGATTTATTTCAAGGCAAACTGGGATAACCCTAGAAATGTTGAGTTTTATTTTTTTAAAGGAGATCATTCATTTTGGGCTAAATTATGAAAGTACTGGCCAAATAAAAAAAATGATATAGTTTCACCTCTTTAGCCCAAACATGTATGGACGATGAATGATCTCCTTTAATTCATATAATTCTTTAAGGCACCACTTTAGGTAACCTAGCCTAGGTCTTATGGGGGTGACGTGAAAATTGATTCGATGTTATTTATAATAGATTACTGCCCTAAAGGGCAAAGATCTTTTCCCATACGTACAGAAAAGATTCCATAGTTATAGGTAAAGATAAAGATATTTTTATTTTGCAAATATGGGTAACAGCAATTAATAATGATTACCACGTTTAAAACTTACGGTATGATGGCGATCTCAGACTTCAGTCTCACAGTTTTTTTAACGCTAAATCAGTTATACCTAGTACTTAAATAGTGTGTGGCGGTATCTATATCGCCATATACGAACGACGCATCAAAGATCTGACGTCACACAAAAATCCTGACGTCACAAAAATCCTGCATCGCGCAATTAGAGTTTACCGTGCAATGGACATATATACAAAAACCCAATATCAATCATTGGGCAGTTGCCCGCCAGACACAACACCTGTTTGGTCGGAGGACCCTCCCTTTTCTATGGTGGATGAGTGAACTTTACACCCTGTTCCTCATACCCCTTTTTTTTTTTTTGGGTGGGAAACCATCAAGTGACTGCTCCCGCTCTGGGCGGAGCGGAAGGGCGTGTCAGACTCTTACTGACTAAAACCCACCCGTGTTCCTTCAGTTGCCTGTTGCCAGGGTCCCGGTATCCCTTTCGGACTATTCTGCAACCCTGGCAGGATTCCTCATACCCCTAAAAGTGTATAATAAAATGTATGACTTGGAAGATCAAAGTAGTAAAAGCTCAGAACCTCGTTCAAAAGAAGGTCTAAAACCTAGACCTATTCAGGACTCCAAGAATGGTATAATTTAGTGGAAGGTCTAGAGCGGGATATATTTAACTGTAAGTCAAGCTGACCTGCATTTTACATGAACATAATATTGAACAGTTGAGAGATGAAAATAATTAAACATTCAGTGTTTCCCCAAGTATTAATTGCTTCCGCCTAATTATGTTCTGTACTTATTTAAATAATATTATCCAGTTGCAAAGTTATGTAATTAAAATGTTCTGCTTGCTTAACTCGTTCGCAAGTATTTATTTTAAAACGTTTGGGTTGAAAACTAACATAAAATCACGTCTTGATTCCCCGAAATGTTCGAAAGAGGTGTACTTTAGTACACCCACATTTGGCCAGTTATGATGTCTTGCCCCCTACATCTATTGCCATCAACCGAGCACAAATTCAGCTCCCGGGTATTACTGAGCAATTCCAGATAGAAAAACCCAATAAAGGTCGATTCACACATATCAGTGAAGCCACCGTTCCGACGCAGTACCATAGTGCAAAATATTCTTTCATACATTCTCATGCCGATGTCGGCACTGACACTGACAAGTGGGGATGCGTTCATAAAGAAAGGATGAAAGAATATTTTGCACTGTGCCGGTACTGTATCGGAACTGTGGCTTCACTGATATGTGTGAAACGACCTTAACACTTGGCCCGACCCGGGAATTGAACCCAGGACCTCGTGCTCAGTAGTAGCAATGGCGACCATGAGACCAACGAGGCAGTACCTGTGTACTATTGTACTGTAGCTGTGATCGGGCTTAAGAGCCCCCCAGCTGCACGGGTTGATAGAATATTAACTTACGCTTGCCGCTCTCGGTCCGTGGACGGACGACGATCCATTACATATCGAGACTCCTTCGCATCTCGGAAAGCACGCTAAGCCGTAGGTCCCGGCTGTCATTCGTAGATTTCTGGTAGTCGTTACGGGTAGTCAGAAGCCCAAAAGTATGACAACCATTATTACCAAGATATCGTGTTACTCAGTAACTGGGTTGTGGAGGTCGCAAATACACTGTCGTGCCATCAACCCGACGAAGAACAAGTGTGAATGGTTATTGATTAACTAGCTATTATGGTGTTGTTTAAAGAAAAAGACATCTGAAATTCATGGCAATCATTTTATTGGCGTGACAATGGACTTCTCTTCACTAGTAGCAGGATTCTTAATTATATTTTGTGAACTAGTCTTGCAAAGAAAGAACGAAAACCTGCTGGCTTACTTTGTACTCTTTGTTTATTTATTTATTTTTTAAGGCACCAAGTCCCAATACAAAAATTTATACTACAAATTATTACAAACTAATTAAAATAAAAATAAAAATAATTCTTTGTTTATGCATTGCTATCAATAAATATCCTTAGCTCACTATCGGCTGAATTCATACAGCCACCTCAGTAATCAGGAAAATATATTTTTTTTTTTTAAATTTAATTTAATTTAAGCTCCAAGGAGACTGTCTGGCAGTCTCAAGTTTTTTACGATGTTTCTTTTCCAGTTGCTCCAGTCGTAGTAAAGACTCGGATCCGTAAATACTTCATACGTCACGTTCTTTTTCTGTAAAAAGTAGCAAATCATAAAAACAGGACCCCAGATACAGGCGTCGCCTAGTTTGGGCAAAAGATAAAAGTTAAAACTAAGCCTCGGAAAAATCTGGAGGAAGGAGGAAGAAAAAGGCAAATTAAAAATCCGGCGTCACACGTGTTAGGGAATAAATCGTTCTGTTCTACAGTTATGTGTTAAGTTTTAAGAGTAGACCGAAGGTAGTGATCTGATGGTACCTTAATAAGTCATATTATTTAATTTTATAAATAATGCAATATCCCACAAGTCAATCCTATTTCACGCCTGTCAATCAAATAGGCCTCACGTAACATCAGACAAGCATTATGTTCCATTCATATCAAAATCACAGTCAAACTGAGCCTTTTCTCGCTCACTGCTCCAACATTTCATCAAGAATCCAATAAATCGTTTTGACACATTGAACCGTTGTGGAACGAAATTGAATTTATTTTCAATCAAACCTCCTCGCTATTGTCTTTGATAACATGAAGAATGTAGGTATTGAAATAAATCGAGAAATATACAGTGTCAATGTTATTCTAGACTACACTGATTCTGTACATAAGAAAGAAAATAAATGTATTTTAGACCCAGGCAAGGCACACAACAATTACACAAAAAAAAAAACAAAGAATATAAAAATAGCATAAGTTAAAGCCGTGTATGTATGTATGTATGGTTTTTGTTGAAAAAGAGTCAGATAAGTTATTTCAATAAGTTAAGAAACTAGATGATGAAACTTCATAAGGTAAGGTTTCGTTCGACGTAGAAGAACCTAAATCGTACTACTGCAATATCTGAACATAAACCATCATCATTGTCTCATTTTTAAACCGATTTATAATTATTTAAAATGTGCTATTTAGTCTCGTTAGTTAACTAAAACAAGTACGTAACGGACTGGAGTTCGAAGAAGAGAAATAATGAAAAAGAAATTATTAGTTTTTAATTTGATTAATGACGTCGTGTTTTTAATATTATTCTTCTGACTTAGGTATTGTCTCTGACACTTTTCTCTGCGTAGGTAGGTACGAGTTAATTTAAAAAAAAAAAACTTAACTAAACTATCCAACCATCCATCCATTTATCTATCCATCTGTCTATTACTTATATTTTTGTAAAACGCCAACCATTATGATGTATTTTATGAATGCTGGTTGATAATATCGTAATAAATAAAGAATCAGTGGGGGTAAAAAAAAATATTAATTTAAATAACCCTAAAAACGACTGCAGTTTTCCCTTCCATACGACTTACGCAAGCTTACCCTACATAAACTCACGCCGCTGGGCGTAAGCTGCAGAAACGACAGAGCGCCACATATAACCTTGTAGATTAATTCATTAAGCGCTACCAGCGGGCGTATTTTTTATTTAGAGAAATTAATTAAATATGATAGTCTTAAATTCGTGTGCGCCTGTTGATTGCTACATAGCAATGCTGCTCGGCACTCTCTAGGTACAGTGGTACAAAGTACTTGCCTGAACGCTTTCACAAGCATTATTCCAGCCTAGTTAAAATTAGTCTGGTGTGAAGTTAATAATTTTTTTGAAAAAAACATTGTGATTAATTTAAACAAAGGAACAATCAGCCAGTTTTTGGCCCAATGGAGAGCGCGCAAATGGTGCGATTTGAGGAATACTTTTGGTGCGCTCCGTTTTGTGAGTTTCAAAGTTGTTGCGCTTCGAGGAATACCCCCAAACCTCGACGCAAAGTTGTGCAGAACAAAATGTAGGTATGAAAATTGTCGGCACAGCATGTCACTTAATGTGCGAAGCAGCTCATAGGACACAAAAGACCACAAGGACACAAAAGAGAGAACGAACAAAATGCATCATAATGTTGGCTCACTGACTGGCTCACTGGCTCATGTTTACGATATCAGTGCCTCGAAAATTTTCATTCACTATTTCAGCATGGCAACAAAGGAATTGAATCGGTGATACTAAAATATTGAAATATCTTCGAAGGTAGAACAAAATTATACAAAACGTGTTGCCGGAAATCTGGACGGAAATTATGGAGATATTTATATAGATACCGGGCTTAACGCACTTACCGAGACATGGAGCTCAAACAATGTCTTCTACCTATATATATCTTGTCTTGATTGAGTGTCCCCGTGATCCCCTCTTGACCTGACAAAGGACAATGGACGACCCTTATTCCCAAACAATAGAATTCGAACCTATAGGATTCCTGCTAAGTATGTGTTTGACTTCAATGTTGTCAACATTTGATGTAGGTGCTTGGGTTGGCTTGATCAATGAGATTAATAAAGTATTTAGTGGTAGTAGTCTAAATACTTTGTGGACATTAAAAATTTTTTTTTTTTTCGTTCTCAATTAGTTTTAACGAAGGTCTGGCAATTTGAGAACTTTATGCGGTAACTTTGGTATTGTTCGTCGAGTCGTTGAGCTCTTTAAGTTCTGAGTTGAGCTCCAGTATTACTGACAAATGCTAGCTTTGACTGGACAGGTCCACTCAAATCTGTGTGGTTCTTTCCTCAAAAGACCATTTCAGACTCTAATCCGGTCAGATAATCTTGGTCAGGCCATATGAGGACCATGTAGCATATGGCCTGACCAAGATTATGTCTGGACTTTAAAAGAGACTGTGACCTCTGAGTTTGTTTCGGCCTTTCTTCTCAGAGTAGTCAGATAGGAAACGCCGACTTGATCTAGCTTATTTTTACAAATTTTTAATATGACGTGTAAAAGAATAAAAAAAAAAAGCATTAGGTTCTACGGCTATAAAATAGATGATATTTTATTTGATAGATGAAATTAGAAGTAACTTAAAAATTGTAGCGTCAACCCCGTCTGTCGTTGAACCAGCGCTGTGGGCTCTGTCTCACATAGGGACACAGCATTATGCTGAATGATGGCCGTTTTTCGTGGATGTGACGCATATTTTCCTGCAAATTGTTATTTTTTGTGTTTGTGTTTTTTTTTGCGTCATGTTTTACCGCAAATAAACGTATTTTATTTCTTTCTTACCCTCTTTTATTTGTTCCGAAATTTTTAGAGATTTTACTGAAAATTACATTGAATCGATTGCGTACCCAAGTAGGCGCTGCAATCATATTCTGGCGAATTATCAATTTCTCTAACACCCAGTGCGGGTGTGGTACTCCTGATTAGACTATGTGAATTTTCTGAAGTGCCCGCTCACCTACACCATGGACACCCTGGACCAAAGCAGCATTATATAGATGTACCGTCGGTTCGACGTACTGACCGGATACAGAACACGATACTGCGCTCTAAGACAGATCAGAGACGAAGCCCAAAAAGCAGCCGAGCTCAAACGTAACTGGACAGGACACGTTTACCGCATGTCGGATGCATTGTGGGCTAAGACCACCACAGCATGGGTTCCTGAAAACCTCCAACGTTATCGCGGAAGACACTTAGCGTAGATGGCGGGACCAACTTGACGCTTTTATCAGGAATTGGTACATAACATTGGCTCAGGATTGAGTTGAGTGAAACGTGAGGTATCCTGTTTATCCCCCTGCAGTAGGACATTAAAGTCTGATTATTATGATATTATTATTTTACCGTCAGTACGAAAAGCAGAAGAAGAATCTAGATGACCATTATTTTACTGATTTAAGATTGTATCGACAATGCAATATCTACTGCACTAACATGTTGTACTTGAAGATTGTACCTTCGTGGTCCAACATAATAACATTGTCTGCGCTCTAAGTTAGAATTTCTTTTCTCGTTGCTATTTTCTTTGCTAGCTGGTTATTTATGAAGCCTGAAGGACACAATGAGAACATAATACAGTTTTGTCCTTACACAAGTACACAAGCTGAAGTGTCCTGCAGAGTACTAATCATATCAGCTTGCATTGAGGATAGCCAGCCTTCCAGTAGGGTAACACGTGTTCCTTGGAAAATCACAAGATGTTTATAAAATTTAATTAAAATTAAAACTAGACCAGTGTGATGTCTGTTGTTTGTTTATGTAAAGACACCACTGATCATAAAATATGTTTTATCAGCGGATAATGCAGTGGACTGCAGCATTAATACTTTAGTTTTGTTAACCGTATGTGTAATATTTATGTTGTTGTAGTGTTATTATCCCTTAATAAATAAAATAAAATAAAATAAAGTGTATAATTTAATAGCAATTAATAAAACATTTTAAATAATCCTTACTTTATTAATATAAATGCGAAAGTGTGTTTTTTTTTTTTACGCTTTCACGCTAAAACGGCTGAACGTATTGGATAAAATTTGGCACAGAGGTAGACCTTGACCTGGAGAAGGACATAGGCTACTTTTTATCGACATACCACGCGGCCGAATCTGCGGGCGGAAGCTAGTTAATTATAAAAATAAATAAACCGATTATCGGTAGGTATAATCGATTTGAGGAATATGATGAGTCGGCACCACTCGATGAGCGCGGGGATTCTAAGCTTGGCTGTACATTGTGGACGGGTGCTGGCTGTATTTTGCTGTGTAACACAAGTGAAAGGCTGACTGGCTCCAGTCTTACCAGATACAGCTGAATACCAGTTTTTTACTTGGAACTACTGCCTATGTGGCCTTCACAACTCAGTTACCGGATAACACGATTCCTCTTGGTAAGACTGGTGGTGGTAAGATCCAAGTGGATAACAAGATCCTATATTCGTCAAAATCTAAGTCAAGTAAAAAATCTAGTCTCTAATAAATGATGTACACACGGCTACTCATTAACCTATACATCATCATCATCTGCCTAGCCTTTTCCAAACTATGTTGGGGTCGGCTTCCAGTCTAACCGGATGCAGCTGAATACCAGTATTTTACATGGAGCGACTGCCTATCTGACCTCCACAACCCAGTAACTGGGTAATACGATACCCCTTGGTCAGACTAGTTGTCAGACTTTCGTACTTCTGACGACTCGTAACGACTGTCAAAGATCCACAAATGACAGCCGGGACCAACGGCTCATTAAGCTATACATTTCTAGTAAATGCTGATCTCGCATTGTACGGAAATCTTATACAACTTATACTGGAAATTTATAGCTTGATGTGTAGCCGTGTGTACCTACTTCATTGAATATTCTACAAAATTACTATACAATTTATAGGTACAGTATTCTTGTAAAGAAACCTTCTCCGAATAGATAAGTTTCATGTAAGTAATTCGTCTAAATTCAAATTGTTTTCAAAGTTTTATTTTAAAATCAGGGAGTAATTGAACTGTAGAAGCCATAGGAATTTCGTCTAGACATTCTAAAGTTCATTGTTAAGGACCTCTTACCTTCTCTAAAAGGACCCTTTTACCTTTGTTTATTTACGTTGAATCTATGTAAAACACTTAGGCCACAAAGATGTTTGAATGGATATTTCTAAAAATTGTTCCATTATAGATTTTTTTTGATACAGTTCTTTAAGAAAACTTTAAAGGCAAAGTTGGGAAAATTAATTGCTAAGCACATTGACGATAAACTTAAATTGCCCATTTACTGGACATGTCCAGTTCTTGCCTTATAGTATAATCAGCTTATAATGTTCCCATTGCTGGGACAGGCCTCGTCTCGGTAAGAAGAAGTGGGTCGTAATGCACCACGCGGGCTTAGTGCGGTTTGTGTTCCAGGACATGCCTGTTTCCTCACGATGTTTTCCTTGACCATTTTGAGAACAGTGGTGATGCCAACCAACCAACCCGCACTGGGCTGGGCCCGCGTAGAGGATTACGGCCCACTCTCTCTTACCGAGAGGAGGCCTTTGTCCCAGTATTGGGGAATATTATAAACTGATTATGCAATTTTGCACCTCAAGTTTCAAAGGAATTTTCAAATAATATCTCTGGCTATCTTGGCCTCAAAAACTGCTAGACTTTTATGTCACGTTCACCTGCGTGCCTTTGTGTATTTATGAGAAGAAGTTGATAATTTTCAAGGAGTCTGACGAGTCTGGATAGTTACTTAAATGCAAGACTTTAGTAGTAATAATTATAATGCGAGTTACAAGTGTACCATCCGAGAGTGCCTCAGCAAGTGTTCTGCCCACCAAGCGAGGGTCACTGAGCGAGTGTGGAAGTCGCTACACCCCCGTCAGGGGGGTGTGGCTGGCGGGGTCGGAGCATCGCCGCTCGCCCGCGGCTATACTGTGGCCCATTACTACGGGCCCCTCTTCTTGCTGCCTTTACGGCGGTGGTAGTGAGCGCATTTAGGTCGCGCTCGTGTGTAAGATTGCATTGTGTTTTTCCGTAGGCACGCCGCGACGCTCATAGTGGCGTCGCTATCATCACGACATCTCGGCAGTGTGTCCCTGTCAGGTGAGACTCCCAGTTACCTGGGAGAGGCCCAGCAGAGGACGACCAGCATCGGAGATGCCGACTCGACGCGCCCACGGGACGGGATGTAGTCCCCCCTACCTGCTTACAGAGCTAGCCGTTTACAGTTTGGGACTAAGCGAGTACGAGTACTCTCTTTTATAGCTCTTGTCGCTGAGACAAACGAGTATTCGCCGGAACAGTCAGCGACAATAACCTAACCTGTAATATATCTCTTTTACTAACATGGGACCTTACAACATTAT
Organism: Lithophane socia; assembly: GCA_947522985.1. NCBI lineage: Eukaryota > Metazoa > Arthropoda > Insecta > Lepidoptera > Noctuidae > Lithophane > Lithophane socia. The sequence continues at coordinate 1,673,939 of OX383274.1, forward strand.
TATTATTTTGTACGTTTCTTGAGTCGGAAAATCGTTGATAGCTAGTCGCTTCCTCGTTGGCAGTAGGGCCTCAGGTACCTTTCTGATTTCCTCCGTGTTAATTTAAAAGGCATCAATAATTATTATATATATTTTGTTACCAATAATTATTATATCATCAGGCCCTTTGTACAAACACGTTTTTCTTGCCGTGAAAAACTACGGTTTATTTACCGTGTGTGGCACGGTAGGTAGTCAGTATTGTATGGAAGTTTGTTGACAGACACGTTTCTTCTACGGTTTATACGCCGCCGCCGTACCGTAAAGAAACCGTGTCGTGTACAAAGGGCCGTAGGGTTAGGTACAATAAAAACAAAAGTGTTAGTATTCATTACGTTTATTCCACAATAAATAATTAGTACAATTAATGCAATTTTAATAAATTAATATTTTAAATTAAGGCAAATGCTTAGCTATTTAAATGCGAAATTAGCATCATTGTACAAGTTAGTAAGTAAATCTAAAGTTAACATGTTATAAATAAATAAATAGTTTTATTTACATTAATAATACGTATACACTAAATTAATTGAAAAATAATATAATAAAAGTTGACAAAAAAACGAGCCGTATTTTATCTGTTAAAAATAAACAGACGGAAACATTTAACTCATTGTGTATGACTTGTATTGCGCTTGCTTTTTTTTTTACTTTTTTAACAAGTCATGATTATTTTGATTTTTTATCTCTTTGGTACTTTTTGTCAACTTTTACATAAACAAAACCTATTACACTTTTCCGATGCTTATCTTTGCTTTTTGGTGGGTTAGTATCATTCCCATAGTTTTGGTCACAATTTGGTACTTTTTATTTTAACTTGCGTACCAAAAACTTAACAATTACAACAACTACTAAAAACATTGCCGTTTGCTAAAGATCTTATAAAAGACTTCATAAAAGGACGTTTTCTTTTTGTATATTTGGTGTATTTATCCGACTGCAGCGGAACCAAAGAGAGTACTGTTTTTCATGCACAATTTATACTGTACGGTCACACACACAATTCTTTGGATGATTTTTTTTTGTTAAACTCCATTATTTTAGTCCCGTATTTTTGAAGTCATCTTTTTCAATATTCTATCTTTCCTAGCAATTAGATTGTGTAATAAGCCTCATTTTATGGTTATTTGTTGAGGTAAGTATCGCCGTTAACTCCATTCAGTGTCATTGATCCAATTGATTTAATCCTTTTTGCCAATAGCCTGAAAAGTATTCGTACTTTAATTTCTTTTAATTTAAGTATATTTATTTACTTTCATTAAAAGACTGGTTTACTCAGTTCCAAACGATTGTCTTGAATCGATTGACTGAAAAGAAAGGGTACATTGGTATTATTAGTTATGAAATTATTTACAAAAGCATGTATTTTGGAACTTGTTAGATTTTTTTTTTGTCAATACCACAATTAACTAAAAAAGGGTGTTACAAAATTCATGTACCAACTGCTGTTTCAATAAATTATCATTGGAATTCAGAATCCCATAAAACTTGTTTCTATTACACAATAATTGACATGAGTAGGTAGGTACGTTTACGAATTTAGAAACAGCCTGTATAATTGTAAGAATAAATAAAATAAAAAAACAATAGTAATAAAGAAACAGCCTGTATATTTGTAAGCATAAATAAAAATAAAAATTACAATAATAATAACGAAACAGCCTGTATAATCTCATCCGCGGACGAAATGATGTGCGGTCCATTAACAAGAAAGTGAAAACACAAGTAAAATAAATGAGACAGTAAGCAGTATTATATTTCGAAAAAAAAATCTCGAGTAAAAAAGTGGGGTCGTGGGATACCCGGTTGGAACACAGTTCTTTTCGCTTATAATTTAATAGAGAGCCATCTAGTATGGTCTCAAGTTTATTTTTTAAATGGTCAGACTTTTTCAGGCATAACGCTTTTTCTATACGATTTCTGCCAGTTACTCCTACCGCAAACCGTGTTAAAGAAATTTGTTCTAAAAATACAAAGAATTATTGATATTGCAACTAAAAAACGACATGCATACTAAAATATAACTTACTACCAAAACTCCACTTTTAAACTAAATATTCTAGACTGCAAAGCAAATAAATTCCTATTTAATTTGAAAGTACCAGGTGTTTGTAACATACTATTGTGCCTTAAATAAAGTGAAACAATTTATAAGAATCATTGACATGCAAATTGTAATGTACAACTATTTACAAAAAAGTAAAGTGTTATCCTCATAAAAATATACAGTATAATCCTTACGTATATAATATTATAAATGCGAAAGTGAGTTTGTTTGTTACGCTTTCACGCTAAAACGGCTGAACGGATATGGATGTTTCGCACATGGGTAGACCATGACCTGGAAAAGGGCATGAGATACTAGGGATTTTATCGACATACCATGCGGGCGAAGCCGCGGGAAGCTAGTAATTAATAAACGTTGTTAAAAGCCAATTTAATAAAAAAAAACTTTAATAATGCTCTCTTCATTAAAAAGAAATACAAGCTGTGAAATAAACTTAGTAAAAAAAGCTAAATCTATCCAAATATGTCAGTATAACATAACGTATGATATAACGCATTTCAAACAAGGATTTTGATTGAAAACCCCTGAAAACCATCCATTAACTTTCATGATCACGTGCAACAAGACGAATGGCTTCGTTGAACGATCGGAATGAAATGCCAAGAAAATTTCAAATGAGTCTGTGTTCTCATTTACGAAAATGTTTGAGCAAAAGGGTGTTGCTTACTACTGCAAAATTATTTCAGTTACTAAAATGTTTATTCGTCGAAAAAACTTATTTAAAAAGCAGTGTATTAGAGATAAGTAACAACAGCCGCACGGGTCGATCCATGAGGTTAAGCTACGCTTGCCGGGGTTGTTCCGTGGATGGGTGACCATCTCTACATTAACGACTCCTCCGTGTCTAAAAAAGCACGTTAAGCAGTTGATCCCGGCTGTCATTGTCAGAAGCCTGAATGTGACAACCAGTCTTACCAAGGGGTATCGTATTACCAAGTTACTGCGTTGTGGAGGTCAGATAAGCAGTCGCTCCATGTAAAACACTGGTATTCAGTTGCATTCGGTTAGACTGGAAACCGACCCCAAAATAGGTGGGAAAAGGCTAGGTAAATTGATTAGAGGTCACTAGTTGCCTAGTTTGGCCTTAAATTACAAGGCACAACATTCAAGGGAAGGCGTTTTTTCTCAACTCACTGAGGCATTGAGGTCATGTAATTTTATTTTAATTTTATTAAAAAACACCAAGTTGTGGTGTAAAAAGGTTTAAGTTAAGACCTGAATAACCGTAGGCGTGTCATAATTAGCTGCTAAGTCAAGCAAACTAATTAGAATGGGTTACCGTAATTTAAAAACAAAATATATTCAGATCAAACAAAGTCTTAACTTAGGTACTAAATATGGGGAATTCATCCCTTACTCCTAACAAAGTATTTAATAATTATTATTTTTGTAATATAACCCTACTCAGAAATGTAGGTAAAATCATTACCCGAGGGGATTAAAATTTTTACAATTCAACCCAGAAATTTACTTTGCAAATAAAACGAAGTTCAAACAAATTAATAATACTGGGAAAAAGGTTTATATCCCAGAAAATACTCATTAAAAAGCTTTCATCCGGGTTCTGAATACTTAAATATTTATTCTATTTGTCGTTGCGGTCTATTGGGAGACCCCTAATAAGTATTATTATTCTTAGGCGGTAACAAAAACGCTTGGTTTTTAACACGTTAAATAAAAGAGACAATCATTTATTGTTACCTGTAACCCCGAAGGGTTTTGCAGAGGTGTAGAGTAGGGTAGACTGGGTACGGTTGTGTCATGTTACGGTTGTGACAATCGCAATATTAGCGAAACTTTAAGAGCGGTAGCCCACGGCGTATTTTAAACGCGCAGACTATGTCCTTTCAAAGTTTTTCTTAGCCGTCCGAAGTCAAGTTTCAATTTCCTGAAACGCGTGTCGTCTGCGCATTTAAAATACGCCGTGTGTGGCTTAAGGAATACCGGGGAGATTGTAAGAGGAGAAAGAGAAGCGCCATGCGGGTCTGAATGTGTTTTACAATATTACGTCAGCCTTGCGCATTGGCGTTGACGTTAGCAGAGCCCAACATTACTTTTTAGCAGTCAAAAGTAGATTTTCTTTTTTTTCTAACTTGCTCCTGTAAGTTAACCATATTACTTAGAAATACAATTTTGGTATTTATACGTAGGCAAATGTACTCTTCACAATATAAAATGTCGTTGTTACAGCTAACTGCCAAACTAACAAAATTATAAGCCGTCAAATTAAATTTGTCACAACAGTACCCAGTCTACCATACACCCACATTTCACCCGTTATGTTTAAGTCCCATGATAGGGGGCGATCTTATTACCATCAACCGGGCACACATCCATACACGAGGCTGCTACTGAGAAACCCAATCACAATTTACCCGACCGGGGAATCGAACCCAGGACCTCATGCTCAGCAGTTGTGCTTGCGACACTAGACCAACGAAAAAACCAATGAAAAAATGTTAAAACTAAACTTTCATAAACTCAAACTCAAACTCAAAGCATTTATTTCAATTAAACCATTTACAGGCACTTTTGAATTGTCAAGGAGTCGGTCAGTCAGAAATATGAAGCTAGTTGCCCATTCCAAAGCGTAGTAGGTACCTATGGAGAAGAACGGGCAAGAAACTCCACGGACACTCTTTTAAATCAAAATATTGTTACAAAATATTGCTTACATCATTTATGTTGAAATTATACATGTGAGAACAATGTAGAAAGCACGTTAAAAGCGTCCGCAATTATAACATAAAAACAAATCAAAAATTAAAATAAGCCATGGCAGCTAAGAGATGACCAGTCACAACTGACGGCGCCCGTTCACGAACATGACGCATGGATCAGCACCATTCAGCTCAACCATTTTGAAGGGAGCTAAATGATCCAACAATAAGACATCACTTTTTACTTTGTTCTACTTTTTAGATCGAAAAAATTTTCGGCCAGCCCCAATCTAAATACGCGAGTAAAACTTTGTGTTAATATTTCGTTCGGAACGCATGTGACCAAAAGGGTTATTAATATAATAATAATGTTGATGGATGGAGCGCGAGAGGAAGGCCAAAGACAAGATGGATGGATTGTGTGAGGAATGATATGAAAGAGAAGGGAGGGAATGATAGCGTGACGGTTGACAGGGGAGAGTGGAAGAAGTAAACGTCTTGCGCCGACCACAAGTAACATGGGACAGGGGCAGGAAGATAACCATGATGATGATGCTGTAGGTACCTAGGAGGAGCTCGTGGGTAAGTAATAACAGCTGCACGGGTCGATCCATCAGGTTAAGCTACGCTTAACGGAGTAGGTCCGTGGATGGGTGACCATCTTTACATACCGAGACTCCTCCGTGCCTCGGAAAGCACGTTAAGCCGTTGGTCCCGGCTGTCATTTGTAGATCTTTGACAGTCGTTATGGGTTGTCAGAAGACCGAAAGTCTGAAAACCAGTCTTACCAAGGTGTATCGTATTACCCAGTTACTGGGTTGTGGTGGTCAGATAGGCAGTACCCATTTAAAATACTGGTATTCAGCTGCATCTGGTTAGACTGGAAGCTGGTTGGGAAAAGGCTAGGCAGATGAATGGATGATGCTGTAGGTACCTAATGCATAAGTAGTCAAATACCTACTTTAATTGTTTTATTTGAAAACTACGAATATCACGCGTAAAATAAAAGCGATTCTAAAATTTCAAATAATAAGTAGGTAGATTCGCCGAGCAATTTAATTTATCAAAAGGCCGGCTGCCCGTGAAACCTCCATCTTACCGTACCCGTCAGATTTATGCCTTCTCTTATAACTTGTATGCTCAGGCTAAAATATTACTGAAATGAATAGGGCTTTTAGGCTTTACTTATGCTAATAAAACTTCAAAACGGCCTACTGATACGTGATAAATATTCTGTACCTTTTTCCAAAGTACTTAGTTCCTTTTTTGCTAAAAAGAGTTTTGTTCATGGATAGTTTATGTATTTACATAACATTGCGGAGTCTTATAAAACTTCAGCTTCTGTGTAAAAAAGGTGAACTTACTTAAACGATAGTCCCTTTTGTTTCAAAGAAAAGTTATACTAGCGTTTTTTGTTAGTCGGTTTATCCGGTATAAACTTTTAATCTTATTTTAAGTTTACACTTTTAGATTAAACTTGCAAGGATAAAATATAAATTATATTAATAATGTGAGGTATATTTTAACATATAACTCATATTATATACTACTCGTTTTTTTTTTATTATTCTTTTTTTTTTGGTTGATAATTATATTGGCGTGTGCTAGCTGACATATTGCTAATAATTAGATTTATGTTTTATGTTGCGTTATGTAAATGATTTTGCAAACTTTTGTATAGAATAATTTTTTTTTAACTGAACAGACAGCTGTGCTGCTGGGGAGTTTGTTGCGCCACTTCTTCTTCCCAGCTAAAGCACTAGGAAGTGGTGAACTAGGAAGTGGTGAAGGGTGGGCGGTTTGGGGGACTGTCTTATGTAATTTTGACGTTCGAAAAATGCTGATTCTCAGCCTAGTTTGAATAAATGACTTTTGATTTTGAAACGATTTTCGTAATTATTATTATCCTCATTTTAGTAGTTATTAAAATTGCAATTTTATTTTCCGAATTAACATAATTGAGTAAAGTTGCAAGAGCTTGAACAAACACTCTTCGAAACTGTACCTACTTAATAAATCAAGAGATAATATAAGCATCTTCTTTTATTCATTGACCCGTGTAGTGGCTGAATAATTATATAATCATTCTGACTAGCAACTGAGAATCACATTACTTATTAAGTAAATATAGAAAAACAAAGAAAAAATCAAAACAGTTTTTCCTGTGCACCCAAAAATGTCGACGATGTTTTAATTTAATTTTCCCGCTACTGGGACACAGGCCTCCCCTCTGTGAAAGAGGGGAGGGGGGCACGCGGGCCCAGTGCTACTTGGTACCTAGATGTCACATGTCTTCGAATTTTTGGGGTGCTATAAGGATCCTTTGGCGCTCGAATGTCGTTCACAGGATGCCGCTATTGGTAGCAAAACATTTGTGATATTGTATTGAAAAAACAAAATGGCAGCATTTTAGTTCCCATTTTGGCCAGTTATTTAAATTGATAATATTAAATCTATGTAAGCCGTCCTATGAAAATATTGTATAATTTGTATCGGACACTTCAGAGCACAGTCCTAGTTAAAAGCTGCTAAATGCTCAGTCACGTCTAGGTTTAAAAAATGACGTTCGACGCCATTTTAATATCGTGAAGTCTGGATTTTCTTAGAATTCAATTTAAATTCCTGTTTTATTTTCATGGGCTATTTTCCAGGCGGGGAATGCAATCTTTTGCCATATCGAGAAAATAATGGTGAATAGATGTCCAAAATACAGAAAAAAAACGAATAAAATTAAATTACATTCTCTAAACTGACACGTGAAACTACTCTCTAATGGTTCAAGAGAAGCTATTAATCCAAATTGCCCGTTTTTTTGTTGAAATTATGATCGGATTTCAAAGGCAATTTTGCCGGTTGGACCCTTACTAATGGCAATATTTTGTAACTATCTGATATACAGACAGTCCATGGCAAATACAAAAATAACCGGACAGATTTACAGAATTAAGAATTTTCCTAGATATTTTAATTTACTCAGTCTAAATAATAATATTATGTCAAAAACAACAACTGACAACTGTAGCAGATTGGGATTAGATTTTGAACGGTTTTAACGACTTCAAAAAGAAGGAGGGTTCTCGATGCGACTGTATGTTTTTTTTTGTATGTTTGTTACGCGATTACTCCGCCAATTATGAATTAATTTTGATGATTCTTTTTTTATTTGGTAGGTCATACTTCAGAGAAATTTTATCGACATTGGTTCAGCGCTTTTTTACATACCCGAATTGCTTTTCAGATTCGTAGGCTAATCTCATGAAATCCAAAATATTAATATGATAAATATGTTGACAAGAGCTGTTGTTATTCCTACCTACACTTCTGCTTAACCCTTTCAAAAGTCACGCACCGTAATTATTTTTAAGCAAAAAATAAAAACCGACGATGTTTTAATTTCAGAATTAAATGGTTCCGCTTCCTGACGACTGTTAAATTACATTTACCTAAGCTTAGCCTAATCTGTGTAATATTTAAAAATTCATCAAGCTACCCTTTTTTACGAGAAATTAAAAATGGCAACATTTTTTCAACGTGCGGTCACGTAATTGCCGTAACTTATGGCAAATTACCTACTTTGTTTTAGACTATTAAGCCCGATTTACACGGTGCAAGTTTCTTGCCTGTGGCATACAATAACAGGTGGCAACAAATGTCTTGCATCGTCTAAACATTGTTTAGGGGCTACATTTTTTTTTTTTCATCTTTGTTTTGCCGGCAGTTCTAGAGTGGCGACCGGGTACAGGAAGACGTAGCGTAGGAAGGCCTCTCAAAAGGTGAACCAATGACCTTGTGTGTGGTCGCAGGAATCCGCTGGATGCGGGAAGCATAGATCTAGTCAAAATTACGGTGTTTGAGGGGGGGCTATGTCCAGTAGTGGACGTGTTTCGGCTGAAATGATGATGATTATGGCAACACAGGCAATTAAACCGCACCGTGTAAATGAGTCTTCTAGGCTAACTAAGAGCTGCCTAACACAAACTCTGTAACATGATATTTTTTTCGGAATTTTTTTAAATCTTGTGTTCATTTTGTTAAAGATTACATTTGGACCTCAATGAGCTCAATTGGTCAGTCAATTGCTGATATTTTCTTGCAACCATTGCATTGGTAAAAAACAGGACACGAAATCACCGCGCCGCGCCGCGCCGTTAGCATCTAGAGACGGCAGAGATCAAATTCGTGGCGCAGAAAACGCACTGAGCGCTCAACTTATGTCAAGGAGCTCAACTTCTGTCAAGGACCGCCTTCAATGCCGTCAGTTTTTATACGTTGTGTGTAACGTACTTAGTAAACGGTGATATGCTTGGCTTGTATGAAAGATGTTAACAATGCCGTCTCTCAACAAAAACAGTACCTAACTAAAAACAAATGACTAGCGAAGTCTATTTAAAATTCTCTTGTCAATATCCCACCGTTATTTTGCCAAGGATTCTTCCCAGAATATTGAAAATAGATCGATCGGGAGCAGCAGTCAATTTCTGTAGAAATATTCTATAAGGTGAAAACAATGCATGCAAAACGATTACATTTCTTAGAGGAATTGTTTTTCTAGGTTTCACGGTGGGGAAAATCACTGGAATTGCCCGAGAAATCCAGTCTTTGCTCCCAGTTTTGCTTCTTCTAACTTTTGTAAAGAGCAGGGTTGCTTTCTTTCCAACTTAAAGCTAACCATTGGCCAGACTTTACCGAATCTGTGATGTTTCTCATTTATAAAAATGTTGGCCCACTATTAACTCCAATTAACTTGTAAAAACCTTGTAAAAATACAAACAATAATAAAGTAAAGAAGCAGATTTTCCTAACCTCATCGTGATACATAACAATAAATTCATGCAATTTCAAAATTACCAAAACATGCAAAAATGCACATGCAGTGAACACAATCAAATTCTCATAGGGGAAACGCGCCAATGTAGCCCGAGAAATTCAAATTATCTTACTAGACTTGACTGAAGATTTCATTATAATTCTGTAAATACATACTTGTTAAGGTCGCGAATTATATTTATCAACATACTACCTAATACTGACCTGCAAATTACAAAAAAACTCATTTGAATTTCGCGCGCTTCACTGGCGCTTTCGTCTCAAAGTACCAATTAAAATCTCCCCAGTCAAAGAAGTCAGAAAAATCAAGACAGTCAACGAAGACAAGAAAAACAAAAGAAACATGTTCGAAAAATTTAATCATGCAACATGCTAGTAGTGTAGTGTATATGATCAGTCGTTCACCTGAGAAGAGAAAAGCTTCTTCAGTCCAATGATGGTTGACAATAACAAGGCTATCTTGGAGATCAGGAGGGCCTTCCCGACCATAAGGGCCAGGACTTTGAAGGTCAGGGCCCCGAAAAGGCCGAACTTCAACGCAGCTAGGGCCAGAACGGGCCCAAATGGCTTCTGACGGCCTCTGCCGCTCTCATATACTTTTGGTGGCTTCATTGATACACCTGGAATTTAGAAGAAAAAACAGTTGAATGACGTGCTAAAAATTAGTAGTCAGATGTCACTGCATCAAGCTGCTAGCCAGGCGCGGGCTGAGGGGGGGTCGTGACCCAAAATCATTCAAGCTGTCGAGAGACTGAATGATTTACGTGCTTTACTAACTAAAAACTGTAGGTACTTACACTGCACAGTACGCAGTGACCCTGATGGGCATATACAAAAAAAGTTTTTAGAGTATTTATCAATTAGGTAACAATTTCCCTAAAAATATTCCTCGGCACCAATGATGACCCCCCAAAATCTTGGGCTGCGACCGCACCTGCTGCTGGCAGCTGCTGTAATGGTGGTTCGTATACGAAGCAACATAGACGTTTTTAACTACATGGTTTGTGATTGGTTGCGTCGTGTACGGACCGCTATTGAATTACTAGTGCTGTCTGTTACAGTTCTACTTCTCAGTGGAGATTTGAGTTTGTAACCTGGTACTTGTTGAAAGGCCTACACTGTCCTTCCATACCTATTAACACTGTAATTCGAAAATATTGTAAAATACAATTATTTTTAAAAGCGTAACCGTGGAGTTTCTTGCCGGCACTTCTCGAAAAGAAACGACCAATTGGAACCGTACACCTAGCTTTTGACGTTTCGGTGCCCGTGTAGGTTTATGTGAAATAAAATATTTTGATTTTAATTTTATCTGGCTACTTTTTAGTAGCGTCCTAAACGACGACCCTGAGACTTTCATAAAATATTAGTTATTATTGCTAACAATGGGTAGCATGACGCTCTTTCAAACAAAATTCAAAGACATGGTCGGTGGAAGTAATCGATAAAAACCGGTGCGTCTCGGACCATGCACAATAAAGGGTTCCGTAGCAGAGGGGTGAATTTATCCCACGAACAAACTTAACATTGTAGTTGAAAAACATGTTCTCCCATATTCCAACTGCTAATGTAAGTTTGTACACACAATATTGAGAGATTTACCATGTTATTTTAAGTCCATAAACTTCTTAAAGATTTTCCTGTAATGTTTGCATATAGAACCATGCTCTGTATTTTTTTTTTAATTTTAGGCTCATTAGATTTGTAAATAAGGGCCAATGGTCAATTTTCTTAAATCTCTTTGTTATGCCTAAGTCACCAGAATACTGCTGATCCAATTATATGCCCACAGATTCACTTCCTTAATTAATCCTCAGGGATGTGCTCCAGTAATCGACTTAGGTCGAATCGATTATTACACCTGACTAAGCTTGAAAGGTACGGTAAAGATTCTACGGAACTATCATTTCGGAAGACAAAACGATTGATAGCATCAAGCCTGTTTTCTCCGGAGGGTTAAAGAAAGAGAGAAATAAAGAATAACGTTTATTTGGACAAAGTCAAAGTCAAATAATTTATTTCAAGTAGGCACATTAAAGGCACTTTTGAACGTCAAATACATAGAAATTGAACTGATTCTCGTTGCCCCTTCCAAAAGGTAGTTTTCGTATGGAGAAGAATGGGCAAGAAACTCCACCGTTACTCTTTTAAAAAAATGTTTTACAATATTTGGTATAGGTACATCAATTATATAATTACATGTGAAGACGATGCACCGAGAATACAATTACAATAGGTAAAAAGAATTAAAAATTAAAAATGGAGCAATGACAAATAAATAAATTAAGTATGTGATAGGTACATGGACATGGACATGGACACAATTCGTAAAACACAAAATACAAATAACGCAATAATAAGTTAAAATAATGATACCATTATAGTGTGTGCCTCACGGCTGCGTCAAAAAGGTTCATTTCAGCATTAATGCTAGGCAGATAACTGTCTGCCGCTGGTTTTCTAATGAACTTTTAGGGACAAGTGACGGGAAGCACAAACAGGCAAAGGCGCCTTAGGAGGGTGGGAAAGCATCCAATGACTTCTCCCGCTCTGGGCGGAGCGGAAGGGCGTGTCAGACTTTTACTGACTAAAACCCACCCGTGTTCCTTCAGTTGCCTGTTGCCAAGGTCCCGGTATCCTTTTCGGACTAACCCGCAACCCTGGCAGGCATCGGTCCTAGCGGACACCGCCAATTGTGCTGACATCTCTTTGAGGCGCGCGTGGAATTCAACCCCCAGGCGTTGAACATGGTCGATTAGGACCAGGCCCGGGTCGACCCCTGTGTTCAACCCCTGGGGGTTGAATCTGAATTTCAATATATTGGTCATCTTTTCGTTGTCCATATTCAACCCCTTGTTGCAAGGTAACTAATCTTACCTAAAGTACACTCACATTTTGCCAGTCAATCATAAGTCAACCAGGCACAAATTCAAGTTCCGGGCTGCTACTGAGAAGGTTTCCGGAATTTTTCAGTCAGAGCCCGGAGTCAGGATCTAGACCCAGTTGATAGGAAATTTTGGTGTACTCTAAGTACATCTCTGCCTACCCCTCGGGGAAAAGAAGCGCAATTTTTTGTTATTTCTCCATATTATTCAACCACAGTACTTACCAACACCAAGGCTTCCATCCTTCTCCTGTTTGCCAGAGATGACCAGGTCTGCATCATTGAGCAGCCTGTACCTCAGGGACCTGGAGCTGACAAAGTGCCACAGCTTGTCCATGATGAACTGCTGAGCCTGGTCTTCGAGTGATGTACCGGCTCTCGCTAAGGTTTCTGATTTCACTGGGATTTCTGCTGCGGCACCGTGGCTGGAAAATATAGTTTGGAATGTCAGAATAAACTGATGAGGCAGTTAGTGCAAATCTCGTCCAGATTAACAGATTTATGGTGGCCCAGAGAGCAGTGGTGGCCCAGTGTTAATGGCCGCGACTTACGAGGTCAGGTTCGAACCCAGACAGGCGCTTTACTTTGTGTAAATTATTTCATCACCACTGCTCTCAAAACTGTGAAGGAAAACATCGTGAGGAAACCGGCATGTCCTAGAACCATAAAATCGTAGACATGTGACACCTCCCAACCCGCGTGGTCGATTACGGCCCACTCCCTCTCACAGACAGGAGGCTTGTGCCCCAGTAGTGGATATGTTATAGGCCGATTATGTATGCGCCCGCTGATGGCATAGGGGGACTTTATTACATCAGACAGTCAACCTATTCTTAGAATACAAGAACTCATGTGAAATCGTTGGAAAGGGAGAGCACCTCTATTGTGAGTTTTTGACTGATGTTCTATACAAAATCTATCAAAAACACATAATGGCCGGTCATTGAAACGTTTGTAAATTTAGTAAAATACGGCCCTAGTACCACTGTCTATTAATAACAAAGAACAAAGCTCCGCGTGCCGGTAAAATGACAGGCACAAGATGCATTACTTTGACACCATACTAAAACATAGCTTTGTTGAAGCTTTTAAAGTGTCGTGTCTGTATCAGGTAAGGAACCACTCTCCATCACTTAGCAGGGGGAAGTAGTGTTTCAGCCTAGTACGATAAATAATACCAATGTAAACAAACCTTTACAGTAAACAATAAGGAAGATTAAAGACCAGTAAGTAACGAATCCTGTAGCAACAAACTTTAGATCCGAATACAAATCTTTCTTTATAAAATGTTTGAAAAGAATTCCGGGAATCCCGGAACAATTTCACGGAGTAAGATAAAAAAAAGTTTACATTATTGACGGTGTAATTTAGGGTTGTGTACTTTTGAAACCTTTCGGGGAAGTATCCCAAGAGTTTTGGGATTGCGGACGTTTCTCGTTAATTCTTTATTTATGTAACTACTCTTTTAATTTATGAGATTTGGAACTTTTTTTCCTTATTCATTCATTGATTGAATGGTTCGAATGGATTGTTGTATTTTTTTTTTTTGGGTATTTCAAGTAAGGGTAAGGGACGGGATGTATGTGCATAGGCATGGCTGGTTGACGTCGGTACAACCGCAGAATTAGCAGAAAAAGGTTCATTATTTTCAACTATGTATGTATTTCCATTGTTGGTTCTCAGACCAAATAAAATACCAAGACAGAGCGCTGCGAACAATACAGGGAAGCATGTCAAAACTACACCACCGATCTGTGCATACACCCACACGTTTACAATCAAACTACACCTACCTCACTTAGTGCACACGTCATCATGTTTACGAAACCGGCCTCACGTCACTGTTGACAACGCTCTGTCTTGGTTTTTTTATTTGATATTCTGAGTGCTCGTTGCTTTCACTGTCTGTTTCAAAATTAATACATCTGTTCTCTAGTAAAAAACAGCCTAAATTGGTAATTTTTCTGGTGACTGCTTACCTCTCATCAACAATCATAACATCTTCGCCGAGCTGGAAGGATGCTGTCCTGAGCATCCTGTCAACATAGCCCACCAATTCGATGGCTATGCATGAGGACGTCTCCCGCTGCACACATTTGTTGGTCAGCCCTCGCTTCAGCGTTTCTTCTGGGGATTTTGTCTGGAAAGAGGAGATGATAAAAAATAAGACAAAGCATGTATTTGAAAAATTGAGGATCCACCTCCCTTCACTAACCCGAGATTCTGGTTTCTAGAGTAATAATAATAATAATAATAAACCATTTATTGATGTTTTATATAATTTTTTAGTCTAATATTTAAAAATATAATTTATAAGTATGAAAAATGAAATAAAGATAAAACCATTTATTGCAGGCGACACAGGCCCATAGATAAATACCTTAACTTAAACATACATATTCTATAAACAAAACTTGTGTTAATAAATAAGGCTTAGACTATGTTAGTAGTTCTTCAATCTGCACTAGCTAGACTTTGTGCTGTCCAGTGGAACTTGTCGTCCCGTCGTAATACTGTTGAAACTGGCGAAATCAAGAAAGTATCATAATAAATCTATGACATAAAAAAATATGTTTTTATCCTCCCAAGGGGTTGGAATAAGTGTATAGTAGTCCTACATTTAAACAGTTTTAAATGGATAAAATGTGGGTCTCGGGTTCGATTCCCAGGTCGGGCAAAGTGTTACTGGGTTTTCCATTAGGAATTTCTCAGTAGCAGCCCGAAGTTTAGAAGTTGGTGGTGTGAAGCCACTGAGCCAAGAGGCACTGGGCCTCGGGCCGCACGTACAGCCGTTGGTCCTGCACCTGGTCTCTCCCCGGTCCCCGTGTTGTGTGTCGAAAGTTAGCGGGAGAATATTATTTATTTAGACAGTTTTACTAGTCTTTTTATATAGCGAGCCTTTTGCCTTTTGACGAGTTAACCGGGTACAAATTCAGACTCCAGGGTGTTGTTACTCTTTCTACATAGTTAACCTATAGCGCACGATAAAGAAGCCCATCATTGCAATGATCATTTTTTATTTCTGTTTGGTGGGTTCGGATTTATCAGTCCATTTTCTTATTTTCGGACAGCTTGGTTTTTCACGATGTTTTCCTTCACAGCTTTTTTTCACTATATCTAAGGTGAGTGCAGAAGGACAACATGAATGGACGCGAGTAAGTCTTCTTCGTTTCCAGTCGATTGTAAATACATGTACGTATTAAGTTAGTACGCCAATCGCGACATCAGTGGCATTGTTTAGGTCCTCAGAAGTGCAGGTGTGTGGACACTTTGGACACTACAGCATTATGGGACACGGTTTGGTCAGGAAAACCGCATTTGTACTGAGTATCGGTAGGATCTATGATCCCCCATTTTCCTAGATCATTGTGCTTGCAGCGTCTTAGTTGGGTTCTCAGTCGATTGATTGCTTTCCATTTAAGCCACTGCAAGTCACGTCCAGGTGGCAGATGCTCCTGGGGCTGAACGAAGTCGGGTGGTGGCGGGTTCTGTCTTTCCCACAGGTCTCTTCTTACCTTAGGCGGTTGGTCTTGGATAGCCTGTGTACAGTGGATGAAGCTCTTCTGGCTCTTAAGTCTGTGGTGTCATCTACATCGCCACATATGCACTACGCATCAAAGATCTGACGTCACACAAAATTCTGCATCGCGCAATTAGAGTTTACCTTACATATATACAAGAACCCGACATCAATCGTTGGAAAGTTGCCCGCTAGATACAACACCCGTCTGGTCGGAGGATCCTCCCTTTTCTAAAGAGGATGAGTGAACTTTACACCCTGTTCTTCATACCTCTAAAAGTCTACCCGGCGCTCTTGTGTGTTTGTAGTAAACCCAAATGGAAGTGAGTGCCTTTGAATAACGCATTAAGGACATTTTGTTGTATCTTGAAGCTACCCCATTCAAAACAAAAGCATGTGGCGAATATTGCATCGTTATCTGTCGTGATTTGCAAATGAATTGGTGATTCTGCTACCATCTTGCTGACCGGTTTATATTTTAACCACGCTATCAGCTATTGCAAACAACTTATGGCTATACGAAATATAAATAGATTGTTCTTTACAGCTTATGACAATGGTGCTCTTTCTCTAGGGTTCCGTACCAGAAGGGTGCCAAACGGAACCTTATTACTAAGCCTTCACTGTCCATCCTTCCGTTGGTCCATCTATCTGTTAGCGGTCTGTATCTCATGAACCGTACTATGTAGACAGTTGATGTGTATTTCTTTTGCTGTTATAACAACAAATCACTACATATATATCATATTATAAAACAAAATCCTCCGCCGCGTCTGTCTGTCTGTTCGCGATAAACTCGAAAACTACTACACAGATTTTCATGCTGTTTTCACCAATGGATAGGAATAGAATGGATCTCGAGGAAGCTTTTAGTATAAAATAATCGACATCAACGCGGGCGAGCCCCGGGCGGAAGCTAGTAATAAAATCAAGTTCAAAAATTAAAGGAGGTCCCCATAGAGGTGACTGAACAATGGTTTTTTTTTGTTCTTTTCCATGTTTTTTGCTAAATATTTGACTGTGGTACGGAACCATTCGTGTGCGAACTCAAATCACTTTTGGTCTCTCTTTTTCAGTTTGTTACTACTGTATAAAGAGTGATACTTCTAAACTTGCTTGTGTTGCGGTGGTCTACGGTGATAAATCGTGTGGAACCTACATAAGGATCTCTGACAAACACATTAATCTATTGGTTCTCTCTATCAATAATATATTTTTCTGCTTCTACCCTTGTTTTTATTTCGAAAGCAAAAGAACGAAATAAAATAAATGGAATGATCATATTTCAACTATTTTTGTTATAAGTGGCACTAATTAAATAAGATTTTTGATAAAAGCACTGTTAGTACTTACTAGCAAAATACATTAATAGTTTTTTTTTTATTCTCACTTATTTACGCAATTTCGACGTTGGTTGACTAAGCCCTAACAAGATCAAATTAAAATACTGCTATACTGCTTACTGCTGTATGATATCAATGCAAAAGTGTATTTGTTTGTTTGTTACGCTATCACGCTAAAACAGCTGTCTATATCCGAGAAAAACTTCACAAGGAGTTGGATATAGACTACGCACTGATAGTGATAGTCCGGCTCAGGATACAGCTGCGCACGCACATCACCGTAGCGGCCGGATTTGGATGGAATTTGGCACAGGGGTAGACAACGACCTGGAATAGGACATAGGATACTTTTAATCCCGATATTCCAACGGGATCGAGATTAACGCGGGTGAAACCGCGGGGCGCAGCTAGTAATGTATAATACCTTCTTCTTTTGTGTTGGTACAGTGCAGTGTAAAATTCGTGCTGCTAATAAGTTTTGGACTCAAACAATAACACTTTCATCACTAAAGTAATTAACAAAGGTCAAATGTTAGTACATTTGACCAGATTTAACCATTAAAGGCTTTAACCGGGACGTAATCTATTATAATAGTTAGACTCGCCAAGTAGTACCGCGAACTGATGCGATTGGCGGCAAAGCTTTTAAACCATAGTTTGATAAAGGTCAATAAAATTATACTCTCCTATATTTGGTCTGCTTTCCACTATAAACTGTTAGATTAGTGGTAGATCACTGTAAATCAAAATAACAGTTACATGATTTTCTATTACCTATATATTTATAAAAATGAATCCCTATTTCCCTTGGTCACACCATCACGCGTGAACGGCTGAACGGATTTGGATGAAATTTGGCACATAGGTATAAAATAAACTGGAGAAGGACATAGAAGATCTTTTATCCCGATATTCCCACGGGCTCGAGACTTATGCGAGTGAAACCGTGGGGCGCAGCTAGTAAAATATAATTATACTTGTAGTCGGTGAACTTGAGCCAGATGAGTAGAATTCAGAAAAGTCTTTGTATGTAGATACTATTCAACCAATAAAAATAAAATTAAAGTTATTTTTGTAAAATTAAGGTGTAAAAGTTGTTGTAAAAATAAAATAGGTAAATAGAGAGATCAATATTCATAATCAGCCTAGAACATTCCCACTGCTGGGACACAGGCCTCCTCTCTGTGAGAGGCCCAGTGCTGGTTGATAGATGTCAAATGTCTTCGAATTTTTGGTTCTAAGAGATGCCAGTTTCCTCACGATGTTTTCCTTCACCGTTTTGAGAGCAGTGGTGATGAAATAATTTACACAAAGTAAAGAGCCTGTCAGGGTTCGAACCTAGGACCTGCAAGTCGTAAGTGGCGGCCGTTACCAATGGGCCACCACTGCATATGCTGAGATCAATATTACGAGAGACAAATAAATTACACTTTCAAATTCCGTTTCCCCCCCTCGGAAATATTACAATGTTCTAACAAAAAGTTACTACAATACGTAGTGAGATGATCAATGTTACCAACGTTTTTATCGAAATACAATAAAACTGAATGATATATGGTGAAATACCGCTGTCTATTATAGTGATAATTAGTTGCACAAACTTAGTTATTCATTGATAGTTTCACGTGTGAATAATTATCTATTTACTCATGAAACTATCAATGATTAACTAAGTTTGCGCAACTAGTTTGTTAATATAAATTCGGCTTGTTTAGAATAGATATAGCTTTTTTATTTATTACCCATTCAAAAAAAGAAACAAGCGTTTGAGTCACCATTACTGTCATCCTACCATAATCCCTGTTTATTAGGGTCTATTTCTATTCAGCATCTCTCTCAGCTGTCACCTCATTATTCACCCTCTTTCTAACCGTTCTTGTATTACGTCTTTCGATACTTTGGTATAAGGTAATAATTTCTTTGGTATTATGAAGACCATTATTAATTATGCAAATAAATATATTCTTTTGTATACAATAAATGATTCAATATTAAAATCATTTTACCCAGGGCGCGTCGGAGTCTTTTGTTTATTTTTTTTGTTTTCTAACTTTCTTTTAATATGACTGTCTTGATCTTATTCGCTTCTACAATTTTAGTATCCATTCCGATCACATTCTGATCATAGGTTTTACTATAAACATTTAGATAACGTAGAAAATCAAAAGGGCCTAATATGTACTATCGCTTTACAAACATGGCGTATGCGCAATCACACAGCTGTCTTGTTCGCCATGATAAAACGGGATCTATAGGAACTAAACGTTTTGAAATATTTCACTAGATGTCGCTACTGATGTCAAGTTTTAGTAGGTGTAATATAGGTCAACTCAAAATGTTTCCAGGGCCGTTTAGTGTTATTCATTGTTGATTTCAATTGATCGTGTATCAATATTAATAAAATTGATTATAATTGTATCACTGTACTTGTACTGTGTGTTGTTTGAAAGTCAGATAAAAACGAATTATTTCAACTGATATAAATAATGAAGCCGTCACTATTCAACGATTAATAAATAGCTGTTATTATATCATGAGAATAGGTTTTCTGCTGTTTCATAACTATTTGTTTTATTGTTAACTTAATAGCCATTTCATTTTACCCATAATTCAATGATCAACACCATAACAATTTTAGTCGAAAAAAAATCACTAGATGTCGCTGTGCCGATGACGCGATTTTCTGAATCGCGGTGTTAAGAGTCTCCGCGAATGAATGACGTGTATAGATTTTTGTTGTTCGAACTAAGACCTTACTTCATAGGATCATTTCTATAGTAAGCTCTTCTCGAGACTTTCACACTATGTGAGTCCTCACAAGTCACGTTGATGAGATGTGGCGCGGTGCCCTGAGCGTGAGGCGGGCGGTGGTAGACCTACCATCAGCCCTCGATGATCGTTCACTCCCTTCGCAAGAGGGGAGCGTGGGGTGCTGTCGCTGTCTGAGTGGCTTTTTATACATTATAATTCCCTATTTAATAATAAGTCTATGCTCTGTAGGCCATTTCTCTGACTTAAAAAACTTTAACATTCTAGTGGCAAAAATGTTGGAGAATTGGAATCAGTCTCACTAGTTCCACCACAATTAGTTTTTTGACAGATTACGAATGAAATGCGAATAAGAAAATTCTTAAAAATTACGGAAATTACCTCTCTGATCATCTATCTAAATTGCGTAGCTTATTTTCGTAACAGATTAAGACTAATCTGTTCCATTTTGATAGTTCCACAACATTCATTGCGTTGTTGAGCAAATTTTTTTTCGAACATTTGAAGCAACGGAATAGCAGTTTGTTTCAAACCAATTCAGATTGTAATCGATCGTATATTACTCAATTAGGGTGCTGATACACATATCACTTAAAATGATCCTTTACTACAGTCTGATTGATATACAATCAATGCTCGTAATTACTTTGATTTATTGAAAAGATATGTGGTGTTAAAGCAAAGCTCCATGAAAGAAGCAATTAATCAAGATGAAATCAAGCTTTTTTAATAAAGAAAACGTATTTAATAGACAGAGAGAAGTTAGTTTTAAACATTATTTCCATAATATACTCCAGAACTAGTAGTTATTTTGGATCTTACAGCAACCTTGTAGTAACGACAATAGTGACGACACTGTGATGCAAAATTAGGGGCAAAATAAATGATAGGACTGCAAACGCTAAGTAGGTACCTATGATTTAAACTTTATTAGTTCCTAGTCGTGTCCATCCTAATTGGAAAGGACAAGACCCAATCAACAGCTTCAAAATAAATAAAATAATTACCTATCAGTTGGAGGGGCTTGTTGCTAAGAAATAACAGCCGCACGGGTCAATCAATCAGATTCATCTACGCTTGCCGCTGTTGGTCCGTGGATGGATGACCATCTTTACATATCAGGACCCCTCCGTGCCCCGGAAAGCACCCCGACTGTCATTTGTAGATCTTTGACAGTCGTTACGGATCGTCAGAAGCTCGAAAGTCTGACAACCAGTCTGACCAAGGGGTATCCCAGTAACTGGGTTGTGGAGGTCAGATAGGCAGTCGCTCCATGTAAAATACTGATATTCAGCTGCATCCGGTTAGAATGGAAGCCGACCCCAACATAGTTGGGAAAAAGGCTAGGCAATGATGATGAGGTGCCTATCACTTGCCAGCATGATAATCTTTTTTTAAATTAAAAAAAATTAAGATATACTTTTATTTAAAATGTTTTCGAACGTAAGCTTAAATTACTACTATCCAATCCTAAAACTCTACAGTAACGCGAAATAGGCGTGTCTTTAGCCCAAAGCTACATTATACCAAAATTACGGTCGGGGGTCCAAAATTATATCCTTTGCCTGTTTTTTATGGACCCTTGTAATTCAAGTTGTACAAATTAAATGGTACAAGCGCAACGCTTTGCATAATTTCTCTTTTCATAATTACAGAGAATTCAGGTTTTAATTAAATAAATTACTTTGCAAAGTCGTTGAACACTATTCAAAATGTCGGAGCTGATTAATGGATGAAAACTTGTTAATTATTTACTCTGATACAATTAAGAATATTTTGGTATGGATAAGTACCAACCTACTATGATAACTTAATACGCAGTTACTATTATGATTCGATAATTTGAGGAGAAAAAAATCGAAATCATCATCATTATCATCATTTCAGCCGAAAGACGTCCACTGCTGGACATAGGCCTCCCCCAAGCACCGCCACTTCGACCGGTTCTGTGCTTCTCGCATTTAGCAGATTCTCGCGACTTTCACCAGGTCATCGGCCCCCCTTGTCACCTTACCGCCTTCCAAATCTCGAAATAATAATAAAAAAATTAAACCGAAAACATTGACACCGAACAATGTATGACGATAGGCCGGTTACAAACCATTTACTTATCATTTTAACAGCTATGATTGTATTTACAAAACAAAAATCTACTAGCTGTCTAAAATATTGATTATGAAATGCAATCAATAATATCGTTACACCGAATATTTAGATTTAGTTGTAAAAAAGGATTTGGAAACTTTCCAAACTTTTCTTTCTTAAATTCAGTGCTATAATTGCAATTCAATATTCTTAGTTAGCGATATTTCATAGTTACTTCTAGTAGTAATATTGCCAAAATAATAAAATAAGATAAATATTTGACAGTTATTTGCGACGTTGCCAACTTTTAGAATCAACGCTCTTCAACTTTGTTCAATAACTAATTAATGGTGGCGCGCGCGCTCCGGCCACTTGTTGAGAGGCCTAAAGTAATAATTATATTTTTTAAAATCTATCAATAATCTCAATAAATCAACTCATACACCTCCTTAATACTGACGATACAATTCACACGCCTCACGTACCACTGGCCTACTTTCCAGACAATTGATACCTCATATCGAGTGACAACGCTCAAGCCATAGGAGAAAGCGGACACTTTCATAAAGAGAGTGATTTTGTACTAATTATAGGAAATACTGATTAATAGAGCATGCAAAAACTGTTGTGTGGTGAAGTTTATTGTGTTGATTTGTGATGATTTGTGAGAGTAATTGATTAATGATAGGTAGATAAATCCATCAATTAATCATGCCTCATTACCTAGCCTGACGTAGTCCAATAATGGATTTAAAATTGTAAACCTTTGCCAAAATTCACGATGTACCTAGGAACAAATTAATAGTAGTAGGAGTAGAATGTTAGTAGCTAGTCTTGGAATAGTTCATAAAAGAGGTATGACACTTTAATCTTTAGTAAGTAGTGTCTCAATTGGTCTTGCTTTCAAACGCCAACATCACCTACTATAAAAAAATGTGATTGACGTTCTAAATTAGTGTTGGTACAAACCTAAATACAGAAATAAAATCATTTAAGAAACCGCCAGTTTTTCTTAGGCAATTTGAGTTTATGATAAGTAAATGCAAATGACATGTTACTGTTTTTTTTTTTGTCAAAACCAACAGCTAATTTGTCATTTGACATTCTTAACATGATGAAATTAACCTGTTGTTTACAAATCTTGGAGCATGATTTTAAACTTTTCTCGTAATTTGATACTTCAATTTTGAAATTGGAAAATAATCTTTTTAGGAATCGCTCGTCGCTTCTAACTTATATCCCACTCAACAATGTTAATGAAACTTTAGTATCGACTGGAGTCGTTAATTATTATAGCGACAAGTGAAAACGTAATTAAAGTTCCGATGTTTAGCCACGACGGTTACCGTGAACAGTTATCGAGGGGTGAGCAGTGGGGAGGAAACCGTACGCTTTTGTTTAATTTTAACTGGCATTGGTATAGCAGAATATTGAGTTTAAAAACGAATACACTGTATTGGGCACAAGTTATGACGGTGAATTTTGAAGTTCTATGAAAAACTTTTTACAGAAAACAACAACCGACTTCTAAAAAAACGCTACAAAGTGAAAAATAACAATTTTAATTATTTCGGAAGTCGATGTCGATGGTTTTGTATTTTCGCTTTTTGCCACCGACTTCCGAAATAAAAGTTATCTTTCACTGAATTGTTTTTTTTTTTGGATATCGGTTGTTATTTTGGGCTTCTCGCGTTCTCAATTTTTTAAACGTATTTTTGCCTTTCGTCACAATTGTACAGTCAGGGAAATTAATGTCTGTAGGGGAGGTTCCCTAAAAAATATGATTTTCTTGATTTTATTTTACCGCTTTGTCGGCGTGATTAATATGATATATTCATGCTAAGTAACAGCTTTCTAGTACTAACAGACTTTGAGCTAAGCCGCGGACCGAGAAAAATACTTTAGATGCACGTAGCTCGGTTCCTCCGGGATTGATTTTGATGGTGTCATAATAAAAAAGATTCAGTGTTATTTACTCTTTTAAGTAATTCACACGTAGTGGCTGGCCGTGCTGGGACCACCATCGCCCACCAACTTAAACATTGTCCGTATGTGCGAATCACACCTGTCATTCTTACACAGCTATATGAAATGGCTTTATCGCGGCAATTTGATGTATATGTTTGTCAATTATACAACAAAATTTACTGTAATGTTCCTGACTTTACACTGACTGAACTAAAATAATGCTTATTGCTTTAGTCACATACAAAACAAGTGAGAAGTAAGATGCAGTAGGAAATAACAGTCGTAAAACTAGGTTCTATTGAAACTTTTATATAAGTTAAGACGAGACTCCAGCTGCACGCTAAAGTTTCAAATACGTAGGTATAGAATGTGTTAGTTCACAGCTTTTAACTGCTAACGTCTTTCTTGCTTCGCTGTAAGTTGAAAATTAATTTTAAAACCCTGTCCCATCTGTGAGGGTGTTGTTATGAATCATACTGAGAGTCTATTTAATATTTGTTTTATTTTTGGAAAAAGGAAAAAAAATCACTTAAATTGGGAAGTTTACCGGTTTATTACACGGGGCGCGAGTGGCCGTCGCGTCGTTTAGGGGGTGCCTACAAGTCATAACTTATGGCCTCTGTAGAAAATTTGCTAATTTATAATGAAATTGGGGTAATTTTGGCGCTAAAACGTGAATTTCAAATTGCAATTTTTTTTTTATTGTAATTTTCTTTTTGATCGGACAGGGTTTTTTTCACACGCTGTATAGGAACAGGGCACAAAAGGGTTTCAAAATATCCTGGTTTAATATTTCCAATTACTTCAGTACATCTGTCAGTCCTTCTTTCTATGCGATGCCTGAATCCTGTTTTTTTTGTTGTTTTTGTGCTACGACCGAACGAGCTGATCTGGCAGAGAACTAAAGTTGTCGACATAACTCACAGGCAATCAAGCTGAAGTAGCAATGGGCCACCAGGTGACTCTGAGTCCAGCGCTCGGTGTGGCAACACGTCGTGTTCTGGTTTGCAATTTGTCAATCGTCATCCTACGAATGCCTCGTTGAGAGGTGAAACACGTGTCGATTTCTTACAGGGTTTTTATGACTCTTGAAGAATAGTACTAAATAATATCTACGTCTATTGTATTTTTTATGTTAGAGGGTGATTATACCCACACCCTTTCAAACTAGCACAGAAATGCGACTTTGTGGCTGAAATAGAAGAGTATACTTATTTAAAATACCACAACCAGGCAATGAGTTCGGACTATCAAGAGCTTACAGTAAGTTAACTAAACCTAGTTAGGAAGTTTATCTTTCCTTACTTAGAGACTAAAGTTATAAACTTCAGGCAAACTCAGGTTTCGTCTAAGGTACTAGATTTCAGACGTTGCCTGATTAAATTAGCATACCTTAGCCTTAGTGCTTTTGTTTTACTATGACCACAGTACACTTTAGAAAGTTTGCATAATCGGTTATATTTTATAAGCTGACTACAGACAATTTTTGCATTATCTTCCTTCATTTGTCAGACTAGTAGTCTATGAACCTGCACCCTAATTGTACACTTAATCACAATGCGAAGGATTTTGAAATAAATTCTTAATCCGGAATAAATTTTAATTTCCCGGGCTACCAATATACAAAAAATAAAAATAAAAATCAGCTGTTCCATACATTTTGTCGATTTAAGTGAACACAAATTTATGGAACAGCTGATTTTTTTTTGCGATTTCAAGGTTGGTCCCATAGAAAAAGTTGTTCAAAATGATGAGTACAATGACCCCTTTTCGGGTTTAGCATAAACAAAAAATAATGCTGCTCTGCTATTGCTATCTATTTATGAAAAAAAATTACGTTACTATGTTCACCGGAAGTTCACCTCCGCCGCAAAATCATAGCAGCGAAACCACAGTAGTTCAATTGTACTGATTCCCGTCACTACTCGAATTGGATTCGAATAGCGAAACATGATGCGTGTGCGATGGTTTCGCGGCGGAGGTGTGCTACCGGTGTGAGTGAAACAAAAGCGTTACTATATAGTCGCCGCGTTAAGATCTAAGTCATAAATTATTGTTATTTGTCTGTCTCACTCGCACTAAATCATTTATTTATTTATTTATTGGTTCACCAACAATTGTTTACACTGGTATCTTGCTAAAGGTAGCATGCAATAAAATAGAGTACAATAATTAATAGTGTAACAATCACTAATCATTGTTATTAGTCTGTCTCACTCGCACTTATGGAGCAGGTAGCAAACTATTGATAAGACGCAAGGTTTTGCACACTCTTATTGACACTGACATTAATTATGGCCCAATGACTCGGTTCATAACACGAGTGTAACAAGGTGATCGGTCACTTTATAACCTTCTGGGACAACTTTTAATGAAGTGATCATGGAAGTAAGGTGAGCGGTCGCGCTATAACTTACAGGGAAAACTTTTAATGTAGGAGGTGCATTTTCAGCAAAAATATTTATACGGATTTCCACGAATGTTTTTTTCGGTTATTTCCAATATCAATAGCTTGCACAGAACAGAATTATCTGCTGTTCTCTTGTTTGTTCTTTGGAAAACCCCAATAACCAGAAACAATTTTTCATTCATAAAATGTTTTGGAAACTTTTTTTTTATGTCAATTTTTTTAATTTACTGTAATTCACTAATATACATTATAATGCATGTAACACTACAATACTAATAATATGGTACAAGTATATAAAACAGGGGGGGGGAGGAAATAATCACTGGAAACTTGATACATAACTTAATCTGTTTACATTTGAAATACCCCTTAATTATAGGCGCTATTTCAAGTGGAAACATATTATTGATCCGTAATTCCCTAACCTTTAAGTAACAAACTAAATTGGATACCAACCTAATCTATAATTAACTAGTTAATTATAATATTAATAATTACTGTTTATCAAAGCTTGTACTTTACTTTGTTCCTCCCACACAAAGAAGGCTCATTAATAATAATAAATCAATCAGCTTGAAACTTGAACGGATTAATATTTCCATTTAAAGATCAAATCTTTAAATTTGTTGTGAATAGTTTGTTGTAATTTGTTGTTGTGAACTTTCCACCCTGTTCCTCATGGAACGGGGTGGAAAGTTCACTCATCCACCATAAAAAAGGGAGGATCCTCCGACCAGATGGGTGTTGTATCTGGCCGGCAAACGCCCAACGATTAATGTTGGATTCTTGTATATGTCCATCGCGCGGTAAACTCTAATTGCGCGATGCAAGATTTATGTGACGTCAGGATTTTTGTGTGGCTTCATCTTTGATGCGTAGTTCGCATGTGGCGATGTAGATGCCGCCACAAAACATCTTGTATTTTTAAATTGTGAATATTTTAATGAGGAGGAAATTTTAATCTTAATGTTTTCGGAAAATCTAAGAAAATGTTGTGATAAATTATTTTTAACTTTTATTTAAAGCTGCTTTTATTGCATAAGGGTTTTACCGAAGGCTAGCTATTTTGTGATTGTGGTTCATAACCTAACAGACAACAGTACTCAGACACGGTCGGACTTCGTAAAGTCTTCTCGTCACCTACCCCGTAATGTTTCAAGACTAAGGACTTCAACCAGTGCGTCCTGCTCGTTATGACATACGGTGCCGAAACGTGGACACTGACAGTCGTGCTGGTTACCAAATTCAGGGTCGCTCAGCATGCAATGAAGCGGGCTATGCTAGGCGTATCTTTAAAGGATAAATTAACAAACAAATTATCCGGAATAGAACTGGAGGAGACAAATTTAAGTCGCAGTGGGCTGGCCATGTTTGTCGAAGGACCGTTGGCCGGTGGAGCAGACGAATCCTGGAGTGGAGACCGCCTAAGCGTAGCCTTAGCTAGTTGGACCGACTGGAGCAGACTGGATGCAGAAAGCTGATGACAGGGTTTTGTGACACAGCCTGAGAGAGGTCTATGTCCAGCATGATTGATTGACGATTGGTCTCGGTATAATTTTAAATGTTTTTTTTGCATGTTATTTGTAATTTTTATTCTAACTATCACTATGACTACTCTGCCAAAGCTACTTAAAACCAAAACAAAATGACAAAATGTCTTTTACTATTAAAAAATGCGGGGCAGTCTTTGGGCACTGCCGATAGAAGCGAAAACTAAGTAACATTCATTCATTCCTTCAAGCGTGACGATGACGCGAGTTCCATGATTTTTGTTCACACAAAAACATTCATTCATTTTTTTAAGCGTGACGATGGCGCGAGTTCCATGATTTTTGTTCACCGAAAAAGTGCTCAACGCGCCTAAAGAAGTTTTCACTTCAAAAACAAAAGACTCTAGACAGATAAAGATTATTCTTGTCACTATAATTTCTACCAACATTATACACTTCCACTTGCGGCATTCATTTACAAAATCAACGAGGATTATATAGATTAGATATTACGGGGAGGATGGAGGTCTCTTATCCTCCCTATTTCTTTGTACTTAATGAGGAAACGTAGAGATGTAATTACTATGGTATTTTGACAGCAGATTATTATAATTTTACGATTCAGAGAGATGCTTGTTGACGGTTTGAATTATGAATGGAAGATGTATTTGATAACAGAAGGCAAAGAATGTGACAAAAAAGCACTAGAAAGATATTTCTGCTAATTCGTGAATGTTGCCGAGAAAATAAATATAACACCCAAAACTTGATTTTTATGCGTGGAGTAATTAGTTTTATATTAGAATTAGAATTTGTTTTGATACTTGCACTATTATTTATTTCCTACAGACGATAAAAGTCAGTTTGGAAGTCCAATCTGCCTAGCCTTTTCTCAACTATATTGAGCTTCCAGTTTAACCAGGTGCAGCTTAAAACGAGTATTTTACATGGAGCGACTGCCTATCTGACCTCCACAACCCAGTAACTGTGTAATACGATACCCATTGGTAAGGCTGGTTGTCAGACTTTCGAGCTTGTGTCGACCCGTAACGACTGCCAAAGATCCACGTTGCCAATAATAATTATTTTTAAATAAATAACATTCATTTTACAGTATTTTCTGGAGTGACTTTTAAAAGTAATTTACTAATGCAGTTTAAAGCAGTACCAATTCTATTCACTCATAAATTAGATACAAAAACGCGGTATACAAATTCCCTAAGTAATTAAAATAATTGCTAGTGCCATGAGTAATAAATAGTGCCACTAGTAATAACACCAAGTACTTTTAGTGACCATAAAGTGTCACTGAGTAACTAAAAAGTAATTACATTATAAGCAAATGTGTAATCAACTGAAATTGACGTGTATTACAATTTATATCCTGTAATTCAGAAGTTACGGCTCAGTAATATAATTATCTCTTCTACGTTTTTTTAGAATCTATGGGGAACACCCAATAATACTCAACTATATATACTCAAAATTGCGATGGCAGGAGGTCATCTGCTCTTTTCCTACTTAAGTTGGGGTCGCCTTCCAGCTTAACCGGATGCAGCCGAATTGTAAGATACTGCTCTGCTTTTACTCCATGTAAATGGAGCGAATGTTGTCTGACCTCCACAACCCAGTTACACGTCGATACCCTTAGGTAAGACTGGTTATCAGACTTTCGGGCAGATCTGCGTACGACTGCAATGGCTAGAAATGTGATAAATCATTAATTTATTAATTGGAGTAAACTGTAATACTTAATTAAGATACGCATTGCTAGCTTGCGTTCGCTAGGATGTGTCCGTTATGAATCATGATACACACGGCCGCTGCCATGCCGGTTGGCTGGTGTTAATGTAAAAGACGCTATGCGATAAAAAAAACCGGCCAAGTACGCGCCAGACTCACGGACATTGAATTCCGTACCACAAAGACTTTTTGTTTATAACTTTCCACGACAGAAGCCATATTAACACGCATTCTGTGTAGATTTAAACGGTTTAATATTACAGCAAAAGTTATTGGGAGCCACCTTTATGTGACAACCAGGTTTACCAAAGGGTATTGTATTACTACAGTGGAGGTCGATTATGCAGTCGCTCCATGTAAAATAACGGTATTCAGTTGCATCCGGTTATACTGGAAGCCGCCCCAGATAGTTGAGAAAAAGCTAGGCCGATGATGATTGTGCCTAACCTACTATAAACATAATTACTGCGTGCCAAATAAACATAATTATTTTATTTGTGGCGGCATCTACATCGCCACATGCGAACTACGCATCAAAGACCTGACGTCACATAAATCCTGCATCGCGCAATTAGAGTTTACCGTGCGATGGACATATTGTATACACGATTCAAACATCAATCGTTGGGCTGTTGCCCGCCAGACACCCGACACCCGTCTGGCCGGAGGATCCTCCCTTTTCTATGGTGGATGAGTGAACTTTACACCCTGTTTACCCCTAAATGTTTATTTCTTTTTAGTGTTTACTTCAAAATATGTTGTTCAACCTAACCACCCGTATGTTCAATGCACCATAACAATTCAAAGAAAATTCATTAGCAGTAGCGGTCGCGTTGCGTGCACGCACTCAAGTGTAACAAAGAACCGCTTTCAGTCAAATACCGATAATCATGATGTGAAGCATTCGTTGTAATGTGATAATTAACTGGCCATTAGCTTTCCACGGTTTGTCTTAATGAGATTGTTGTCTTTTAATGATGATTTATTGTTAGGACCTCGTTGCTTAGTAATAACAGCCACACGGGACGATCCATCAGGTTAAGCTACCCTTGCCGGAGTTGGTCCGTGACCATCTTTACATACCGAGACTCCTCCGTGCCTCGGACAGCACGGTAAGCCGTTGGCCCCGGCTGTCATTCGTGGATCTTTGACAGTCGTTACGGGTCGTCAGACGCCCGAGTGGTATCGTATTAACCAGTTACTGGTTTGTGGTGGTCAGATAAGCAGTCGCTCCATGTAAAATATGGTATTCAGCTGCATCGGTTAGAATCGATCGACCGACCCCAACATAGTTGGGAAAAGGATTAGGCAGATTAATTGAATGATTATTTATTGATTTAGTTTGGATTGTGTGTGGGGTACGAGAAAATAAGGAAAACATCACTTATAAGAGTCCTTAACATTAGTGTTAAATCAATTTCTTCTTGATTTTTTTTATACAACTTAATGATACTGCCCGCTGACAGACAGATGGACGGATAAGGACGGACGGACGGACGGACAGCGGACGCTTAGTAATAGGTAAATAGCAATCTTCGGGTGTGGAACCCTATAAAAAGTATATAATTTGTTTTTTTTCTGTACTGTCGTAAATATCACCCTTAAACGAAAAACATAAATAATTCCTAGCACGTTTTTAATATGAAACAGACATACCATTCTTACATAACATTCTCTGATGTTCAAAGATAAAAAAAACTCTTCAATAAGAACCGACTTCACATAAAGAGGTGATTATACCATCCTAAACTCGAACAAAAGCACATATTTTCCGATAATCTTCCAATAATTGAATATTATCCCCGCTTAAGTTATGAAAAACCTTCTTCTCGTTGCCTGCGAAGGGATTACGTATGTGAGCGATGAAAAACATGAGATAAAAATTGAAGGATGTATTATAGAAGTGATACGGTACTATTAATAAACAGCTTATAGGAGATTCGAGTCACAGTACCTATAAATTATGGACGGTATGGAAACTTGGCCTATTTGTTGAAATAATCACCTACGTTTATAAAAAGACCGCGGCGACCAGTCTTCTCGGCATGGCACACGCAACCGACAGTACCGCAACAATCGCTTGGGACTTGTCAATGAGCGCGTCTGTGGAAGTGTGTCATTTCGAACGTTTACTCGTAGTTTCTTTACTGTCCTTAAATATACTGTGTTCGAGTCTTTGAATTGATGATAATCTGACAATTGAAAGCAGTTTATTATCAAATCGAAACTATTTGCGCCAAGCATAATTATTTATGATTTATCTAGAAAACAATATTCTTAAAGGTTCATTAGAAAACCAGCGTCAGATACCATTTGTCTGACATTGCCTCCGAAATTAATCTTTTTGACGCAGGCGTCATGCACACACTATGAAAGCATACCATTCGATTTAATATAATATTATTAGATATATATTTTTTAAAGTTATTATTATTATTATCTGGATTAACTATATTTATAGCTGGAATTTCTGCTAATTATGAATTTGATTTAAAGAAAACCATTACCATTACTATTTACCATTTTTATATACTTGTGTAAATAAGAATGACAAATAAATGTTTGTTTTTCTTTCAGCTGCTATGATTCGATAAAGTTGTATACTTAGATAAGTATTTAAAGGAAATTCTTTCCCAAGGGTTAAAGTAGACAAAATACTTTCAACATCATTGACAAGCGATTTCCGGAAGCTCGATACAGCGATAGGCAAAAAGCGATAGATATAATGCAATTTTGATACCGTGCTCAAAGCAACCGAACGCAAAGAGTCGCCAAAACGCGATGCAGCATCGTAGTAGCCAAATTGTCGATCGCCGATGCTAAAAGTATCGTGTCAAAATTAACCATAACTGAGGGTACAGAAATTCTATAACTAAATGCTATAAATAGCTTGAGGCTAAGTAATAACAGCCGCGCGGGTTAATCCATCAGGTTAAGCTACGCTTGCCGAGGTTGGTCCGTGGATGGATGATCATCTTTACATACCGAGACTCCTCCGTGCCTCGGAAAGCACGTTAGGCCGTTGGTCCCGACTGTCATTCGAGGATCGTTGACAGTCGTTACGGGTCGTCAGAAGCCCGAAAGTCTGACAACCAGTCTTACCAAGGGGTATCGTATTACCCAGTAACTGGGTTGTGGAGGTTCGATAGGCAGTCGCTCCTTGTATTCAGCTGCACCCGGTTAGACTGGAAGCTGACCCCAACATACTTGAGAAAAGGCTAGTCATATTGAGTGTTCAGAAATGCAGTGTGTCAAGATATCGAACCAATTTATAACACTATAGACTCGTTTATGAATGTCTCAGATCCCGGCCAATAGATAATATTTTCTAGTGCAGTCTGTAGAAGCAACTTTTGACATCCTACCTTTTCCAACCCTCTTCATGTTATTGTGTTGTGAGTTGTGACCCTTTCCAGTAATTTTTGTATGTCGATAAAAAAATCGGTGAAAAAATAAACAATGTAAATACATCATGTTAAAGCCATTTATATGATTTAATTGTAAAGTAACTGACACCAACATTGTTACTGACAAGTTAACGTTGTGTTTTTTTTTGCCATTTTACAAATCATAAGAAATTAATAAAATATGCCTATCTAAAAGGCTGAAAACATTCGAAGAAATGGCAATGTTGATTAATAAGTACTATTTTAATTAGTTTAATTTTCTTTATAGCAGTCGGAATCTGTTTTAATTAACATTTTAATTAATTGGTTTCTTTATTTAAATACGATTTCTTATAATTTGGAAAATCCAATCAAAGAAAAACGGAGGCAGTGATTACTTCCAGCTGAGAAGTAATTAATTTAATTAGATTGAATTAATTGAATGAATAATTATTAATTGAATTGATTTAATTGAATTGATTCTAGACAAGTAAACTCATCATTTTGTTTAAAGAAAATACAATATTCATTTTTATTATTGCATTAATTCTAATTTTAGAGTTAATTAAAAATGGTAGGTATTTGTTATAGTTACAGTCGTTTTGAAATTATGTTTACTTTGATGTTTAAGGTAAACGTCCGATGATTAAATTATCCAACAATTATACTTTTTACACTCTTAAATCAATTGTCAAAAACACTTAATAATTATCGATAGTAAAGTAGTAGTAGTATTATTATATTCCGCACACTATAAACAAAAAATCAACAATTTTCTCACCTCTTTATCGATTTCACTCGCTCTCACGATACCGAAAATCAGGACCGCTAATAAATACGCGCTCTTCATTTTTATCGATATAATTGTCTTTTCACTTCACTAACACAAATTCAGTCGATGATTCAATTGGCTCACGCGTGTATACCAAATGCTTGAAAGTGCGATAGTATAGTTTTATATATGAAGACGCTTCACTGATTCGCTGCAGTGGGGCTTGGGTGCAGTAGGAAGAAATTATGCACTTGTGTTTGTGTGTTCGTCAATGGATTTTGAATCAAATACATTATACCTTCAACGAGACACAAGTTATATACCACCAATATCAATTTGTCAACCCATATTGTAAACCAAAGTTGTCTTAAGAGCGCACCGAGGCGAGGGAACGATTCGTAATTGGGAAATAATTACGTTCGTTTGATAAAGATAAAGATAATTTATTTGTCAAACATGCGTTTACATACAAATCTAGCATGCAAGATCTTAAATATACATAGGTAAACAGTCCGTACATGTTTTGCCTGACGAGGCGTACAAATTTTTATTATTACTATTACAAAATATAATTAATTCAATAGACATAACATTAATTCTTAAATTTTTTATGAGAATAATAATACTATAGAAATAATAACAATTTAAGGTTCAAGCATGTCAAAAGGTATCTGTCAAAAAGTTATTTATACTATAATAGCACTTGTCTGTTAATAGATTTCGAATCTTGTTTTTAAATTCTATATGATTGTGGTATTTTGTTGTATATTTTCGGGGCCATACAAAAAAAGCTTTTCCCCATGAGGGCAGTTTTTGCCGAGTGCAAGCAAATTTGTCTATTGTCACGTCTGTTACGCGGAAAAATGACAGATTTTCGTGGAAAGAGTTGCGGGTTAGACTTCACAAACGATGCAACTTCAAAAATATATAAAGACGGTAAAGTTAATACTTAGTTTGTATTTTTTAAACAATGGTCTGCAGCTTTCTGTCGATTGTAAGTTAAACAGCCCGAATACACTTCTTCTTCTTGATCCCTCGCTACATCGTTAATATCTGAACCTTTAGTTATGCGATTAATAATAATTAAGATATTTAGGGGTTCACTCTTTAGATCGTATACTATTTAAAAACGATTACTTGTAGCACCCTCCATAGATCAAATTGTATTAGCGACGATCGTCATTTATTTCTCAATCTATTTTTATCTTTAATAACAGTTTTCTTAATAACTTATCCGTAACATCCCACGTGCTCGCCTTTGTCTCAAAGGAGGTTCCTCCTTCATAAAGAAATTCGATTAAAATGTAACCCACTTCTCAATCAACTTTATGAGGGCGCGGGCGGAAGCACTTAGTGATAGTACCTACAGGGTTAGCTGTGTTGAGGCGGAACGCGTTAGGGAGAGGCAAAGTTTGCGCCCTCACGCCCCTAACCGCCGCCGTTGGAGACGCCCTGGGCGTCGGGAATCCCAGGCGGAAACCCGGCCACCATAGGCGTGGGCTTGCGGACGGCGAGCAATGGGTAGCTCGCCGTCCGATTAGGACCAGGCCCGGGTCGATGGCGCGTCGTGTTCCACGCGCGCCTCAAAGAGATGTCAGCACAATTGGCGGGGTCCGCTAGAACCGATGCCTGCCAGGGTTGCGGGTTAGTCCGAAAGGGATACCGGGACCTTGGCAACAGGCAACTGAAGGAACACGGGTGGGTTTTAGTCAGTAAAAGTCTGACACGCCCTTCCGCTCCGCCCAGACCGGGAGAAGTCGTTGGATGATTTCACAACCACAAAAAAAAAAAAAAAAGGTGTTAGCTGTGTTGCACTAACGTCGGGGGTAAATGATTTTATTTTCTTTAGGCTTGTTTTTCGCTTTCCAGTTATGTTGTTTTTTTTGTGTATCATACAGCTATACTAAAAACCCTGTCCAATCCGTGAGGGTGTTTTTAGACTCATACTGAGAGTCTATTAATGTGGTAATTTTCAGAAAAAACGAAAAAAAATCGCCTATTTTTTTTCAATGGAGAATTTTTCCGGATTACTGCATGGGGCGCGATCGTTTTGCGGATGTCTACAAGTCATTCCTCTGTAGAAAATTATATGTAATTTATAATGAAATTGGGGTGTTTTGGTACCAAACCGTGAATTCACACACCGTGAGTCACAATTTTTTTTTAAATTATTTTTGGTAATGTTATTGCGGTACCTATGCATCCCCTTTAGGATCGGACAGGATTTTTGTTACATGCTGTATGTATAGCCTATGTCACTCCCACAATTAAGACGAATTTTACGACACCCCATAAAATGTTAGAATCCAATTCTATCTAACAAAAGAAAAATATTTTCAGAGTATGACGTATTTACCAGTAATGAAATGCTTCCATTACCCAATTTGACAAGTAATCTAGAAGAGTGATCTATTAGAATCCCTTCAAATGAGACGGCCGTCAGTAATTGGTTTTCTGTCATAGGACGTCGCGTCGGCGGGAGCTGTTTGTGCTCAAACTAATCATGTATTAAATGTAGGATGATTTTGGTGATAATGAATGCTAAACTAGGTTATTGATAGGAAACTAAGTGTTGGATGTATACACGTATACCCACGCCTTCTCCCAATGGTGTAAGTAGAAACTACAGAAGGCCACCTGTTACGATCCTTATATTTATACTCCTTTTGCCTCGTCAACCTTCATACATCTTTTTTTTTTTTTTTAGGTTGGGATCATCCAATGACTTCTCCCGCTCTGGGCGGAGTGGAAGGGCGTGTCAGACTTTTACTGACTAAAACCCACCCGTGTTCCCTCAGCTGCCTGTTGCCAAGGTTCCGGTATCCCTTTCGGACTAACCCGCAACCCTAGCAGGACGTTCATACATCTGGTCATACACGCACGCCAGTTGCGAGTACTACGCACCTAACCTTTCTGAGGAACATCACCAATAAGTTCACTATTCAAATTCAAATTCAAAAACTTTAATTCGAGCCAAGACTCATATAGTAACATCTTCCTTAAAACTACGTGTTAGTAAACAATACAATATGGTGACACATGCAACTGACAGCAATGGATTATATAAGGACAATCCACTCTGCCAGCTATCATTTTCAGAACCCTGTTGGGGCTGGCCATGACTCGTGCCACCATTGATGCAGCGCGCTTGCGCATTATTGTATAAAAACAATCTACACGCGCCGCCGCAAACATCCCTGATGCACTGCAACGCCATGGCAACCCCATCAGTTTTCTGAACGCATTATTAAATTGGACACGCTATATACCTATATTGTGTTGGATTTATTTATTTATTTATTATTTATTTATAGTTAACTAAAACGGCACAAGTCCAATTACATTAATTAACATAGAGTTATAAAGATTAAAATAAAATAAGCATTCAAATAACATACAATACAAAAATTAAATTAAATTAAAGGAAGATCGGCAAGAATATATGGAAGCTGGTCTCAGCACCAATAACAACCACACATATGCCATTAGATAGGTATTTTAATATAATACAATAACTAATATGGCGGCTCAATCCAAATCGCTGTGTGAAAAAAGTTGTGGCGATGTTTCGCAGGACTGATCTGGACGCTAGATAATTGAAACCTTTGCATAGTTAATCACTTCTGGTGATCATAGTTTGAATGTTTGTAAATGTATATGCATTCTGATGATAATATGGAATCACTGAGCTGGTCTGATTATGGATCTGGACGCTTCGATAACGGAACTCTTGAATAGCCACCAGTAAACCCATCGAGTTTG
Source organism: Lithophane socia (assembly GCA_947522985.1). Lineage (NCBI taxonomy): Eukaryota > Metazoa > Arthropoda > Insecta > Lepidoptera > Noctuidae > Lithophane > Lithophane socia. Next base: position 1,711,665 of record OX383274.1, read on the forward strand.
GGCTTATTAGACGTGTCTCAGCAAGTTTATCCATTTTCAAGTTCCATTGAGTTGGTCTGATTATGAACCTGGACGCTAGATAACGGAACTCTTGAATAGCTATTCTCACTCGATGGGTTTACTGGTAGCTACCAGTAAACCCATCGAGTTTGGGCTCATTAGATGTGTCTCAACGAGTCCTGTTCATTTTACCAGATAACGAGGACCTGATGACTGATCCGGACGCTAGATAACAGAACTCTTGATTAGCTTCTAGTATACCCATCGAGTGTGGGCTCATTAGAAGTGTCTCAACGAGTCCTGTTCATTTTACCAGATAACGAGAACCTGATGACTGATCCGGACGCTAGATAACAGAACTCTTGATTAGCTTCAAGTATACCCATCGAGTGTGGGCACATTAGAAGTGTCTCAACGAGTCCTGTTCATTTTACCAGATAACGAGAACCTGATGACTGATCCGGACGCTAGATAACAGAACTCTTGATTAGCTTCAAGTATACCCATCGAGTGTGGGCACATTAGAAGTGTCTCAACGAGTCCTGTTCATTTTACCCAATGACGATGACCTGCTTCTTATACGGACAGTAAGTTTCGACTCCCAGAATACATATACTTCGTCCCATTGCTCGCTGGCTGACCCCGTGAGTGCGGACTTTTGACGCTTTGTTAATGACCACGTTTGAGCTCCATATTATAGGTGAGTGTGGAAAGCATGCTCATGTCCATGAGTTTCGTCCTTTCATATGGTGTTTCATTGACTTATCTTGTGTCGACTGAAAGGAGACTATTTGGCCGAGGCATAATTATATACTCATGGACAAGTTCAACCTTCACACCCCTATGTCTACCTACTTTGCGTTTCGCGCTGTTGGTCAAACATAGTCTTTATAATAAAAAACACAAATGGAATAGTAATCAGTTTTATAATTACATACCGTCATTCATAATAATCGCAAAAACGTACTTGTGTATGTGCTAAATGTAAAAAACAAACACTGAGTTTAAGAACTTCATTATCCAGCTTCCAGACCAACCATCAGGTGCTCTACATCAGATACAATGAACAGGACTCCTTATGACACGTCTAATGAGTCGACACTCGGTGGCTTTACTAGTGGCTACTAGTAAAGCCACCGAGTTTGAGTGACACATTTTAAGGTTCCAGGTCAGTCATCAGGTAAAATGAACAGGACTCGTTGAGACACATCTAATGAGCCCACACTCGATGGGTTTACTGGTAGCTATTCAAGAGTTCCGTTATCTAGCGTCCAGGTTCATAATCAGACCAACTCAATGGGACCATGTAAGTGTCTAGGCTAGTCATCAGGTAAAATGAACAGGACTCGTTGAGACATATCTAATGAGCCCACACTCGATGGGTATACTAGAAGCTATAATCAAGAGTTCTGTTATCTAAGGTCCAGGTCAGCCATCAGGTCCTCGTCATCAGATAAAATGGACAGGACTCGTTGAGACACATCTAATGAGCCCACACTCGATGGGTGTACTAGTAGCTGTTCAAGAGTTCCATCACCTAGCGTCCAGGTCCATCATCAGATCAGCTCGATGGTAGCTTAATATTGAAATTATTGTATTATCATCGCACATACTACACAGAAAATATTCAAAGTAGACCACTAGAAATTATTAATATTCAAGTGTTCCGATAACATAGTCTAGGTCGGTCCTGCGAAACATCGCCACAACTTTTTTCACACAGCGATTTCAAAAGAGCCGCCATAGAAGTTGTTGCTCTATATTAAAATGCCTATCTAATGACATAGGTCTGGTTGCTATTGGTCGTGGGGACCATTTTGTCCGGTCCTCCTTTATGTGCTTTTAAATAATATTAGTATTTAAGCACGCGATAGGGTGATCGCAGAACATTGTTTTTTTTACAAACTGTAGGTGTTGTGTAATTAATGAAAATAAAAATATAAACTTATTTCAATATTATTTGGATGATCGAACGACAAACATTTTAGTAGATAAAGAGCGTAAAGGTTCCCACAAACAGGCGCGATATCGCGGGTGCGACAAAGGTAGCGCTGCCTGTTGCACCCGCGATATCGCGCCAGTACGAGCCTTAATCCCCGTGCTATTTAAAAGCGATCGTCGCGCGCAGACTCGATTGTCGCGTCACTTTTTATTCGGTCGTGACAGAGGCCTCTTACCGGTTTTCCGAACAAAATAGTGACATAATGACCGCGAAGATCGCGTATATGCGCGACAATCGTTTTTAAACAGGATGCGGCCTAACCATTTTGGTTTATTAATGTGATATTTTTAGCGAATTTTTTAAGGTTTTTTTAAGAAAGTTATTTCTATTTCTTGTCAATCTCTTGTAATAATTGTGACTACCTTTAAAATATTAAGTTCTCCTAGTTACTATTTTATTTTATATTGTTGACCAAGCTCCTTAACCCGTCGTATGCCGTAATTACAGACACAATTAAAAATCCATTGTGTCTCTACGAGATCCGGCATACCACCGGTTATTAAAGATAAGAAAAATAACCACTCACTTAAATATTTTCCGAAGAAAAAATAGAGCAAGATGTAAAATAAATATCTGTATCAAGACAAAACCGCAGGACAGACTTAACGCATGCGTAGCTAAAGGCATGTAATTATGTATTCCACGTACTATTGGTTGGCGTAACAGAATGCATCAGCTGTTTCTTATCCGGCGCCATTTTGTAAAAGTCAGCTGACTTATACGGATAACTTTATCAGTGCAGGAGGATTTGGTTAATATATGTAGTTGCGTTGTCTTAAAAAATGTAATCATAATTAAATTAAACGTAAAAATTCGTGGAGAATATTTTTTTATTCTGCAGTTTCTGACATAATTACTAGGTAATAACTTTTTTTTTTTTTTTTTTTTCTAAGTTTGACTAGTAGAAAATGCCTCAGGCATTAAGTCCGCCTTTGTACAATATTTGTTTTTTCTTGTGCATAAAGTTAAAATAAAAAATAAATAAATAAATTACTGATTAAAACTAACTATACAAATAAACAATTGACTAAAATATGGCGTCGAAAAATTCCTCCGCATCGCTGTCGGCTGGTAGTGTACCCAAGAGAAAATTCGTTGGTTCATATTTCATCGAATGTCCAAAAAGAATCGAAGTATTGTTTCTTAGTTGGCAGACGTTAACCTTATTACCACAAAACTGTGTTTATAAGTTGTTTAGCCGAAACACCTTTTAAACACGACATCATGTTTGTTATTTCGTAAAAGAAATAATAATAAAGATGCAGTCGCATAAGCAAAACTAACGTAAATAATACTGAATGGATAAAAACAAAAGTTTTACTCTCATGTCTGTGATTTGAGTGAATTGAAGCAGCGATCGTCAACATTTGCATAATGTAATATATTTTTTTACCTATTTCAACAATGTGACACTAAAATGTTATGGGACTATTAATGATTTATATTTGGAAGTAAATGTAATAAAGAATGCCCTAATCACAGACTGAGAGAAGAATATCCCAGAAGTGAGAATAATATAGGCTGATTATGCACGTGGAAGTAGCTAACGGAATAATAGAAATCAAAGCAACACATTTTTTCGTCTCCTATGTTTTACTTGGTGCTGTAAAAGATCATATCATAATATTCAGGATTCAGGTCGCTACTTTTACACGAACACCGATACTTTCAAAACGACTACCACAAGAACAAAACTAGTATTTGAGTGAAAACCAAAGCTGAATTTTCAAATGGCCCGTAAAATGCCACGAAGAACACTTACATACTAATAAAAACTATTATCGAAAACTTATACATTTCTCTGTACAATATATTGCTAGTATTGGAAAACGTGTTTCGCAAAGTTTTGCCCGGGTACAAGGTTTAGTATAACATGGTATAACATTTTATTGGCTCTCCCACATACCGAGTTACCGAAAACTTCGGAGTTTTCTGGAATCCCGCCAGCATTTGTCGTGATAGACGACATTTAGAGAAATTGTAAGTTGGATTGGAAATATTTTGACTTCAAGTATGAAAGGGGATTTTATGCAAAAGTTAACGTCATGAGAACTTGAGCTTTTAAGTAATGTTTAAACTAAGCGACATTTGTCATTTGAAGAATAGACAAAGGATTATTTACTAAGCAAACGAGCGTTTTATAAAATTTCGCCTATTTCGTAAGTCTATATTCAACTGAAAAGTATGGGAAATATCACTTAACCGTTTTCTAATTAATTGCCACCAAAACACGTCAAAGCAATCAAGTATTTTTTTGTCAACAAACGCTCAAAATGAAATATTACACCATTTAGCAAAATAGTGAAGATCGTTTAAAGCGTGACAATGGACAGTAAATTGCAGTTTAACTAGAAAATTCATAAGACGTCGCTTTTATAATATGCATTGCGTGACAAAGATATTAATAATTTTAATTATTTGTTTTTGTTACCGAAGGTTGGCCACCTCGTGTAGACTGCAGGCAGACGTTAATGTTGTCATCTTTTTTGGCGAAAATATTTAGTCATTCGGTGGAATACCAATGCGCAGTGTGTGTTTTTCTGCTTAGATCAATTATTTTATTATTGTTTATCTTGGTACAAATATAAGCCAGTGTGAGTTCACAGTATCACCCTTAAAGTATTTGATACATTAAATATGTAATTTAAACTTGTGTAGTGGTTCTCGATAAGAAAAGGAAGAAAGAAAGCAATCCAGTTCAAGAGGATGAAAGCTTTGCTCTCTTCAATAATCATTTATTCCAAGATTCTAAAATTCTCGACGTATTTAATAAAAGATTTTATTCTGAATTCATTTAAAATGTTCATTATCTCTGATGGAGGACAAAATAATGTGTCACTCTTCCTCCCCCTATTATTGTAGCATTAGTCGCAAATTTTCAGTTCATCAGTCATCGCTTTGTGAATTTTGTGACAAAGACTTATTTAATATCTTTACTTAATAATCAATTTGAGTAATGGTACCTTTTGTCTCTAATTCGGCGAGAAATTCATGGCACTTTTTCATTGGACAATACATTACTGTTGCGGCCAGCAATAAGGGGATTGATGCACGATCGTGAAAATACACGTGAAACATACGTGAGTCCATCAATTCTTGATTGCGGCCAAGTCTTGTATAGTACTTTTCTCAAATAATGCGCGGAAATTCAAACTGAGTAAATTAAATAAAAAATCTAGAATCAATGGAGAACCACTATAATTTTTCATGCGCCAATACATTTTGTTTCTTCTTTACTGAAACCATAAAATCTTTAATAAGTTACCTCTTTGGTTGCATGTGTTGAAGTAAAAAGTTCGTTCTGTTTTCATTTTTTCCTGTAATTTATTTGGCCGCTAAACACGCTAGATATGGATTTTCATAGTAATTTTGCTGGCCGCATCGTCACTTGTTTTTGACCAGTACAGCAATTTTGATTTATCTCGAACGACGAAGACGAAGGTAGTCAAAATAATGCTCGAATTTCCAAGCATGTTTGAGAAAAATAATATTTGAGTTGACTAACACGTTGACCAAAGGGAGAGGGGCTCGTGCCTAAGTGATAACAACCGCGCGGGTCAATCGAAAGTTAAGCAACGCTTGCCACGGTCAATTCCTTCCGTGCCTCGGAAAGCACGTTAAGCCGTTGCTTCCGGCTGTCATTCGTGGATCTTTGTCAGTCGTTACGGGTCGTCAGAAGCCAAGCGCAAAACGGCCACGTAGTTGTTACGTATCAGTCAAATTGTATCAGTCCGATCTACAAATTGTCAGATTTAATTAAATAGCTATTCTATGCATGTTACTAGTAAAGAAAGTTAATCACACCTGCATTATAATGAATTAATAGTTTCATTTTCTTTTATGACACATAAAGTGCATTAACTGTAAAGATCGAATCGAAGATTATTTGTTTATTATTTTATTCAAAGAACAATATTAGTTTATGATATTTTTTTATGTTGACGAATGAAGATCTATACGAAAAGCCAAAAAAATGCCAGTTTCTTGAATATAAAAAATACAAACAATACTTTTCAATCATAATAATTACGGATGTAATTTATGGACAAAAATTGATTTACACTGGTGTCTTCTCAATCATAAAAAAAAACATTTGAAGCCACAATAAATCATAAAAAGCAAAGCAAAAATAAAATAAAATAATATTTAAAAAAATAAATGGAATACACCAATTATATACTGAGTAAATCTGCATACGCACTCTATCAATTATCCAAAAAATTAAATATTAGCACGTTACTGACAGCTTATCATGGACTAGTCGTTTCAGTGCTACGGTACGGAATCATTTTTTGGGGACAATCAACTGACAGGGAACTTATATTTAAGATGCAAAAACGCTGTATAAGATCTATGTGTGGATTAAAGACTACTGATAGCTGTGTACCATCCTTCAAATCACTGAAAATACTAACACTACCAGCATTGTATATATTAGAATCTGCAGTATTTATAAAAAGCAACCCCCACTTGTTCGCAAAAATGTCTGACATAAAAAGAATGCCAATACGTTCTCAATATTTGTCACAGTTATATAATATAAAATGCAAGACATCTTTAATGCAAAAGAGTTTTTTTGGCATTGCACCAAAAATTTACAATAAAATACCTGACAATATCAAAAATATGCCTCTAGTAAAATTTAAAAAAGCTCTCACATTATTACTAATTGACAAATGTTACTATAAAATTGAAGACTTTTTAAATGATAATAATTTAATACCAAAGACGATTTCAAGTATTGTAATTTAATGTAAACTAATTATTCTATTCAATTCCAATATGTTATTAATTTCATATTTAAAGTTCATAACTACGGATGCATGCATATTTTTTCTATAAATATTTGTATGTCAAAATTGACAAAACATAGCGCACTATCTAGTTCTTAAGATCACTCTAAAATGTTAATACCTATGTTTCACAAATAAATTGATTTGATTTGATTTGATTATATATTATACTAGCTGTGCCCCGCGGTTTCACCCGCGTAGGTCTCGACCCCGTGGGAATATAGGGAGTTTTTGCAACATATTTCACGTATGCTCCACTCCTATTGGTCGTAGCGTGATGTTATATAGCCTATAGCCTTCCTTGACAAATGGATTATCCAACACAAAAATAATTTTTCAATTCCAACCAGTGGTTCCTGAGATTAGCGCGTTCAAACAAACAAACAAACTCTTCAGCTTTATAATATTAGTATAGATAGATTTAAATTCTATTTCAGAAATCCTGAACAATCAATCATCACAAACTATGTTATTTAAATTAATAATACAAAGCGATTTAAAACAATGACAATAAATAAATGTCGAGCAAACGAATGTTTCTTTCGTAGTTTGTTGAAATTACGTTCAATAATTAAAATTAATTGTTCAGCATGTGTGCTTAATTGTCAGTAAGACAACAGAAGGTACCAGTAACAATGTAGTTTTAATCTCACCACCAACATGGTATCTTCTAGCATTCAATTAGTTAATTGCAAAAAAGGGGCTAAGCAGAATACCTTGAAATTGTTTCATCAAAATATTCAGGGTTTTTCTTCCAAACAATTGGAAATTGAATTGTTTTTAGAAAAAACAATGTTTGATATTATCTGCATAACTGAACACTGGTTGAAAGATTATGAAATGCTAATTAATTTTGAGAATTATAAAGTGGGCAGTTGTTTTAACCGAAAATCCATGCTGCGTGGAGGTTCACTAATCTTAATTAAAAATTGTATAAAATCTAAGACTCGTAAAGACATAGTTGAACTATCGGTGGAACATAGCATTGAACTGTCCTGTGTTGAGCTAGATAAGCATTATATAGTGTGCGTATACCGACCTCCTAATTATCAAAACTACTCTATATTTGAGTCAGTAATGGAAGATGTTTTGGCAAAACTTGCAACGGGTAATAAATCAGTAATCATTTGTGGTGCCTTTAATATTAATATTTTGGAAAATAATTCAAATAGCAGTAGATTATTAAGTCTCTTCAAATCATTCAATCTGTCAAATGTGTTTTTGGAACCAACGCGAATTACTACGACTACTGCTACATGTATTGATAATGTTTTTTGTAGCTGCAACTATTTAGATAAAGCCATTGTAAATTATCTCCCTTCTGATCACAGTGGTCAAACCGTTAATTTTGAGTCCAACACACCACTTCAAAAAGTGCAAATACAAACTAGACCGATAACATCGGGTAATTTAAATAGGTTTAATAGCACTTTAATTAGTAAGTTAAGTACTCAGGGCCTAAATATAAACAATGGTAATATTTTGTATGAAGAATTCTTTTCATTAGTGCAAACAGAGTTTAATAACTCTTTTAAGAAAAAAACGAAAACTATTTGCCCTAAGTTTTTATTCAGTGACTGGGCAACTAAAGGCATCAGGAAAAGTAGGGAAAGATTATTTGAACTGTATGGCCTTAAGCCGTATATTAACACGGAAACTTTTAATAAATATGTTGCTACTTACTCTAAAACTTTTAAAATAGTGTGCAAAGTAGCTAAAGCTTCTTTCATTAGCAACAAGGTTAAATCAGCAGACAATAAAATAAAGACAGTTTGGAAAATTATTAACAATGAAACTAATAAGAGCAAAAGGCATAATACTGATTACACACTGGACACTTCCCGCGGTCTCATTAGCGCTAACATCGATGTTGCTCAGGAATTTGCAACTTTTTTTACCAATATTCCAATTAAAACTACGGAAACTTTAAATTCCTCGCCCTCACTTGCTATTGATTTATTAAGAGCGAATGTTTCAGCCTGTCCTGTGGAATTTAAATTTAAACATATAAACCCTGTGGTCGTTGTAAAAGCTTTTAAGCAACTCAAGATCAAAATTACCGAAGATCTGTGGGGCATGTCTACTAAAGTTTGTCAATCCATTATTGAGACAATTGCACCCTACTTAGCTTTAATATTTAATTTGTGTGTGGATCAAGGGGTATTCCCAGATTTAATGAAGTACAGTAAAGTTATTCCACTTTTCAAATCCGGGGACAGCAAAGACACTAATAATTATAGACCCGTATCAGTTTTGCCGGTTTTCAGCAAGGTGTTTGAAAAAGTAATGTTAAATCAAATGCTCAATCATTTTAATCGTAATAACATCCTACACGATCAACAGTATGGTTTCACCAAAGGACGTTGCACAACTGACGCCGGTGTCACCTTGTTAAAACACATCTTTAAGGCATGGGAAGAGGCACAAGATGCAATAGGCATCTTTTGCGACCTATCTAAGGCTTTTGATTGCGTGAATCACGAAACGCTGCTCTTGAAACTTGAGCATTACGGACTGGGTAAACTTGCGCTTAGCTTAGTAAAATCATATTTGAATGATAGAATGCAGCAAGTTCAAATAAACGGTGTGAACTCATTGGGTTTAAAAGTTAGAATGGGTGTACCACAGGGCTCGATATTGGGTCCATTCCTCTTCTTAGTATATATAAATGATTTACCTCAACTACTGAAAAATCGACCACAAATGGTGTTATTTGCTGATGACACATCACTGATTTTTAAAGTAAATAGACATGCACGGGAGCTTGACGACGTAAATAACGCTATGTTCAAGGTCCATAATTGGTTTACTATAAATAATTTGGTATTAAATGAGAAGAAAACTAAATGCATAAGATTCACGTTACCGAATGTAAGAAGTAGTGATTGTCATGTTGTACTGAACGAGGAGATACTAGAATTCGTCGAAAAGACAGTTTTCCTGGGGATCACGCTTGATTCAAAACTACAGTGGGGTCCTCACATAACATCACTTGCAGGGCGACTAAGTTCAGCCGCTTACGCTGTTTGGAAAATCCGCCAACTAACAGACGTGGATACCGCGAGACTGGTCTATTTTAGTTACTTTCATAGCATCATGTCTTACGGTATTTTGCTGTGGGGACGGGCTGCAGATATTGATTCTATCTTTATTTTGCAAAAGAGGGCTGTCCGAGCCATATACAACCTCCACAGACGCGAATCTCTAAGGGAACTGTTTAAAAAAATTAACATCATGACGGTTCCTTGTCAGTACATATATGAAAACATTATGTATGTTCGGAAAAATCTACATCTTTTTAGTAAGATAAGTGACAGGCATAACTTTAACACTAGAAATAGGAACAAATTAGATCAACCACGTTTCAGATTGTCTAAAGTACATACTTCTTTTATGGGGTACTGTGTAAAATGTTATAATAAAATACCACTCATTATTCTTCAACTAAATGAGAAGAAATTTAAAACATGCATTAAACGCACACTATGTAGACAGGCATATTATAAGTTGGATGATTATATTGTAGATAAAAATGCTTGGCTTAATGCTGGTCCTGCTCCACAGGCACTAGGGCTTACTAGTTAAAATTTTTAATATTTGGAAGAGTTGCTTCCCCCTTTTTTTTTTCTGACTTTACAAACTTAAGTTTTTTTTTTTTTTTCTTTAAATTCTATTATTTTAATCTTTCATGTACATTGCAAATTATAGTTTTGTATAAATTAGAAGCATTTTTTCAATTTTGTAAATGTGAGTACCATGGAGCCGTTTAATATGGTATCATGTTTTATATTGACTTGAAAGAGCATGGCTGATGAGAGTATGTCATACTCACTTAAATGTCTCGCTGATGGTGGCGCGTGTGTTGGATCATTCGGTTCCCTACAAAATGGTTGAGCTGGATGGTGCTGACCCACGTGTCATGTTCGTGAACGGGCGCTGTCAGTTGAGACTGGTCATCTCTCATCTGCCAGGGCTTATTTTTAATCTTATATTTTGAATTGTTTTTGATTATTTTTCATTTGACATTGTTCTCACATATAGAAGCACCAAGAATACTGTACCCAGGATTTTGTAATATCTATATCCATTTTTAAAAGAGTGTCCTTGGAGTTTCTTGCCCGTTCTTCTCCATAGAGATCTACGATTTGGAATGGGCAACTAGCTTCAACTTTTTGACTAACTGACCGATTCTTTGACAATTCAAAAGTGCCTGTAAATGGTTTAATTGAAATAAATGCTTTGAGTTTGAGTTTGAGTTTGAGATACATTCGTTAAATCTCTGATATTAATATAGTTAAGCTCAAGTTTCATTAATAATCGTTAGATTTATTTTTAACTCATCATCTGCCTAGCATTTTCCCAACTATTTGGGATCGGCTTCCAGTCTAACCACATGCAGCTGAATACCAGTATTGGAGGGATTGCTTATCCGACCTCCACAACCCAGTAACTGGGTAATACGATACCCCTTGGTAAGACTGGTTGTCAGACTTTCGGGCTTCTGACGACCCGTAACGACTGTCTAAGATGCTTGAATGACAGCCGGGACCAACGGCTTAACGTGCTTTCCGAGGCACTAAGGAGTCTCGGTATGTAAGATGGTCACCCATCCCCGGACCAACCCCGGCAACCGCTCGTGGATGAGCGACTCACGGAACCGGGAAGTATGGCGGAAAAAGTTTCCTTTTTTTCCCTTCCCTTCCCCAGCAGTGCGTGATTCCGGGCTGGGGGCCTACTTCTACGTATTGATGCCACCATTTTTCCAGTGTTAGTGAGAGACGGAGCTATGCAAGGTCGCTAGCACGCAGTGGAATAATTATGGCATTAAACTTCATAGTACAGCCCCTTTTTTTTTTTGAGGGTGGAAAATCATCCAATGACTTCTCCCGCTCTGAGCGGAGTGTAAGGGCGTGTCAGACTTTTACTGACTAAAACCCACCCGTGTTCCTTCAGTTGCCTGTTGCCAAGGTGTATCCCTTTCGAACTTTCCCGCAACCCTGCCAGGTTCCCGCAACCCTGGCAGGATAGTACAGCCCCTGAAATGGTAATGAATTTATATCCAAGTGATCCTCGCTTAAAGCCAGACCCACAATGGACCTCCAAATTGGAAATCTGCAATCCCAAATAAAAATTGCATATCTCCCAACAATTTTCCATCGCTCATGTATATTCCGTATACATAATAGATAGATAATCACAATACTGGTATTCCGTCGCGTGTTCGACTGTCGTGGCGTACTTTCCACGCGAGACATTTACAAGATCATTGGAGCTCGAAAGTATTTTTTTTAGAGTTCCTTGTTACTAATGATTGAGCTTGTTTACTGGTTCAAGATTAGCAGCATTCGAGAAGAGATATTATGTATTTTTAGTGGAGTTCCTTATGACAGACTTCGTGTGGAGAAGTATTAATATCTTTTTGTCGGAATCAAGAGGCGTTGCTGTTTTTTCTTTTCAAGCAGATTAATATGAAAATAATTTTACGAGACTGACAGCCTAAAATCCGTTTTTGTGGCCTTGAAATGAAAGTAGATAAAGTAGGTAGAGAGAGCCTTAAAATAGCAGTAGATAGAATGTGAAAGGGCTGACACTGGCTAACTGAGACTATGACTAACTGCTACTGGGGAAGCGTAGCAAAAAGGTCTAAGGCCAATTCTTAACAGTATGTAAAAAAGGTTGTCAATAATGGTGCTATCTCAAGGCACCCTTTTGAACGACGAACGTTTTGTCCTTTTGTTTTTGGTGAAGTGGAGCTGATGGTGAAGTACCAAGAAAACTCCTCAACATAACTTTAAAAAAAAACGAAAATTCAAAAACAAAGATACCGCTTCCGAAATATTTATAATATTTTTGGAAGTCGGTTGTTTTAAAAAATCCTGTTCACCATTTAAAAGCATAAAGGAAAGAACACACAAATACTGTTTCTCTTTCACCTGACAACCTCAAAAAGGTTAAATTAAAAGGGGTTACCTATAAAAATAAAGTCACTAAGCATTTTTAGCTGAAGATTACACATAACAAACTTCAGTACGACTGTACAATATCTTTTGACGTCTCCTGAAAGTTTACTCCGAGTCGAAGACCTTTTGAACTTCAGTTTAATAACTTTTTATGAAAGAAATCTCCAGCTGTTCCCTTATGTACTTTCTTTTTAATATTCTGTCCTGTATTTGGGGCGAGTTTTTTAGTGTGAATATGAATCTATATTTAAGAGGTCTGCCTTTTTTTCTAGGTATTTGAATAGGACTTAGTCGGTGTGTCGGTGGTTATAACGGTAAAGTTTCTTGCCTATTCTTCTCCATAATAAAACTACCTTTTGGAAGAGGCAACAAGAATCAGTTTTATTTCTTTGTTTTTGGCGTTCAAAAGTGCCTTTTATGTTATTTGACAATTTATGTTTTATACGTATAGGTCGAGAAGTTATACAGTATCGATAACCTTCTTGACATGTTTTTCGGTGTTTTTAATCGAAGGTTCAAGGATCCACTGGTTCATCATATTTATTTATTTATTTAACCATTTATGCACACACATATAAATACAGAAAAGAAGAAAGGAACAGAAAAATGCGTACAAAGGCAATGCTTATTTCTAAAGAAATCTCTTCCAGCATACCTGCGATAGGAAAGTAGATAAAAGAGATGATAAGAAACCTTTTAATTAAATCTGAGATGCCTCTGACTAATGGTGTTGAAAACCATTACTAGGAAAGCTTATTTTAAACCGCGCTAGCATGCAGGAAGTAAACCTTGTGATTAAAGACCTACCTGGAAATAGTCTTAAAATCTTTTATACTTTATTTTATCTTTTCATTCTTATATGGATAAATATATAATTATCTTAGCCAAACAGGATAATCTTTAAATTCGAAACATTAAATCATTCGATATTTTTCCGAGTACCTAATTTTTGCGATCGACACGCTAAATAGAGGAGAGGATAATCTTTTACCTCTATACAGGTACATCTCTAGAGTAAAATAAATGCTCCTGCTAAAACTCCAAAGAGTCTTGTTAGATTTACCAGCAAATGATCTAAAGAGAAAAGCGACGGAACCAGTCCACCATCAAGTCGTTCTCGGTCAGTTTTTCACACGATTTTCCCCGATGTAATGTCGCGTTATTATTCATAGCTACCGTCGCTAGAGGACTCTCATTCTTTTTCAACAATTCTATGTTTATTTATGGATATCATAATTGGATTCCAATGAATTTGACGAAGATCTTGAAAAGAAAGGGGTGTAATGGGAAATTATATAAATAATATTTCAAAAATTCGCAAAAGGTTGCACTGCTGGTCTAGTGGTCGTAAAATGCTACTAGTGAGCTCAGATCTTGGGTTCTATTCCCAGGTCGGGCAAAGTGTTATTGAGTTTTCCATCTGGAATTTCTCAGTAGTTTATTTTATTGGATTATTTATTCTAATGCCCAAGCAAACACAGATTATAATAGTTTTATTTAAGTAGATAGTTCAGACATGACCTTTTGACTGACACAACGTAAAAGGATTGGATCTTGGCCAAAACATTGATGAAATTGAGATAATAAAAACAACTTTTGACAACACTCAATTGCTTTGAACTGTAGTGACCCCACGAAAGTGACAATGCTTTACGACACTCAGCGCTCACTGGACAGTTACTGGCTAGTATAATGTAACCTACATAGGTCACTCGTAAAAGAGACAAAGATCCAAGAAGAAATAATGGACCCTACAATGTTGTCGATCACCCTAGCTTTATGCGTGGCAGAAGGAAGGTGAAGTTCATATTACCTAGGCATTTGAGAATGCCAACAGAAAGATCAAATTGTATGGAGTTGACAGCAGCAGTCACGTGACATCTCTAAAGCTAATGTCAACTCCATACAATTTGATCTTTCCGTTGGCGTTAACGCTTACAGAAAAGGGATTTTGTCTATAGCCTGAGCTAATTAATTTATTTTAATTTTAAAATTTGGCGAAAGATACTGTGTATTGATAGCATACCTGTCTTTTTTGTTATAATCGATATCACTACGTTGAAGTACATACGTTGAATGCAGTCGGTATATTAGAGTTTCTTTGACATAATTGACTTGGAGCGTGTGGTTATTTTAATTGGGTGTTAGCCGTTCATTATAATTACATATGTAATTGATCAAAAACGATAAATAAGTGCACACTTATCAGGTTTTTACTTAAGAATCAATACGTGTGAATAAAAACCAAGCTATGTTTCGGCCATTACGTGTTTAGGCTCAGTTGCAAAAAGTCATGAAACATTTTCATCAGTGAATTTAAAATTGTCTATACAACATATCAGAAAGGTATGGCCTTTAAGAGTGTGGTATGTACAGACTATCAAACTGAAGAACTTTCTCCGTGCGCCCAACATGATAATCGCATCCATGGTAACAGGGTGTGCATCGATGTCCCTGCCACCCTGTATTATTGTCAGCTCAGAATTTGGGTACGAGTTTGGCATCTTCAGAGGCGTCCATCAGTTTCTATACTTTAGCGTGCTAAACAGGATATTTAAATGCCCCATTGGTTGTGGGACAACACCAAGATCTGTCACCCGAAGCACGGTAACGCAGTGTTTGTTGGTCAAAGTCAAAGTCAAATAATTTATTTTAATTAGGCACATAAAAGGCACTTTTGAACGTCAATAACAAAGAAATAGAACTGATTCTAGTTACCCCTTCCAAAAGGTAGTTTTCGTATGAAGAAGAATAGGAAAGAAACTCCACCGTTACTCTTTCAAAAAATGTTTTACAATATTTTGTATACATCACGATGCACCTAGAATAAGATTTATGTACCACAATAGGTAAAAATAATAAAAAATGGAGCAATGACTTTTATTATGAGATTCTCACATAATACAAACATTGTAAAAGTATCACAATATTCCTAACATTTTTACAAGTAATACTAATAAGTCAGTGCGTGAGTGCTGCTCCCGGCGTTAGCATAGTATCCACTAAGTGCTCACATTAATAATTATCCTCTTGACTGTCGAGTATATCTATGATCACTACCTACTAAATAAAGATTGGTAAGTGAGAGCTCAGAATTTCGTATCATCGTAAAAAATTATCTGTGGTAAGGTAGGATTTGAGATTGCCACAGATTGCCAGAATTGCTCAACATTTACGTGGTACGATGAAAATACGTAGCCTCATCAGAAATCTGTGTGTACGTGTAATGGCCGCTGAAACAAGGGAACACGCAACAGAAGGCTATAACTGAGAGCTTAGTGACAATGGAAGCTGAACAATGTACGCATTGAAAGCTTTTACCTGGTACCAGTGTAGCGGACATACGGATGCAACTGTTGAGAAACTTTTTTATTCAAATGAGAGTGTCGCTTTTATAGTTCGTTCGTATCCATTTTAGTTTAAATTATTCACAAAAGTATGAACATTGCTTCGATGGGAGTAATAATAGATAGTGTGGCGCCTGAATGACATTGACAGAAATTGTAAAAAAAAGGTGGCGCCATTAGTTCCGATTTTGGCCACGTGCCAAAAGATCTTGTACCGATGTTAATGTCCGGCACGCCTTGATTCACTCTGTTAGGTTTATAACTGGCAATTTATTTTACTACGGCGTGATCTGTGGTTTGAGATGAAGATGAGTTTTTGGAGTGAGAAAATGGTAAATTAAAAAAAAAAATCGTTAGGTGTGTAATTTCTTTCAAGAACTTAATGTTCCTCTTCTTTTTACTTACACCCGCCACTTGGATAACGGATGTTTTATGATTACACGATTACGAATCTTGATTTCGTATTTGAGTTGAGACTACCAACATAAAATGGGTTTTTCAAAGAAGTGTTCACCCATCTAAAACCCTGTATGTTACGAACCGTTCCCCATTCAAACAAGAAACAAAATTTTAAGGAATTTGCAATCACAGTCTCAAAGTCATATCGTTTATGTCTTTGAGACAGGAGAGGCATAAAGGATTCCATATAGAGTCTAGGTGGAACTCGGGCGCATTATGACTTTGTAAAGTGTAAGAACAATGTTGAAACGGAACTACCTTCACGGGGTATACTCGTAATACTAGCTGCAATCTACTATGTAGGACTTCATCTATGATGCCAGGCCAAGGGATTAATTTCTATGTCGAGAAATGTGAAAGGAAACTCGAGCTAACAACTGCACAACATACAGGGTGTAAAAAGGCACATTACTTGCTGGGAAATTACTTTTATTTTTGGTGTGAAAAACCACTGTTTACGGTAGTGCGCAACGTAACACACGCAAAGTTTATGGGTGCATGCAACGGTTTAGGGTTCGTGGGGGTATTTAAAATTAATTTATAACATTTAAAACTTGCTTTCTTTAAAATACATCTGAAAAAGTTAGAACTTTGACCTTCAATATCTCCGTAAGCAGAAGGTTCCCAGGTATGGTGCAGAAAAAAAAAACACATCACAATAACAACTGACTTTCGGCTTCGTTACGCGTCTTTTAACACCCGTTATTTACGAGGTTGAGAGCATAAATGATGATTTTATTTTGCTATTTCTTAAGCATATAGACTACTGCAATAAACTATTAAAACAGAATTTCATATAAAGTACAAAGGCTGACATAACCCGAAGAATTACCAAACTTTGGTGGCATTGGACAGGGCACATTGCGCGCAGAACAGATGGCCGATGGGGCTGAATGTTTCTGGAGTGGCGACCGGGTACTAGAAGACGTAGCGTTGGAAGGCTCCCCACAAGGTGAACCGATGACCATATGAAGGCCGCAGAATCCGCTGGATGTGAGAAGCACAGAACCCGTCGAAGAGGCGATACTTGGGGAAGGTATAGACCTTCCCCAAGTATCGCCTCTTCGACGGGTTGCTGAAAGACTTCCACTGCTGGACATAGGTCCAGCAGTGGAAGTCTTTCAGCTGAAATTATGATGATGAAGTACAAAGAAAAACGCTGAAAGGAGCAGTGTAAAGTGATATAAACGCCTGACAAAAATAAGAGTGCAAAATGTTGAATTAATTACTATTTTAAAGCTACAGGCGTTTTACTACGGTCTCTCTTAAGTTCAAAACCATATTTTTAATGTATCTCAGACTATAAAGCCATTTCTTTTAATATTTTATTACAACCTTAGTATGAAAGGCTCCGAAATATAAAATTTGAGTTTCCTCAAAGCACAATCACGTTGTAGATCGTATAAAACTTATAAAAGTCACGGGTCGCTTGAGTAAAGTCATAAAGTAACAGAAGTACTGAAATAGTGTTGTCCTGTTTATCTTTTGTCCCGGTTTTTGTGAGTAATCTGGACTGGAATTTTTAAACTTCTAAAATAAGACCTATCTAGTCCGATTTTTATTACGGTTGAGAGCGACTTTAATATTTTTAATAAATATGAAACAAGATCGGCTAAGTACTTTTTCAAAAGGTAAGTGCTTTGTGTAAAATGTTGCTTGAGTTGTAGAATAGAATACGTAGGTAATTTTTGGCAGCCTTAGTAACAAAAACCTCGGTTACCTGCAATAGTTTTTGCTTGAAAATCAATAGTCTGAACCTGGTTATCAAATATGGATACATTTTTACATTCAACAAAATACGTAGAACGTTGTGAAATGTGGGCGTATCTCCTATATGTGCACATCTGTCTAACCCTTCAGGGCATACAAGCTTTATGTTATGTTATGTAATGAAACAAAATAATTATTACTTAAATAATCTATAAGTGACATAATTTTAATCATAATAAATAATTATACATCCTCATGCCATTACCAACTGACCCATACAACATACTACATTATTACGGTCGGTTAGCTCTCATAGTAATTAGCGTGTGTTGCCAATTTTGTTACATTTTATTCACAAATCATCACGTTTTGCTGGGTCAAAAGCCCGTGAAATTGAAATATCCAATTTGTTATCGAAAATAAGGGCAGGGTTAAAATCATCATGATCAATGTGCGTTGGTTACCAAAAATGACTTTTACAAAAGCGAGGATACTGCCCATTCATACCAGAATAATTTCGACATCCCGAACACAGCATTTCTCTTCAGCTGTCTTCTTCGTGAACTACCATTTATCTTTTGCTCAACAATTCACTACATGATATCCTCTATATTCATGCAAGCGTAACTGCGTTACATTGACAAATGAATTCCCGCATTCCCAGAAATCCCGTATCCCGGGAATTTTTGTCACATCACTAAATTCCCGAGTGGTCACTCGAGACACATTTTGATGTTCTTATGGGGTGATAAACATCACTATATTTTTATTTCCACAAACTTTATTTTCTTTAGCACTTTGGGAGTAAAATTCTAAGTTTCGTTACAGAGTTTAAAGTCTGTCGCAGCTAGGATGTGAAAATAAAGTTTTCACAGAAATAAATAAAGCTTTCTAAAGAATTTAGTTGTTTGGATCCATGTTCCCGCGTAAGTCGCTCAAAGATTCTTCAAAAAGGAGGAGGTTCTCAATTCGTCTATATGTTTTTTTTTTATGTATGTTATGCGATTACTCCGCCAATTATGAATCGATTTTGATGTTTTTTTTTTGTTTGGTAGGTCATGCTTCACAGGTGGTCCATATAAATTTTATTAATTTTGCTTGCGTAGTTTTTGAGTTAGCTTCAATAATTACGTATTTTTCCTACTTTGCTATGTAGATGATATAATTATTTCACTCCGTCACTGTTATTTACATAGCAGATAACGGTATACGGATTTGTGTGAGGTAGGTACCACAACTAAAAAGTGAAAAATAAAAACTTTTTACAAAAAAAAACAACCGACTTCAAAAATCAAACACAAAAAAGTGAAAAATAACTTTAATTTCGGAAGTCGGTGGCAAAAAACGAAAATTGAAAAGCAGACACCGACTTCCGAAATTAAAGTTGTTTTTCACTTTTTTTGTGTTTGTTTTTTTGGAGTCGGTTGTTTTTTTTTTGTTTGTACTTAGTAGGTAGTTGACAAAAAGAGACTCCATTTTGATTCCTGCAAAGTGAACATTGTTATAGAATTTTATCTAGTAAAGAAAAGAGCTGATAACATTAAATATTGTTGTACTAGCAGTTGCCCGCGACTTCGGCTGCGATCCAGGATGAAATGTAGCCTATGTTATTCTCTAGGTCATGGTCTATCCATGTGCCATCCGTTCAGTCGTTTTAGCGTGAAAGCATAATCAGCCTATAATGTTCTCACTGCTGGGACACAGGCCACCTCTGTCCACCAAGAGGGAGTGGGCCGTAATAGGTACACCACGCGGGATCAGTGCGGGTTGGCAGATGTCGCATGTCTTCGAATTTTTGGTTCTAGGACATGCCGGTTTCCTCACGATGTTTTCCTTCACCGTTTTGAGAGCAGTGGCGATGAAATAATTTGCACAAAGTAAAGCGCCTTTCAGGGTTCGAACCTACGACCTACAACTCGTTGTCGTGGCCGTTACCACTGAGCCACCACAGCTCACAGCGTGAAAGCGTAACAAACAAATAAACAAACTCACTTTCGCATTTTATAAAAGTTAGGATTAGGATTACTTCACTGGCTCTGAGCAAAATGATTTCTGTGACAAATCTTCTTTAGGGCGAGTTACTTTCGTAAATTAACTTTTACAACCTGCATTCTGTTTTTCTTCAATACCGACAAAAGTAAAGTCGCAGAAGGCCGCAGGGGCTGAAAAAGGTCGGGAAATTAATTACTGTACTTTTTACGGCTCAAATTGAAACGGAAGTTGAAATAAAGCCTTCAGTATTTCATATTGAGTCTTTAATTATGGAAGTAAACAGTTAGAATTAATTTTACAGTTTGATATTACTCGGGAAGATAATTAATATTTTAACGCCTTTCTGTTGCTGTCACGATAGAGGAATTTGAAAAGAAATACAACTCCTAAATAAAATATACAGATTAAAAAGTGCACACTTTTTAGTATTTAACGTGACGATAATATCGTAGCCGTTCACGTCACGGCATTACGATATACAGGGAGGTGAAAAGTATGGAATAAAATTTAAACAACAAAAAAATATTTAAAAGAGTCTTTTAAATTTTTTTAAAGTGTCTTTTTAATTTAAAAGTGTCTTTTAAATTTTTGTCCACAATAAATTTATAACATGCGCGTGTTCTGAAAGAAAAAAAAATACGTTTACATGACGCAAAGATAGAACACAAACACAAAAAAGAACAAATAGGGGGAACGTGTCGCGGGTTCGATCCCCGCACGGAACATATATTTGTATGATCTGCAGTAAAGTAATAAGTAAGTAGTTGTTCCGGGTCTGGGTGTTAGTGTATGTGAGTTTCTATGTTTGTAAACGCACCCACGATACAGGAAGAAATTCTTAGTGTGGGGCAACGTTTTAAAAAAAAAAAAAAAAAACATTCGTCACATCCGCGCAAAACGGCCATCTCAACGGTTATTTCCATACTTTAACTTTTTGACAGATACCTTTTGACATGCTTGAACCTTAAATTTTTATTATTTCTGTAGTATTATTATTCTCATAAAAATCTAATAATTAATGTTAAGTCTATTGAATTAATTATATTTTGTTTGCTAAAATAATATAAAAAATTGTACGCCTCGTCAGGCAAAACATGTACGGACTGTTTACCTATGTATATTTAAGATCTTGCATGCTAGATTTGTATGTAAACGCATGTTTGACAAATAAATTATCTTTATCTTTATTTTAAGGTATTGTAACTATTCTATAGGTACTTACCTACATAACTACTCATCACCACACCAATTTATTATTTGTCTTACAATAAAATAATAGCTCAATGCTAAAATAAAATGATAAATAAAATGATATGTTATAATGAAAAGACAACCAAAATAAAAATAAAACAAAAGTAAATTATAAAATAATAACATTATTTTATACTTTACTAATTCACTTTTGTAATGTAATGATTATAAGGTATAAAAATAAAAGGTAACCAAATAAAATGTGTTTACCATTTAGGGCGACTGCCCAGGTTTCTATGCACCCCTGATTCCTACTTCGTACTTTTTTCTTCGGATGCCGTGTATCCGGACAAAGATACAATTTGTTTGTTCCGTTCCTCCGAGCGCGATTCTTGACAATTGTTTACTGGGAACCTTCCTGACAGGTTCTAAGTACCCATGTAGCTACGAGCCTCATGTAAAATGTTTATACACTTAATTCATAGTAACGAGCAAAGATCTTTTAGCGTCCTAATTTAGTGTACTAACTTGTAATCCGGGAGGGATAGTAAATGATAATAGCTATACGGTTCCATCGAAGGTTAAGCTACACTTGCCGCGGTTGGATCGTGGATGGGTGACCATGCCAAAACCCCTCCGTTCCTGGCAGCTAAGAGATGACCAGTCCCAACTGACGGTGCCCTTTCACGAACATGGCGCATGGATCAGCACCATTCAACTCAACCATTTTGAAGGGAACCGAATGATCTAACACAATGCGCTACCATCAGCAAGACGTTTGAGTGTGCTATTGGTCCCGGCAGTCATTCGTAGATCCTTGACAGTCGTCACGGGCAGTCAGAGGCCCAAAAATCTGACAACCAGTCTTACCAAGGGGTAAGACTGGTACCAAGGGGTAGGTAGGGGGGGTTTGAATTATAGTTGGGAAAAAGCTAGGTGGATTGATTTACCAGAAGAGTGTCATGTCAGAACATTAATTCCTATAAAAATTCAAAGCAGAAGCGTTAGCTTCTAATAATAGGTACTCCGAGAAATATATCCTGAAACTACCAGGTATTCATAAAAGAGAGCAAGTGGTGCTAAACTTGAGGACACTTCATTTTATTTATTAGTTGTCAATAAAAAGGTTGAGAATGTGCAGTAAATGTTTATGACTCTGAACTGGACTTGTGATGCATACAGTGCGTTTATGTGCTCCTGGTACTGATGCGTTAAGTTATTGGGTAAAAAGGAGTGTAAACTCTTCTTTTTATTTTATTTATTTATTTATTAAAACATTATGCACAAGTAAAAAAAAAAATACCGTACAAAGGCGGACTTAATGCCTGAGGCATTTTCTACCAGTCAACCTTAGGGTGATGCAGAGAAAAACATGGCAGGTGCAACATACGGGATAGCTAACTCGAAAAAGATAGCTTCTTTTTCTTGGGAGAATCACAAGCTTTAGGCATGAAATGGAAATCAGAAATATTTCGTTTATTCATTCATGTAAGTAGGTATGCTAGGAAGGAGGGATTTCACAATATGGCAGGCAACTGCCCAACGATTGATGTTGGAGTCTTGTATAAATGTCCATCCCGCGGTAAATTCTAATTGCGCGATGCAGGATGTATGTGACGTCAGGTCTTTGATGTAGGTTCACATGTACAAATACAAATACAAAATAGTTTATTGTGACAAAAGAAAATTACATTTCATTTATACGTGTTTGGAGCCTCCCTTTAAGCAAACAATGCCTGTATTAGAAGGCTCCGCTCTTTCACGTCATTGTCGTACACTTATACTAACTGGAGTTAATACAGTGTACTGACCTTACGGGTTTTATGGAATGCAAGTACATATTCTATCTACAATTCGATTAAATTAACTAATCTTAAGAAAAATAAAAAATAAAATAAAAATAAAGAATAGTTGCGATTTAAATGGCTAACAGTAAAAATATAAATAAAGCTTGTAAAACTTGTTCCTAGTTAGTGTATACGAAGTGGTGAATAGTGTGGTGTGGTAAGTACTGCGGTGTTACGTGTGATATGTGGTGTGATGTGTGGCGTGGTGCGCGATGTGGTGTGAGGTGTATGGTGTGTGTGGTGTGATGTGATGTGGTGTGATGTTGAGAGGTGTGGTGAGTTGTGCATGTATGTGATGTGGTGTGTGGATGTGTGGTGTTTTAAGTTTTAAGTTATGGTGTATAACATAATGTGATATATTTCGGCTACTCAACGTGTCCCAGGAGTGCCTCGGTTTCTTCATAGGTAAGCGGTTTTATCCAGTCTATTATACTTTTTTTACAGTTTTGGTAACTTTTATTATAAACATAAACATGTTTGTTAATTTTGTTATAAAGCTGAGTAGAGCGTTTATTGAATTGCTTGCATGCAAATCTAGTTTTAGTTCGAGGAACTTGGACAACTAAATCTTTTCTCCTTTTAGATTTGCCTATGTCATTATATGGTAGAGTTTTATGTTTTTTTAGTATAGTTTGGGTTACATACAGTTTCCTTACAGAGAGTAAATCACTTATTTGATATAAACTTGCAGTGGCGAATCTTTTATTTTTAAAATACATTATTTTTATTAATGCACGCTGCGCTCGTTCTATTTCTATGAATTTTGTTTTTGCTGCACCCCCCCAAATTGGAATACAATATAGTAGCACAGACTGGGCTAGTGCTACATATATTTCATTTAAGAGATTTCTGGGACGGTTCTTAGAGCTCTCAATTTTAGTTGGAACAATATGTCTCAGGGATTTAAAAATCCAACTAAGTTTCCTTATTCTCTTAGACACTTGCTCAAGATGAGGATACCAGGACAGTGCTTGATCCACCATAACTCCAAGATATTTAGTTACAGCAACCTTCTCAATGCATGGGCAGTTACAGCTCATAGTAGAAATGTCTCCACATGTGTGTACTTTTAGATCTAACTCTTCAACAGGCTGTGTACGGTTACTGATACTAAAGCACATGTAGTTTGTTTTATTAGTATTCAGGGAAAGTAAGTTACTTTTTAGCCATTTAGCTACCCGAGCCATACCTGCCTCTGCTCTCCGTTTAACTTCATGCCAGGATGAACCAGAGAACACAATAGATGTATCATCGGCGTACGAGAACACCTTAGCATTTTTTATTTCCATGTTACAAAGATCATTAATGTACAGGAGAAAGAGGGTAGGCCCTAAAACACTACCCTGTGGGACGCCGTATGATACATCTACCTGGTCACTGGAGTACTGTCCTATTTTTACTCTTTGTTTCCTGTCGGAGAGGTAGTCTTTGAGTAAACTGAGTGCAGTCCCTCGTATTCCGTTTTTTTCCAGCTTGTTCACAAGGATTGGGACAGAGACGGTGTCGAATGCTTTTTTGAGGTCTAAGAAAACAGACAGGCATCTGTTTCCTTTGTCAAGGTGCTCAGCTACAAGTGAACTTAACGCAGTTACTGCATCTTCAGTACAAACACCTTGCCTAAAACCAAACTGTGAATTTGATAAAAGATCAAACTTTTTTAGATAATTTGTTAGTCTGATATTTATAATTTTCTCAAGCACTTTTGATATCGATGATAGGACGGAAATAGGCCTGTAGTTGCTGACATCGTCGCTGTCCCCACCCTTATAAACTGGGGTAATGACGGACTGTTTTAGTGGAGCCGGGAAAACCCCCTGTTGAAAACAGAGATTGGCAAAGTGAGCCATAATGGGAACAGCTTCCTTTCTTATGTATTTTAAAAATTTTGTCGAGACATTATCCCAGCCAGGGGCACTGTCAGATTTTAAATTCATTAGAATACTATCTACTTCAGTAACATCCGTATCTAGTAGTACGAAGGTATTCAGTTGTGAACTTAATGTATTCGTTTGGTTAGTAGGAATATTATTTAATTCAGAATTAATTTTTTGAGCAAGTTGTTTTCCAATATTAGCAAAATAGTCATTAACGTAGTTTATTGACTCTATGGGGGTTGTTTTTATGTTTAGTAATTCTATGTTTTGACTTTTTAACCTATTTGAGTAAGTGATGTTTTTTATGTTTTTCCAGAGTAATTTGTTGTTAGATACTGATTGTGCAAGTAGATTTCTTTCATATTTTGTTTTCAATTTCTTAATTAGACTGTTACAGTAGTTCCTGTATCTAGTGTAAGTTATTTTTAATATTTCATTATGAGGGTCATTGCGATTTTGTTTTTGCAATTTATTTCGGTTTATGATACAGCGAAGGATGCCTGAAGTAATCCACGGTTTTATGATCCGTTTATTGCTTGGAATATTTTTTATATTAGTATTTTCATTTACAACGTTGGTTAGCATATTAATAAAACTATCGATTAATAAATTTGGATCATTACAAAATAACAGTTCTGATAAATTCCTTTCCTGTAAATCTTTTAAAGCTTGTTCATAATTTAGTGTAGTGCTGGTTCTATTTACGATTGGAATATTTTTTAACTTTGTTAGAGACATAAACGTTGTATAGTGATCAGTCACCGTAGTGTGCAGGATAGCGATAGCGATGAAGATACCGCCATAACACTTTTTAAAAATAAAGCAGCACCTTTGCCTAAGCAGTACCTTTGTACTCATATTATTATGTCGTATCTCTATGTATTTTACTGTGTATACAGCCTTACATATTATAAAACAAAGTCCTCCACCGCGTCTTCCTGTCGTCCTGTTCGCGATAAACTCAAAAACTACTGCACCGATTTTCATGCTCTATTCACCAATGGATAGAGTGGTTCTCGAGGAAGGTTTTAGTATATAATAACCGACATCCACGCGGGCGAAGCCGCGGGAATTAGATAGTAAATAATAAAATTAATAAACAAAGTGTAGTTGGTGGAAATACTGTATCCAATACATAGTTTGATCAATAACAAGAAGGTCTGTTCAGGTTTTGATCAAACTATTTGTATTGGATACAGTATTTCCACCAACTTCACTTTAATCAAACAATAAAACAGATAGTAAACGTATCAAATTAGTTTCAAAGATCAAAGGGTCAATTTCGACAAGTAATAAAACTTTTTACTGCTCGGTAAACGTTTTGGGCCATACCCTCATGGCTTCCTGTACAACTGGATAACAGGAAAAGTTTTCATATTATTAGTTTGTTTTCAGAACTATGATTGTGAAGCTGTTTGTTTATCTTAGGGACAAGTCATGGTTTGTATTCTAAGGAACAGCGTTTAAATTTTTATTTATATCGATATACATATTATAAAATAAAAAGGGAACAGGAGGCATAAAAATATTCGTTCGCATCGCTGTCAATGGGAAAAGTGCCCAAAAGGCTAGCAGAATTATTGTTACTCTTTGGGCTAAGAATAGGCCAGCCCTCTGGTCAAGTGAAGAGTCGACAAACCGCTTGGCGATTACCTGAAATACTCTATGAGCACTTGGACCCCTGCAGGCGTAGCATGATGCATTCTATCTCTACGAAGAATAGACATAGCTTTTTCTATACAAAGCGACATTTCGTTTCTTTATATTTGACATCGCACCATAGAAATCCTTCTACAATCTGTCATTTTGTCTTTCATTTCTAGCGATCTTTGTCTCGGTCTTTTTACAAGTAGACTATTTCGGAAGAAAGGTTTCTATCCTTACTGTCAAAATCACACTGACAACTGACATTTGTCCTAGATATTGAAGACAATTTAAATTCTATACAGTCGAATTATGTAAAAGAGTGAATTTCGTAAAAAGTGCAGTTGACTCTGTCTAATTTGCTGCCGTCGTACTGTCTACACGAAACGTGATTTTTGTCTACTCTTCCGTCGACAAAACGGTGCTCATGCTACGCCTGCTGGTGTTTCAAACTCAAATAAGAAAATAATTTCAGTTTGAAAACTTGATTGAATGGCATCTCGCACATTTTTCTTAGGGCGAATTTCACCAAACTTTTATACCGAGTATAAGTCTTATCCTGGGAATAAATTTTGAATTTTTGACAGTTTTTCCATACAAAAACTGTCAGACGACATTTTTATTCCACGGATAAAAGATATCTGACTTTGATGAAATCAGCCTGGTCCCTAAATCGATTATCGTAGAAGGAAATTAAATAGATACAATTTTTACTTATTATTATTATTTATTAAAAATTAAAAACTTTTGTACACATTTTGTAATAAATTATTATTCTAACTTAAATTAACAGTCATTATGATCTGTAATAAATAAATGCATTAATAGACAGTGCTAAAATATTAAAATAACTTAACTTTAAAAAATATGTTCTGAATTCTTATCAGGGAAGAAAATTACAACTGTCAAAAAAATTACAGCTGTAATTTAAATGTACGGACAATTATTTTGTACTTGGTAGTCCAATTTACTTATCAATTAATTTCCCTGATTGCACCTACCCTACGAAACAATACATGAATTCTAATATCATTTCAGTTTTCAAAAAATTTTGGACTTTTTTTGAAATCTTCTATAATAAAAATATTATTATGTATAAATATTGATGCTTTTCATTATGAATGTACGAAGGAAAACAAAAATATATTTTCGAAATAAAAAGATACGTAGACATGAGTGTACCGCATGCTGGGTTAAGCTTGATTCACACATTTATCAGTGAAGCCACCGTTCCGACACAGTTCCGGCACAGTGCAAAATATTCTTTCATACATTCTCATGAGACTACTAACACTGAGACACTGACACTGACAAGTGGGGATGCGTTCATAGAGAATGTACGAGTATGAAAGGATATTCTGCACTGTGCCGGTACTGTGTCGGAACAGTGTCGGAATGGTGGCTTCACTGATAATAATGTGTGAATCGATCTTTAAACAGGCACGTGTGAGCGTGGTAGATAATGATGTAATCACAGAATTGTACAAAATGAATATGTGTTACGGAGCAATGTTGTGGCGGCCAGCTGACGCCAATTATTGTTGGATGAACGACTTCTGAGGTTTTCATAAGCCATGTAGATCTTAGATAGTTCCACGTTTGATTTTTTTTTTGCTTCTTTGTACTGAGAATTTATGTCAAAAACCGGACATTAGGGATACAAATGGAATGGACTGTAGCATCGTGAATTTATTTACTGCGCGTGGAATAATAATGTCGGCACTTATAGTCCTTGTGGATAATGATATCCATTGAACCGAATTTATATAATAACGAATTTAAATTGTCTTTATTTCATTTTTCATACTTATAAATTATATTTTTAAATATTAGACTAAAAAATTATATAAAACATTTAAAAATATAAAAAATAGTAGCCCACCGGTATCGGGAACAGGGTCCAAGCTACCGGCGGTCAGGGCTCTAGAGAGAGGAACCTCCTAACGATGCGAGCCGTGTCCAGGAGTACAGCTCTCTGAATCAAGCCCTTAATCCAGCTGCCCAACGAGAGCCTCCTTAGGTGTTGGTCGAGGCTCTTGGCAATTAAGCCATTGGCTGATACGACTATCGGCACAATGATCGCAGAGTCCACATCCCACATGTCGACAACCTCGTGAGCCAAGTCAAGATAATAATAACGAATTTATTATTACGTTTGTTGATTTTGGAACTGGAAAAAAGAGTACCTATGAGAAGAGGCATTTGTCCTGCAGTAGGACAATAATTGGCTGGCATCATTACATTGCTACATTGGAAGAGCGATTGAATTCCGTACTATATCTGATTTTACAGTTTAAATAATTTTACTTTTATGAGACAAAATTGAAGATTGATCCTCCGATGTATACACGGCTACACATCAAGCTATACATTTCCAGTTTATCCTGATCTTGCATTGTATAGAATTGCCGTACAATGCGAGGTCAGCTTTTACATGATTTTTGAAGATAATTTAGATTCAACATAAATCAAATTGGGTCAACTCCACATTTATGACGACTATATTAAACTAATAATATTTATAAAAAAAATTGATTAGGCTTTGCAAAGAGGGCTGCCGAAAATCAAAACCTGTCAAAAATAATAATAAAAATATCAGCCTATTATTTTCCCATTCCAGGCTTAGGCCTCTTTTCATACAGAGAAGACATGCTTGCTCAAAACGGGCTGGCATAAAAGTCAAGCGATAAACGGTCATAACACTACACAGTAAATATAATTATAATTACTTTCTACTCTCTACTTCATTTTCCATTTAAATTACAAGTCTCTCAAAAACAATAACCTAAAATAAATTAAAATAAAAATGGCCGCTACGCCCTACGCCACAGCACCCGGTGCAGTAATATAACTCGGTGACGGAGTGGGCCTGTGCTTCATCAGGTTATAAGCCCTGTTGGAGGCCCAGTCCTTGCCGTAGCCCCCACTGGCTGAGTAGGCATAGTTGTTGTTGTAGTCGGCTGCTGAGTAGTCGCTGCTGTCACTGGCGCCAAAATACGAGTAGGACATCGGATGATGGTGTTGCTGGAAAGATAGAAAAAGAAGATTAATGAGTGTCCAGCTTTATCTGATGAACTGCGCGTTGGGTCGCTGTTGAATGCTTGACGACATTGCGGCAGATCAAGACTTAGATAGAGGGATGAATAGAGAAGTCCTAGTCAACCTTCGTCATTGTGTGTTGAAAGCGTCGTAAAGAAAAATGTATTGTTTTTTTACATACATTAATGCATAAACTCGCGTCTTCTTCTCATTGTTTTTTCTTTGAATTAATTTGTTGGGTTGAAACTTCGTGATACATAATTTAAAAATAGAACAAACGAGCACAGCTCTTAAGGTGTGTCCAAAGAACGCGGCAGCAACACGCAGCGTTTGCAGGAACCATTTCTGCCGCGCTATAATTAAGTATAAATGTTTGTGTGCGGCAGGTAGACAAAAGCGTTCGCGCGCGGCAGTCGCCCAATCACAGCTTGGCAGGCTGCCTTCCGTTTGGACACACCTTAAGATGCTTCTAGTGCCATCTGTTGATGATAATGAGAACCTTGGGAAAAGTCAATGACGGCCATTTTTCAGGCGGTTTTATCTTTCCCTTTAAAATAACGTTTATTGCAATCAGGAGCCTTTACTGTACGGCGACGCTATGTAGTAGATTTTAGGTATTATATAGTCCTGCAGACCGTATTTCGGCCACGGTAGCCAACGGAGACTAGCCTTCGGCGCGGGAGATATTTTAGTGCACAAGTGTATGCGCAGAACACAGGTGCACTCTCTCTTCTCTCACTCTCATAGTCCAATGGGACGGCAATCCGACACGACCGGAGAGAGATAAACGAGCCTATAAAAACTTTATTCTCTCTAAATATGTTATTCTCTCTATATCATTTTGTATGGCAAAAGTGTCAGTGCGTGGGTTACGCCAAAAATGCCACCCACACATACAAAAGCAATGCAATTAGCTTTGTCACCCCGTGTCACGTTTTAGTGAAGGGCGTCAAAAGAACGAGAAGAAAAATGATTTATTTTGAGGTTGCCCACTTACCGTATCGTGCAGTTATTTTTCTGAAATTTCTCAGTGGCAGTGATTTTGCAAGACTAAGACCCTGGAATGACTGATGAAGATTTTTCAAACTTTGACATATTCAGCGCATCGAATGCTATGATGAGTCATAATAATGACAAATCATAGTTGCACAATGCATACAAACTACTTGGAAATAATATGTAAAACATTTAATAAGTTGCTTATCATTGAATTGGAAAGTGGTGAGCTCAATAAATAAAGTTTTATGTGAAACTTGCATCGTTATGCGGCTATGCTTTGTGTAGGATGCATTTTTTTTTTGTTCCACTAATTAAATTATCGGGACTGAATCAGATTTATCCGATGGTTTAAAATATGACATGTTTTCATTTATCGTTTAAATCTAAGAACAAGTTTTAAAGACTTCGATATTGTTTCATATAAAACTTATCCAAAAAGTAGAAACTACAGGATCGGTTTGATATAATAATATATAAATGTTAAGCTACCAATGAGATTTATATCAAGAAGATTCATAACAAAATTATATTGTAACCAGCCAAAATATAAAATACATCCCTGCCTATTTAATTATACATTATAATTATGTCAACTAGCCAAAATACACCCCTGACTATTTGTTGCACCAATTATTAGACGGTTTAGTTTAACAGGAGACTGTTATGACCCAAAAGATGATGCACTAATTAACAACCCAAATCCAACAAACAAATATCTTCATTCAGCCAAAAGATGCCCACTGCTGGACATAAACCTCCCCCAAGCATCACCAGTTTGACCGGATCTGTGTTTCTCGCATCCAGCGGATTCCGGCGGCCTATAAACAAACATACTCCCCCACAATGTTCCGCGGTACTTGATAAACAATTTCGTACCAAGGCCATTGGTATCTGTAAAAGCTCGTATCAAGTGGATACAGATAAATTTATTTATTTTGATGCGTTTGTGCGGCAAGTGGTTGATAAAGAGCTGGGATTGCGTTGAGATCCTCGATGAGTAACGGCAGATACATGGAAAATAATAAGGCTGTAGGAGATATAAACTTTACAAAGGCAGATGATAAGAAGACTCGAAGAAAAAGAGAAAAGAAGGAAGAACATATTAAGGCCATGATCGGGCAGAATATAATTAGGCAATAATTGGCGAAGATTGGGAAAACGCTAATAAAGAAAGAAATAAAGAAGAAAGAAAGAAAGAAAGAAAGAAATGATTTGCGGAGATAGGGCACAAAAACATTGATTTGGCTAAAGACCCGAAAGAATAACTAAGAGTGCAAGAAGAAAACTGGGCAATGATTGGGCAGAAAGTAATTGGGAAGAAGAATAAATAAGAATGAAAGTGTCTAGCCTGAGGAAATTATAATGAAGTTCCTATAGAAATATTTATCGAATTTTCAATATTGATCTACGGCAAATTTTGAAACAATGAAAGTAATCCGATTGTAACAACAACTTGGAATCCCAAACTAATTACAACAGTAACTAATACAATAACAGCCAAAAACAAAAAGCTACCCACTCTACAAGGCCTAACTCTACAAACCTTACATCTTGGTCAAAATGTATGGCTTGGCCGTTCCATTGAACTATTGCATGACATTTTTATTTATTTGTGGCTTTTGTGAACTTGATAATTATTCAGATTTGTTACAGTTGTAAAGGCAATCATATCATTTGACTAATTAAAAATCCGGAGTCATACGTTTTAGGGCATAAATCGAACAGATTACGTGTGACTCCGGATTTTTTATTTGTCTGTCTGTGGTGTCTTGTTTATACCTTTTCAGTCGTAGTTGGGTTTTGGTTTTTATTACTTTAATTTTTTTTAATGTTTTTGTGGTATATATATTTTTGAAATGTGCTCATTAAGCTCTTTCATTTGATACCCGACATGGTACGATTAAACAATATTTTTTTTTTAAGTTCCTGACTTTATGTCCTCTAGAGGGCGCCATTATTAATTTAATGTGACGTCACATAGCCTATAACCAGCGGACAATCAAGACGCTTCTAACGATACCTCATTTGTCAAATTGTGATGTGTGGTTTAGAAGATAGGAGGGAACAGATGAACATTCATACATACATACATACATACCGGTCAAAATCATAACCGTCCTTTTTTCTTCGCCGTAGTCGGGTAAAAATAAGGTTCTATTTTTATTATCTTATTTATCTTTTATATAGATTATTTTCTATGTTGTGTAGGCTTAATGGATTGTTTTGTTGAACATTTTTTTATGTACCTGCCTTGTACTTGTTGAAAGGCCTACACTGTAGGGAGGAGTGCAGGCCTTTCAACAAGTACACGTCATACCTAATAACAGTGTAATTCGAAAATATTGTAAAAGCCAATTACTTCTAAGCCTTGGCAACCAACTTTACATGAAATGTTTTTGGTGGGATTATAATTGTTCATAATTATTCCCTTTCTGTTTAAAATTGCCTTCGATAAATACTGATTAAAACTGCAATGCGCTTCCATAATGGGTTCCATTGCTAATTGCTTTGGACCAATGAACCTCAATAAACGAATCAACGTTGATCAAACACATTTCGGCTTTATTGATTTCTGATTAAACGGATTTTGGTCGGTGTTTCATCACTGAAAACAAGGTACGTTTTATAGTCATTGTTGTGAAACTCACGAGTCACAAATTGATGCGTTTTTTAGGGTTCTGTACCTGAAGGATGCCAACCGAAACCAGATTACTAAGCCTCCGCTGTCCGGCCGTCTGTCTGTTAGCGAGCTGTATCTAACGAACCGTAATAGGTGCACGGTTGAAATCACAGATTGCGTCTTTTTAGTATTGCTATAACAACATTGGCATACAAGAAAAGTGTTTTTTCGGCATTTTTTGTTAAATATAGTACCACCGTACAATATTTAGCAAAAAACGCCGCAAAAACACGGAACCCTTCGTGAGCGAGTTCGATTCGCACAAAAACGTTGTTTTCCCTTCAGTATTCTTCATTTCGCCCGTTAAAAACCCATATTTTTAAGTGACCCACAGATAATTGCGTACAATCTCGCCTAAAATGACCACAATTGCCTACGCACGTGACGTCGCCCTCCATTTTGTGGTCGGAAACCATTTTGTGGTCACGGTATGTCATAAAATCTGGCGATAAGCCCCGATTTCAGTGAAAAAGTGCTTCAATATGCAATAACTTTTTGTGACACTGTTTCTTTTTGGCACCCAGTTCCTAATTAGGCTTTAGGTATTCTGTTTTGGTACGGTTTAAAAAAACGTGATAAAAATATATAACTTTTTGTTATTAAAGGAAAAATTGTTTATTTTGCACAAAAAAAAACGCACATTTGTGAATGTGCGTGAACTTGGCAGATCATTTCCCAGCAGAGCGTAAAAAAATGTGAGTTCTATTGGCATGCGGCTGAGTTCTAGAGTTCCTTATACTTAAAAAAAATAGTTCTGGCTTTTTTTCCCAAGAAAAGTCGAATGAAAATATGCTCTGCTAACTTCCGTCAGCAGATCAATTTTGCCAAAATTTAAATTTTAAACCTGATTTAGGTGCACAGTGGTGACCTCTATAGTTCCTAATACTTTTCCGAAAGAGTTCTGCCTTCCTAAATTTATAAAAAAATAAATTAAAAATATTAACCAGTTACTAGAAAAAGACAATCATTTTGATAAAACAGTCGTGAATGACGCAGTTTGTGGATTATCGTAGATTATTTTGGGCTATAATTAGTAAACAAGACCCCAGTAACAGAAAAAAAAACTAAAAGAATGCAGAAGTCTCACAAAAGTATCAGCAGAGCCTTGTGAAAAAGAAAGGTTAGGAGAAATCGAAATTTCATTCAGTGTTTAAGTTAGTAGGATCAAAAAGGAACTTGAGTAGAACTGAGGAGAAGGAAATCCTCATTTTCTGATGCACCTATAAAAGAGGTATCCGAAAAAATGCAAAAATAACCCAGAACTCCGACTCAGGGGTAAGCAGAGCATGGTTGAAAAATAAGATTAGTAGAAATTGAGTTTGAAATAAGTGTTTAATACGAAGGATCATAAAATAGAATCAGAACATCTGAGGTGCTGGAACTCCTCTATTCCTGATAAATCTATAAAAGAGCTATCCGAAAATATGAAACATAAACTGAGAACTCCCACTCAGATATCAGCAGAGCATGGGTAAAGGTTTGCGAAAGTAGAAATCGAGATTGAAAATTTGTGTTTAATACAAAGGATCATTAAAAAAAACCGAACATCTGAGGTGGTAGAACTCCTCGATTCCTGATATATCTATAAAAGAGCTATCCAAGAACATGAAAGATAAACTCAGAACTTTCACTCAGATATCAGCAGAGCATGGGTAAAGGTTTGCGATAGTAGAAATCGAGATTTAAAATTAGTGTTTACTACAAAGGATCATTAAAAAAAATCCGAACATCTGAGGTGGTAGAACTCCTCGATTCCTGATATATTTATAAAAGAGCTATCCGAAAACATGAAAGATAAACTCAGAACTTTCACTCAGATATCAGCAGAGCATGGGTAAAGGTTTGCGATTGTAGAAATCGAGATTTAAAATTAGTGTTTAATACAAAGGATCATACAAAAAAATTCCAACATCTGAGGTGGAAGAACTCCTTGTTTCCTGGTATACCTATAAAAGATCTATCCAAAAACAAAAAATAGAAACTGAGAACTCTCACTCAGATATCAGCAGAGTATGGGTAAAGTTTTGAGTAGGGTAGAAATTGAGATTGAAATTAGTGTTTAATACGAAGGAACATATAAAAAATTCTGAACATCTGAGGTGCTGGAACTCTTCGATTCCTGATGAACCTATAAAAGAACTGTACGAAAACATGAAAAATAAACTAAGAACTCTCACTCAGATATCAGCAGAGCATGGTTAAAGGTTTGCAAAAGTAGAAATTGAGATAAAAATTAGTGCTTAATACGAAAATTCATTAAAAAAATCTTAAACATCTGCGGTGCTGGAACTCCTCGATTCCGGATGCATTTATAGAAGAACTACCCAAAAACATAAAACAGAAACTGAGAGCTCTCACTCAGATATCAGCAGAGCATGGGTAAAGGTTTGCGAAAGTAGAAATCGAGATTGAAAATTAGTGCTTAATACGAAAATTCATTAAAAAAATCTAGAACATCTGAGGTACTGGAACTCCTCGATTCCTGATGCATCTATAAAACAGCTATCCAAAAACATAAAACAGAAACTGAGAACTCAAACTCAGATATCAGCAGAGCATGGGTAAACGTTTGCGAAAGTGGAAATTGAGATAAAAATTAGTGTTTAATACGAAAATTCATTAAAAAAAACCAGAGCATCTGAGGTGCTAGAACTCCTCGATTCCTGATGCATCTATAAAAGCGCTATCCAAAAACTTAAACAGAAACTCAGAACTCTCACTCAGATATCAGCAGAGCATGGGTAAACGTTTGCGAAAGTGGAAATTGAGATAAAAATTAGTGTTTAATACGAAAATTCATTTAAAAAAACCAGAGCATCTGAGGTGCTAGAACTCCTCGATTCCTGATGCATCTATAAAAGAGCTATCCAAAAACATAAAACAGAAACTAGGAACTCCCACTTAGATATCAGCAGAGCATGGTTGAAAAGCTAGATTAGAAAAAATCGACATATAATTAAGTGTTCGAGAAAAAAAGATAAAAAAAATATTAAGTAGCTCTTAGGAACTGGCACTCCTCGTTTCCTGAGACATCTATAAATAAGCTATCGGAAAACATGAAAAAGAAACTCAGAACTTTCACTCAGATATCAGCAGAGCATGGGTAAAGGTTTGCGATATTAGAAATCGAGATTTAAAATTAGTGTTTAATACAAAGCATCATTAAAAAAAATCCGAACATCTGAGGTGGTAGAACTCCTCGATTCCTGATATATCTATAAAAGAGCTATCCAAAAACATAAAACAGAAACTCAGAACTCTCACTCAGATATCAGCAGAGCATGGGTAAAGGTTTGCGATAGTAGAAATCGAGATTTAAAATTAGTGTTTAATACAAAGGATCATAAAAAAATCCCAACATCTGAGGTGGCAGAACTCCTCGATTCCTGATATATCTATAAAAGAGCTATCCAAAAACATAAAACAGAAACTGACAACTCTCACTCAGATATCAGCAGAGCATGGGTAAAGGTTTGCGATTGTAGAAATCGAGATTTAAAATTAGTGTTTAATACAAAGGATCATAAAAAAAAATTCCAACATCTGAGGTGCTGGAACTCTTCGATTCCTGATGAACCTATAAAAGAACTGTACGAAAA
Source organism: Lithophane socia (assembly GCA_947522985.1). Lineage (NCBI taxonomy): Eukaryota > Metazoa > Arthropoda > Insecta > Lepidoptera > Noctuidae > Lithophane > Lithophane socia. The sequence goes on from OX383274.1 coordinate 1,748,801, forward strand.
CATGAAAAATAAACTAAGAACTCTCACTCAGATATCAGCAGAGCATGGTTAAAGGTTTGCGAAAGTAGAAATTGAGATAAAAATTAGTGCTTAATACGAAACTTCATTAAAAAAATCTTAAACATCTGCGGTGCTGGAACTCCTCGATTCCGGATGCATTTATAGAAGAACTACCCAAAAACATAAAACAGAAACTGAGAGCTCTCACTCAGATATCAGCAGAGCATGGGTAAAGGTTTGCGAAAGTAGAAATCGAGATTGAAAATTAGTGCTTAATACGAAAATTCATTAAAAAAATCAAGAACATCTGAGGTACTGGAACTCCTCGATTCCTGATGCATCTATAAAACAGCTATCCAAAAACATAAAACAGAAACTGAGAACTCAAACTCAGATATCAGCAGAGCATGGGTAAACGTTTGCGAAAGTGGAAATTGAAATAAAAATTGGTGTTTAATACGAAAATTCATTAAAAAAAAACCAGAGCATCTGAGGTGCTAGAACTCCTCGATTCCTGATGCATCTATAAAAGCGCTATCCAAAAACATAAAACAGAAACTCAGAACTCTCACTCAGATATCAGCAGAGCATGGGTAAAGGTTTGCGATAGTAGAAATCGAGATTTAAAATTAGTGTTTAATACAAAGGATCATTAAAAAAAACCAGAGCATCTGAGGTGCTAGAACTCCTCAATTCCGGATGCATTTGTAAAAGAACTACCCAAAAACATAAAAAAGAAACTCAGAACTCTCACTCAGATATCAGCAGAGCATGGGTAAACGTTTGCGAAAGTGGAAATTGAGATAAAAATTAGTGTTTAATACGAAAATTCATAAAAAAAAACCAGTGCATCTGAGGTGCTAGAACTCCTCGATTCCGGATGTATCTATAAAAGAGCTATCAAAAAACATAAAACAGAATTTGAGAACTCCCACTCAGATATCAGCAGAGCATGGTTGAAAAGCTAGATTAGAAAAAATCGAGATATAATTAGGTGTTCCAGAAAAAAGGATAAAAAAAATATTGAGTAGCACCTAGGAACTGGAACTCTTCGATTCCTGAGACATCTATAAATAAGCTATTGGAAAACATGAAAAAGAAACTCAGAACTTTCACTCAGATATCAGCAGAGCATGGGTAAAGGTTTGCGATAGTAGAAATCGAGATTTAAAATAAGTGTTTAATACAAAGGATCATTAAAAAAAATCCGAACATCTGAGGTGGTAGAACTCCTCGATTCCTGATATATCTATAAAAAAGCTATCCAAAAACATAAAACAGAAACTGAGAACTCTCACTCAGATATCAGCAGAGCATGGGTAAAGGTTTGCGATAGTAGAAATCGAGATTTAAAATTAGTGTTTAATACAAAGGATCATTAAAAAAAACCAGAGCATCTGAGGTGCTAGAACTCTTCGATTCTAGATGCAATGGTAAAAGAACTACCCAAAAACATAAAACAGAAACTCAGAACTCTCACTCAGATATCAGCAGAGCATGGGTAAACGTTTGCGAAAGTGGAAATTGAGATAAAAATTAGTGTTTAATACGAAAATTCATTTTAAAAAACCAGAGCATCTGAGGTGCTAGAACTCCTCGATTCCTGATGCATCTATAAAAGAGCTATCCAAAAACATAAAAAAGAAACTAGGAACTCCCACTTAGATATCAGCAGAGCATGGTTGAAAAGCTAGATTAGAAAAAATCGACATATAATTAAGAAAAGATAAAAAAAATATTGAGTAGCTCTTAGGAACTGGAACTCCTCGTTTCCTGAGACATCTATAAATAAGCTATCGGAAAACATGATAAAGAAACTCAGAACTTTCACTCAGATATCAGCAGAGCATGGGTAAAGCTTTGCGATAGTAGAAATCGAGATTTAAAATTAGTGTTTAATACAAAGCATCATTAAAAAAAATCCGAACATCTGAGGTGGTAGAACTCCTCGATTCCTGATATATCTATAAAAGAGCTATCCAAAAACATAAAACAAAAACTGAGAACTACAAGTCAGATATCAGCAGAGCATGGGTAAACGTTTGCGAAAGTGGAAATTGAGATAAAAATTAGTGTTTAATACGAAAATTCATTAAAAAAACCAGAGCATCTGAGGTGCTAGAACTCCTCGATTCCGGATGCATCTATTAAAGAACTATCCAAAAACATAAAACAGAAACTGAGAACTCTCACTAAGATATCAGCAGAGCATGGTTGAAAAGCTAGATTAGAAAAAATCGACATATAATTAAGTGTTCGAGAAAAAAAGAAAAAAAAAATATTGAGTAGCTCTTAGGAACTGGAACTCCTCGTTTCCTGAGACATCTATAAATAAGCTATCGGAAAACATGAAAAAGAAACTCAGAACTTTCACTCAGATATCAGCAGAGCATGGGTAAAGGTTTGCGATAGTAGAAATCGAGATTTAAAATTAGTGTTTAATACAAAGCATCATTAAAAAAAATCCGAACATCTGAGGTGGTAGAACTCCTCGATTCCTGATATATCTATAAAAGAGCTATCCAAAAACATAAAACAGAAACTGAAAACTCTCACTCAGATATCAGCAGAGCATGGGTAAAGGTTTGCGATAGTAGAAATCGAGATTTAAAATTAGTGTTTAATACAAAGGATCATAAAAAAAAATCCCAACATCTGAGGTGGTAGAACTCCTCGATTCCTGATATATCTATAAAAAAGCTATCCAAAAACATAAAACAGAAACTGAGAACTCTCACTCAGATATCAGCAGAGCATGGGTAAAGGTTTGCGATTGTAGAAATCGAGATTTAAAATTAGTGTTTAATACAAAGGATCATAAAAAAAAAAACCATCATCTGAGGTGGAAGAACTCCTTGTTTCCTGATAAACCTATAAAAGATCTATCCAAAAACAAAAAATAAAAACTGAGAACTCTCACTCAGATATCAGCAGAGCATGGGTAAAGTTTTGAGTAGGGAAGAAATTGAGATTGAAATTAGTGTTTAATACGAAGGAACATATAAAAAATTCTGAACATCTGAGGTGCTGGAACTCTTCGATTCCTGATGAACCTATAAAAGAACTGTACGAAAACATGAAAAATAAACTAAAAACTCTCACTCAGATATCAGCAGAGCATGGTTAAAGGTTTGTGAAAGTAGAAATTGAGATAAAAATTAGTGCTTAATACGAAAATTCATTAAAAAAATCTTAAACATCTGCGGTGCTGGAACTCCTCGATTCCGGATGCATTTATAGAAGAACTACCCAAAAACATAAAACAGAAACTGAGAGCTCTCACTCAGATATCAGCAGAGCATGGGTAAAGGTTTGCGAAAGTAGAAATCGAGATTGAAAATTAGTGCTTAATACGAAAATTCATTAAAAAAATCAAGAACATCTGAGGTACTGGAACTCCTCGATTCCTGATGCATCTATAAAACAGCTATCCAAAAACATAAAACAGAAACTGAGAACTCAAACTCAGATATCAGCAGAGCATGGGTAAACGTTTGCGAAAGTGGAAATTGAAATAAAAATTGGTGTTTAATACGAAAATTCATTAAAAAAAAACCAGAGCATCTGAGGTGCTAGAACTCCTCGATTCCTGATGCATCTATAAAAGCGCTATCCAAAAACATAAAACAGAAACTCAGAACTCTCACTCAGATATCAGCAGAGCATGGGTAAAGGTTTGCGATAGTAGAAATCGAGATTTAAAATTAGTGTTTAATACAAAGGATCATTAAAAAAAACCAGAGCATCTGAGGTGCTAGAACTCCTCAATTCCGGATGCATTTGTAAAAGAACTACCCAAAAACATAAAAAAGAAACTCAGAACTCTCACTCAGATATCAGCAGAGCATGGGTAAACGTTTGCGAAAGTGGAAATTGAGATAAAAATTAGTGTTTAATACGAAAATTCATAAAAAAAAACCAGTGCATCTGAGGTGCTAGAACTCCTCGATTCCGGATGTATCTATAAAAGAGCTATCAAAAAACATAAAACAGAATTTGAGAACTCCCACTCAGATATCAGCAGAGCATGGTTGAAAAGCTAGATTAGAAAAAATCGAGATATAATTAGGTGTTCCAGAAAAAAGGATAAAAAAAATATTGAGTAGCACCTAGGAACTGGAACTCTTCGATTCCTGAGACATCTATAAATAAGCTATTGGAAAACATGAAAAAGAAACTCAGAACTTTCACTCAGATATCAGCAGAGCATGGGTAAAGGTTTGCGATAGTAGAAATCGAGATTTAAAATAAGTGTTTAATACAAAGGATCATTAAAAAAAATCCGAACATCTGAGGTGGTAGAACTCCTCGATTCCTGATATATCTATAAAAAAGCTATCCAAAAACATAAAACAGAAACTGAGAACTCTCACTCAGATATCAGCAGAGCATGGGTAAAGGTTTGCGATAGTAGAAATCGAGATTTAAAATTAGTGTTTAATACAAAGGATCATTAAAAAAAACCAGAGCATCTGAGGTGCTAGAACTCTTCGATTCTAGATGCAATGGTAAAAGAACTACCCAAAAACATAAAACAGAAACTCAGAACTCTCACTCAGATATCAGCAGAGCATGGGTAAACGTTTGCGAAAGTGGAAATTGAGATAAAAATTAGTGTTTAATACGAAAATTCATTTTAAAAAACCAGAGCATCTGAGGTGCTAGAACTCCTCGATTCCTGATGCATCTATAAAAGAGCTATCCAAAAACATAAAAAAGAAACTAGGAACTCCCACTTAGATATCAGCAGAGCATGGTTGAAAAGCTAGATTAGAAAAAATCGACATATAATTAAGAAAAGATAAAAAAAATATTGAGTAGCTCTTAGGAACTGGAACTCCTCGTTTCCTGAGACATCTATAAATAAGCTATCGGAAAACATGATAAAGAAACTCAGAACTTTCACTCAGATATCAGCAGAGCATGGGTAAAGCTTTGCGATAGTAGAAATCGAGATTTAAAATTAGTGTTTAATACAAAGCATCATTAAAAAAAATCCGAACATCTGAGGTGGTAGAACTCCTCGATTCCTGATATATCTATAAAAGAGCTATCCAAAAACATAAAACAAAAACTGAGAACTACAAGTCAGATATCAGCAGAGCATGGGTAAACGTTTGCGAAAGTGGAAATTGAGATAAAAATTAGTGTTTAATACGAAAATTCATTAAAAAAACCAGAGCATCTGAGGTGCTAGAACTCCTCGATTCCGGATGCATCTATTAAAGAACTATCCAAAAACATAAAACAGAAACTGAGAACTCTCACTCAGATATCAGCAGAGCATGGGTTAAGGTTTGCGATTGTAGAAATCGAGATTTAAAATTAGTGTTTAATACAAAGGATCATAAAAAAAATCCCAACATCTGAGGTGGTAGAACTCCTCGATTCCTGATATATCTATAAAAGAGCTATCCAAAAACATAAAACAGAAACTGAGAACTGTCACTCAGATATCAGCAGAGCATGGGTAAAGGTTTGCGATTGTAGAAATCGAGATTTAAAATTAGTGTTTAATACAAAGGATCATACAAAAAAATTCCAACATCTGAGGTGGAAGAACTCCTTGTTTCCTGATATACCTATAAAAGATCTATCCAAAAACAAAAAATAGAAACTGAGAACTCACACTCAGATATCAGCAGAGCATGGGTAAAGTTTTGAGTAGGGTAGAAATTGAGATTGAAATTAGTGTTTAATACGAAGGAACATATAAAAAATTCTGAACATCTGAGGTGCTGGAACTCCTCTATTCCTGATAAATCTATAAAAGAGCTATCCGAAAATATGAAACATAAACTGAGAACTCCCACTCAGATATCAGCAGAGCATGGGTAAAGGTTTGCGAAAGTAGAAATCGAGATTGAAAATTAGTGCTTAATACGAAAATTCATTAAAAAAATCTAGAACATCTGAGGTACTGGAACTCCTCGATTCCTGATGCATCTATAAAACAGCTATCCAAAAACTAATCTAACTAATCTAGCTTTTCAACCATGCTCTGCTGATATCTAAGTGGGAGTTCCTAGTTTCTTTTTTATGTTTTTGGATAGCTCTTTTATAGATGCATCAGGAATCGAGGAGTTCTAGCACCTCAGATGCTCTGGTTTTTTAAAATGAATTTTCGTATTAAACACTAATTTTTATCTCAATTTCCACTTTCGCAAACGTTTACCCATGCTCTGCTGATATCTGAGTTTGAGTTCTCAGTTTCTGTTTTATGTTTTTGGGTAGTTCTTTTACCATTGCATCCAGAATCGAAGAGTTCTAGCACCTCAGATGCTCTGGTTTTTTTTAATGATCCTTCGTATTAAACACTTATTTTAAATCTCGATTTCTACTATCGCAAACCTTTACCCATGCTCTGCTGATATCTAAGTGAAAGTTCTGAGTTTCTTTTTCATGTTTTCCGATAGCTCATTTATAGATGTCTCAGGAAACGAGGAGTTCCAGTTCCTAAGAGCTAGTCAATATTTTTTTTATCCATTTTTCTGGAACACTTAATTTTATCCCGATTTTTTCTAATCTTGCTTTTCAACCATGCTCTGCTGATATCTGAGTGGGAGTTCTCAGTTTCTGTTTTATGTTTTTGGATAGTTCTTTTATAGATGCATCCGGAATCGAGGAGTTCTAGCACCTTAGATGCTCTGGTTTTTTAAAATGAATTTTCGTATTAAACACTAATTTTTATCTCAATTTCCACTTTCGCAAACGTTTACCCATGCTCTTCTGATATCTGAGTGGGAGTTCTCAGTTTCTGTTTTATGTTTTTGGATAGTTCTTTTATAGATATATCAGGAATCGAGGAGTTCTACCACCTCAGATGTTCGAATTTTTTTTAATGATGCTTTGTATTAAACACTAATTTTAAATCTCGATTTCTACTATCGCAAACCTTTACCCATGCTCTGCTGATATCTGAGTGAAAGTTCTGAGTTTCTTTTTCATGTTTTCCGATAGCTTATTTATAGATGTCTCAGGAAACGAGGAGTTCCAGTTCCTAAGAGCTACTCAATATTTTTTTTATCTTTTTTTCTCGAACACTTAATTATATGTCGATTTTTTCTAATCTAGCTTTTCAACCATGCTCTGCTGATATCTAAGTGGGAGTTCCTAGTTTCTGTTTTATGTTTTTGGATAGCTCTTTTCTGAATCGAGGAGTTCTAGCACCTCAGATGCTCTGGTTTTTTTAAATGAATTTTCTTATTAAACACTAATTTTTATCTCAATTTCCACTTTCGCAAACGTTTACCCATGCTCTTCTGATATCTGAGTGAGAGTTCTGAGTTTCTGTTTTATGTTTTTGGATAGCGCTTTTATAGATGCATCAGGAATCGAGGAGTTCTAGCAACTCAGATGCTCTAGTTTCCACTTTCGCAAACGTTTACCCATACTCTGCTGATATCTGACTTTGAGTTCTCAGTTTCTGTTTTATGTTTTTGGATAGCTCTTTTATAGATGCATCAGGAATCGAGGAGTTCCAGCACCTCAGATGTTCTTGATTTTTTTAATGAATTTTCGTATTAAGCACTAATTTTCAATCTCGATTTCTACTTTCGCAAACTTTTACCCATGCTCTGCTGATGTCTGAGTGAGAGATCTCAGTTTCTGTTTTATGTTTTTGGGTAGTTCTTCTATAAATGCATCCGGAATCGAGGAGTTCCAGCACCGCAGATGTTTAAGATTTTTTTAATGAATTTTCGTATTAAGCACTAATTTTTATCTCAATTTCTACTTTCACAAACCTTTAACCATGCTCTGCTGATATCTGAGTGAGAGTTTTTAGTTTATTTTTCATGTTTTCGTACAGTTCTTTTATAGGTTCATCAGGAATCGAAGAGTTCCAGCACCTCAGATGTTCAGAATTTTTTATATGTTCCTTCGTATTAAACACTAATTTCAATCTCAATTTCTTCCCTACTCAAAACTTTACCCATGCTCTGCTGATATCTGAGTGAGAGTTCTCAGTTTTTATTTTTTGTTTTTGGATAGATCTTTTATAGGTTTATCAGGAAACAAGGAGTTCTTCCACCTCAGATGATGGTTTTTTTTTTTATGATCCTTTGTATTAAACACTAATTTTAAATCTCGATTTCTACAATCGCAAACCTTTACCCATGCTCTGCTGATATCTGAGTGAGAGTTCTCAGTTTCTGTTTTATGTTTTTGGATAGCTTTTTTATAGATATATCAGGAATCGAGGAGTTCTACCACCTCAGATGTTGGGATTTTTTTTTATGATCCTTTGTATTAAACACTAATTTTAAATCTCGATTTCTACTATCGCAAACCTTTACCCATGCTCTGCTGATATCTGAGTGAGAGTTTTCAGTTTCTGTTTTATGTTTTTGGATAGCTCTTTTATAGATATATCAGGAATCGAGGAGTTCTACCACCTCAGATGTTCGGATTTTTTTTAATGATGCTTTGTATTAAACACTAATTTTAAATCTCGATTTCTACTATCGCAAACCTTTACCCATGCTCTGCTGATATCTGAGTGAAAGTTCTGAGTTTCTTTTTCATGTTTTCCGATAGCTTATTTATAGATGTCTCAGGAAACGAGGAGTTCCAGTTCCTAAGAGCTACTCAATATTTTTTTTTTCTTTTTTTCTCGAACACTTAATTATATGTCGATTTTTTCTAATCTAGCTTTTCAACCATGCTCTGCTGATATCTTAGTGGGAGTTCGTAGTTTCTGTTTTATGTTTTTGGATAGCTCTTTTATGGATGCATCAGGAATCGAGGAGTTCTAGCACCTCAGATGCTCTGGTTTTTTTAAATGAATTTTCGTATTAAACACTAATTTTTATCTCAATTTCCACTTTCGCAAACGTTTACCCATGCTCTGCTGATATCTGACTTTGAGTTCTCAGTTTCTGTTTTATGTTTTTGGATAGCTCTTTTATAGATGCATCAGGAATCGAGGAGTTCCAGCACCTCAGATGTTCTTGATTTTTTTAATGAATTTTCGTATTAAGCACTAATTTTCAATCTCGATTTCTACTTTCGCAAACCTTTACCCATGCTCTGCTGATATCTGAGTGAGAGCTCTCAGTTTCTGTTTTATGTTTTTGGGTAGTTCTTCTTTAAATGCATCCGGAATCGAGGAGTTCCAGCACCGCAGATGTTTAAGATTTTTTTAATGAATTTTCGTATTAAGCACTAATTTTTATCTCAATTTCTACTTTCGCAAACCTTTAACCATGCTCTGCTGATATCTGAGTGAGAGTTCTTAGTTTATTTTTCATGTTTTCGTACAGTTCTTTTATAGGTTCATCAGGAATCGAAGAGTTCCAGCACCTCAGATGTTCAGAATTTTTTATATGTTCCTTCGTATTAAACACTAATTTCAATCTCAATTTCTTCCCTACTCAAAACTTTACCCATGCTCTGCTGATATCAGAGTGAGAGTTCTCAGTTTCTATTTTTTGTTTTTGAATAGATCTTTTATAGGTTTATCAGGAAACAAGGAGTTCTTCCACCTCAGATGTTGGAATTTTTTTTTATGATCCTTTGTATTAAACACTAATTTTAAATCTCGATTTCTACTATCGCAAACCTTTACCCATGCTCTGCTGATATCTGAGTGAGAGTTCTCAGTTTCTGTTTTATGTTTTTGGATAGCTCTTTTATAGATATATCAGGAATCGAGGAGTTCTACCACCTCAGATGTTCGGATTTTTTTTAATGATGCTTTGTATTAAACACTAATTTTAAATCTCGATTTCTACTATCGCAAACCTTTACCCATGCTCTGCTGATATCTGAGTGAAAGTTCTGAGTTTTTGTTTTATGTTTTTAGATAGCTATTTTATAGTTGCATTAGGAATCGAGGAGTTCTAGCACTTCCGATGTTCTGTTTTTTTTTAATGAATTTTCGTATTAAACACAAATTTTCAATCTCAATTTCTACAAACCTTTACCCATGCTCTGCTGATATCTGAGTGAGAGTTCTTAGTTTATTATTCATGTTTTCGTAGAGTTCTTTTATGGGTTCATCAGGAATCGAAGAGTTCCAGCACCTCAGATGTTCAGAATTTTTTATATGTTCCTTTGTATTAAACACTAATTTCAATATCAATTTCTACCCTACTCAAAACTTTACCCATGCCCTGCTGATATCTGAGTGAGAGTTCTCAGTTTCTATTTTTTGTTTTTGGATAGATCTTTTATAGATATATCAGGAAACAAGGAGTTCTTCCACATCAGATGTTGGATTTTTTTTTATGATCCTTTGTATTAAACACTAATTTTAAATCTCGATTTCTACTATCGCAAACCTTTACCCATGCTCTGCTGATATCTGAGTGAAAGTTCTGAGTTTATCTTTCATGTTTTCGGATAGCTCTTTTATAAATATATCAGGAATCGAGGAGTTCTACCACCTCAGATGTTCGGATTTTTTTTAATGATCCTTTGTAGTAAACACTAATTTTAAATCTCGATTTCTACTATCGCAAACCTTTACCCATGCTCTGCTGATATCTGAGTGAAAGTTCTGAGTTTATCTTTCATGTTTTTGGATAGCTGTTTTATAGATCCATCAGGAATCGAGGAGTTCCAGTACCTCAGATGTTCTAGATTTTTTAAATGAATTTTCGTATTAAGCACTAATTTTCAATCTCGATTTCTACTTTCGCAAACCTTTACCCATGCTCTGCTGATATCTGAGTGAGAGCTCTCAGTTTCTGTTTTATGTTTTTGGGTAGTTCTTCTATAAATGCATCCGGAATCGAGGAGTTCCAGCACCGCAGATGTTTAAGATTTTTTTTAATGAATTTTCGTATTAAGCACTAATTTTTATCTCAATTTCTACTTTTGCAAACCTTTAACCATGCTCTGCTGATATCTGAGTGAGAGTTCTTAGTTTATTTTTCATGTTTTCGTACAGTTCTTTTATAGGTTCATCAGGAATCGAAGAGTTCCAGCACCTCAGATGTTCAGAATTTTTTATATGTTCCTTCGTATTAAACACTAATTTTAATCTCAATTTCTACCCTACTCAAAACTTTACCCATGCTCTGCTGATATCTGAGTGAGAGTTCTCAGTTTCTATTTTTTGTTTTTGGATAGATCTTTTATAGGTATATCAGGAAACAAGGAGTTCTTACACCTCAGATGTTGGAATTTTTTTCTATGATCCTTTGTATTAAACACTAATTTTAAATCTCGATTTCTACAATCGCAAACCTTTACCCATGCTCTGCTGATATCTGAGTGAGAGTTCTCAGTTTCTGTTTTATGTTTTTGGATAGCTCTTTTATAGATATATCAGGAATCGAGGAGTTCTACCACCTCAGATGTTGGGATTTTTTTTTATGATCCTTTGTATTAAACACTAATTTTAAATCTCGATTTCTACAATCGCAAACCTTTACCCATGCTCTGCTGATATCTGAGTGAAAGTTCTGAGTTTATCTTTCATGTTTTCGGATAGCTCTTTTATAAATATATCAGGAATCGAGGAGTTCTACCACCTCAGATGTTCGGATTTTTTTTAATGATCCTTTGTAGTAAACACTAATTTTAAATCTCGATTTCTACTATCGCAAACCTTTACCCATGCTCTGCTGATATCTGAGTGAAAGTTCTGAGTTTATCTTTCATGTTCTTGGATAGCTCTTTTATAGATATATCAGGAATCGAGGAGTTCTACCACCTCAGATGTTCGGTTTTTTTTAATGATCCTTTGTATTAAACACAAATTTTCAATCTCGATTTCTACTTTCGCAAACCTTTACCCATGCTCTGCTGATATCTGAGTGGGAGTTCTCAGTTTATGTTTCATATTTTCGGATAGCTCTTTTATAGATTTATCAGGAATAGAGGAGTTCCAGCACCTCAGATGTTCTGATTCTATTTTATGATCCTTCGTATTAAACACTTATTTCAAACTCAATTTCTACTAATCTTATTTTTCAACCATGCTCTGCTTACCCCTGAGTCGGAGTTCTGGGTTATTATTGCATTTTGTCGGATACCTCTTTTATAGGTGCATCAGAAAATGAGGATTTCCTTCTCCTCAGTTCTACTCAAGTTCCTTTTTGATCCTACTAACTTAAACACTGAATGAAATTTCGATTTCTCCTAACCTTTCTTTTTCACAAGGCTATGCTGATACTTTTGTGAGACTTCTGCATTCTTTTAGTTTTTTTTTCTGTTACTGGGGTCTTGTTTACTAATTATAGCCCAAAATAATCTACGATAATCCACAAACTGCGTCATTCACGACTGTTTTATCAAAATGATTGTCTTTTTCTAGTAACTGGTTAATATTTTTAATTTATTTTTTTATAAATTTAGGAAGGCAGAACTCTTTCGGAAAAGTATTAGGAACTATAGAGGTCACCACTGTGCACCTAAATCAGGTTTAAAATTTAAATTTTGGCAAAATTGATCTGCTGACGGAAGTTAGCAGAGCATATTTTCATTCGACTTTTCTCGGGAAAAAAAGCCAGAACTATTTTTTTTAAGTATAAGGAACTCTAGAACTCAGCCGCATGCCAATAGAACTCACATTTTTTTATGCTCTGCTGGGAAATGATCTGCCAAGTTCACCCACATCATTTGTGACGTGCACGTTGTGTTAGATTTGAATTTGAATTTATTAAGTAATTGGATTTTAAGTTCGGTTGCTCTTGACAGAATTGTGAGTAAACAAAGACTTCTCTTTGCTCCTTGCCTAAAATGCGTCAGAGACATAATATTTGTAAGTCTTAAAATTAAATGGCTAAGAAAACCCATCCATTTCATACTAATGAAGTTACAAAAGTATGTATTGGTTACTCGGAAGGAAATCCTGTTTATCAATACATAATAAAATTATATTATACAAGCATATTCTTATGCCAATTTGGACGTACGGTATCCAACTTTGGGGCTGTACTAAACTAAGCAACGCTAAAATAATACAAAACTTCCAGAATAAAGTACTCAGGGATGCTGTAAATGCACCATGGTATATTAGAAATGACAACCTCCATCGAGATCTTAAAATGGAACTTGTCCCCACAATCATCCAAAAATTTCCTGAGGCCCACGAACACAGACTTCAAATTCAAATTCATTTATTTCGTGAACACAGGGTACATACAGTAGATGTTTTCATAAAATAATAAGATCCGAGCTGTGCTCCGCCAAAAGGCATACAAAATTTTAACAGGTTTTACATGCATAAAACATAACTATTTCAAAGTAGGTGATATCACAAAAAATATAGATTAAGTATGTCAAATTTAGATTAAATTGTTAAAAATATGTCAGTTAAATAAAGTAAAAGGGCCAAACAATACAAAATGAAAAAATAATGTCACTGATAATTAAATTCAAATCAATAATCAAAATCATTCAGTATGTCACATATGATAAAACAGACTAATTAAAATTTGTCATTTAAATATTCGTCAACAGAATTATAATACACCTTATTATTTAACAGTTTGAAAAGACTTCACCGACATGTGAATGTCGAGGCAATCCAGCTGCTAGATAACACGGACATAGTGCGTAGGCTAAAAAGAACTAAACCATTTGAGTTAGTGTAGTGTATAAAAAATAGTAACAATGCTGTGCTATACATGTAACACATGAACAAAGTGTTTTCATCAATTATCAGACTCTAAGAAAGTGCTACGAAATTGTGTAAAAGTGCAAATTGACACTATTCTTAGTTATAACATAATCTATCTCGTAAAATATTAAGTTAGAGTTAAATTGCTTATCAGCCTATTAGGCTAGATTGTAATCCATTACTAAGAACATTTGAACATTAATTGTTCTTATTAATCAAAAAAAAAAAAAAACAATGGATTTTCGAAGGAAAAACGCGAATCATTAATGAAAGACCCGTCGGACAAGTGCGAGTCAGACTCGCGCACGAAGGGTTGTGTACCATTATCCATAAAAATGGCAAAAAAAAACACGTTTGTTGTATGGGATACCCCCTAAATATTTATTTTATTCTGTTTTTTAGTATTTGTTGTTATAGCGGGAACAGAAATACATCATCTGTGAAAATTTTAACTGTCTAACTATCACGGTTCATGAGATACAGCCTGGTGACAGACAGACAGGGGGGCTTTTGTAATAGGTTCCTGTTTTACCCTTTGGGTACGGAACCCTAAAAAGGATTAACCTATATTCAACCAAAATAAATTATAACTAATAAAATAAATAAAATTTTCTTTCATTCTGACGACAACAGAAAAGTCAGGTACGAACACGGGTTTATTAATTGATATTTTTTCCTGGAACAGTGCAAATGAATCGTAGACCTGTGTCAGGAGGATTTTGAAAAGGGTGCCTTTCAAAATGTCCGAAGGAGGATTTATTTTTACTTCTATTAGTAAATACAGGAAAGAGGAAACTCCTTAATTATTTGAGGTGGGCGATAAATTAATCGGCTTGCTGGACAGTTATTAGAATATATAAATATAGATCAAAGTATTTCAAGATGAAACGGGTTTTATTTTCCTGGTAGGAAAGGTCACGTCCTTATCAGGTGACAAAATCATACGTTTCAATATAAAAAGACCTCCCGACCGTAGTTCGGCCACGGCGTGGCCGTGGGAGATATTATAGTGCACAAAATGTGTGCGCAGACCAATGACTATATAGCCTCCACAGGTGCACTCTCTCTTCCCTCACTCTCCGATGGGACGGCAATCCCACACGACCGGAGATAGAATTTACCTAGTAATAATATACCTACCTATTTTACAATATAACTAGTAACAGGAGATAAATGGAACCTACTCCAATTTTACTTGTGACGTACATAAAAGATATTAAAAAGTCCTGTTCTTTATAACTGAGATTAATAATATTTTCTACTATTGCTTTCAAGCTTTCTTACATCTCCAAATTGTTTAGCCTACTCGAATCCATACTTCACAGTGTGAGTTTTTTATAATGTGGACATATCGAAATGATTGAATGATTTAGATTTTTTTTAATGTTTTTTCCTTTCGATAAAATTAAGCAAAGATTCCCTCATTTCGATATGTTTAAAATAAAGACACACTGTATATACTAATAGTATAAATGCGAATGCGAATGCGCGCGGGCGAAACTACGAGAACAAGACAGTTTAAAACTTTGAACTATCTCAAAATTGTTCATAAAGAATTACCTTCTCATAACAATAGAACAACTTGTATTTTATACCTTGCAAGCCTTCAAAGTGCTCAGCACACTCGGCAGCAGCAAGGCAGCGATGAGCAGCACCTTCTTGATCAGCAGCACTGACAGCAGGATGGGAATTAGCAGCAACTTCAACTTGAGTACTGCAAACAGCGTCAGGAGTGGCACTATCACTGCTAACTTCTTCTTTTTACCTCGGGCTGGAAATTAAAAGGTTTTTGTTGAGCTCATTTTGATGAACTGAATATCTCTATATATAATTGATCGACCGTGACCAGTAGTAGATGATAATTATTTTTAGGGGTATGGGGTATGTGTTGTGTTGTGGCAACTGCCCAACGATTGATGTCGGGTTCTTGATGTCCATCGCACGGTACACTCTAATTGCGTGATGCAGGATTTATGTGACGTCAGGATTTTTGTGTGACGTCAGGACGTTGATACGTAGTTCGCATGTAGCCATGTAGATGCCGCCACATATTTATTGATTGATTTAGGGTCTCCAACAAAAGATCTACACAATAATACATGACATAAAAAAATTAAGGGCAACATCAGGTATTAAGTAGGTATACTCCTTCATTTACAGGAGACCAGAGCGTGCACAATGTATGACGACCCGTAACGACTGTCAAATATCCACAAGTGACAGCTGGCACCAACGGCTTAACGTTCTTTCAGAGGAACGACGGAATAAAAAATATTCTCTACGAAGAGACAACTTCTGTCACTTTCATTTTCTTTTACGTTCTCACCAGTGCGTATGCAACATTGATCCATAAGAATCCTAATTCATTATGGTCACAATCGTGCGACAAAAATCAAATAATTATAAAAGCCAAACATTTTACTACTATCATTTAAATCTTAACTTCACGCCCCAAATTCGACCATAATCGTAGAAATTCAATTACACAGTCATTTAGTTCGGACCAAAACATTTGTCGGATCGGGTCAAATCCCACGTCTTAACCCCAATACTTATGACCCCGACGATCTATGGTAATTACAATGATATGGTCATTATTTACGACTGTTAATTGCTGTTATTTATGGTCTAGTTTCATTGATAGGTCAATTTATGTTTGTGGAAATGGGTTATTGGTTATCGGAGTGATAACTATGTATTCGTTTTATGGTTTGAGAAGATGATTCATTTATTGGAGAAAAGCAACTTTTCTATTGTTATTACTGAACTTTATGATCTTTCTGAGTTAACTCGTTCTACAAAAATAATTTGTATATTTTTGTATACAATGAGTATTTTCGATAACTGTATTCATCATTATGAACAAATTTTACCTAGGGACCAACCGTGACTGCGAGAAATATTCTGCCGTTATATACATCTTGTCGAGTTACTATGCGAACATAAGTATGTGCGCCTATGTGTGTGTGTGTGTGTGTATAATTGAGGTGATTTAGTCGATGATGGTGCCCGGTTTCCTACAAGGAGCCTCATCTCGAGACCTGAAGACTTCCAGCACGTGTAGCATGACCACCGTAGAAACGGGTTTTGTCGACCGAAGAATAAACAAAATGGCAGACTTTTTATCTGTCATTTTGTCTATTCCTCCTATTCTGCTACAGCTTATTAACTAACCATTCGAGTCTAATTATTATCCGATACAGGGTGTAACAAGACCCATCACGTAGCCATTCATCACGTACACATTCTGCACCCATACTACGACGTATCAATGCCACCATTTTTCCAGCATTAGTGAGAGACGGAGCTATACAAGGCCGCTAGCACCATCCTTTTTTCGCAGTGGAATAATGATAGCATTAATAAGTAGCACTGAGCAAAAATTATTACGCGCGCGGTGGTAGTTCACGTAACGGTGCAGGACGTCCACGAAAACGTATATAACTTGTTTACGTGAAAAAAGAAAAATAAAAGTTGGACCTTGGACCTTCTACATCTCCGCAACCAGAAGGTTCGCTAGAACAGACCAGAAAAAAGAAAAATTGACTGGGAGTACAAGTTAACTCTTGGCTTCTTTACATTCCTTCAAGCATGTTTTTTAAACCTCTAAAATGGAATATCTAAAATTTTCATAAAATATGGTTTATAAAGTTTTTAATATAAATGGTTCAACATATTATTTTACTTACTTACTTCAAGCATGTAAAAACCTTATTCATGTTTGAACGATTTGCAACTCACATTATTGTGTCCTTTTACTCCTTAATAGTTTGATCTAGACATCACTTGTGAGGCGAAATTTTAGATTCTGCAGCAATACTTAATTCAAGCAATATTCCTTGCCAACAGTTTTGCGGTACAAACATGAACATTTTTGTATTCTCCGCAGAAATAAAGTTAAGAAATAGCTGACACCTACTTGGCTAAGATACAAACGAATGACGTGCCAAATGTTAAAAAACTCCGTCTTGATATATGATTGTTGAATGTTTAGTTTATAAAATCACAATAAAAGCATGAACTATATACAAGATAAAAACTTATTAACATTAACACCACGCTTTTAATTCCTGAAGGGTTAGGCCACGGATATCTATGGGTTAGGCAGAGGTGTAAGTAAAGAGAAGTCAACCAGTCCCGGTCTCCCCTACTATACAACATTATTTTTTGTTTATGCTAAACCCGAAAAGAGGTCATTGTACTCATCATTTTGAACAACTTTTTCTATGGGACCAATCTTGAAATCGCGAAAAAAAAATAAGCTGTTCCAAAATGTATGGAACGGCTGATTTTTTTTTCCACCTCTTTCGTCCTTTGACACCTCGAAAAACTAAGTTTCAGTTTAGAAGAGTCTAAGCATTAGGTACTAAAAGAACTTTACAAACCGATAGATTCTACGCGAAAAAGGTACCTACTTTTTAAGTGAAAAAGAGAAGTCAAGTCAGAAGACTTCGTAAAAGTTTCAAATTTTAGTAAAAGTTCGTTCCAGTAAATGATTGGAAAAGTGGAGACACTTTAGTCAATTAATTTTAAGTTTTATGTTAGTTTCTTTATTTACGTACACGTGATCATCTTAACTTTTATTTTACTTTAGCTTTTTAACGAATGGTTAGTACACACCTGATTTTGAATTGATTTCGCGTTTCTGGATACTTTTAGCCTTAGTTTTACCACCGTCATTGTTTTCAACATCTGGGAATCAAAGAAAAACATAGATTTTACTAGCTGCGCATATTTTTGAACAAAGTTCTTTAACGCGGCTTGCGGTGGGAGTAAACTGGCTGAAATTGTCACGTAACTAAAAAGCTTTATGCCCGAAAGGTCAGTTTCAAGTGTCATAAAGTTTTTTAATACAGAGCCATCTCTCTGTAAAACTTGAGATCATACTAGATGACTGTGCATTAATACAAAATAATAAGGAATGGAACTTCGTTCAAACCGGGTGTTCCACGACACCTCCTGACTTTTTTTTTTCATTCATTTAATTTTACTACAGAATTGGATTTTGGTGGTCGAGTCAATCTACAAGAAAACATGTTCTCCCATACGAAATGGGAATGCTATGGGAGAAAATGTCTTTGTAACTGAAAATTTAAGTTGGTCGATGTTTACTCGTTAACTTGTAGAGCTACCTAGGTACTTAGTTGTGCTAGATTTCCTTTTAATTTCGTTATATATACTACTGCCGTGATTTTTTCTCATCCAAAACCAACCATTTAGCTGACAGGGCATTTGGCACTTGACTCTAACAAAAATATGCACTAAAAGCTTAATATTGGGTCCCCACCTATGAAAATAGAGGACCTCGTCACTTCTATGATTTAACATTTCATAGGTGGGGACCTAATATTTCGCAAACGGATCTCTGAATCCAAAAATGGTTTAGACACACTCACAATATTTTTGAACGACCTTTCCAACGACACCCTATACCATAGGATAGACGAAAAAAACGAACATCCCCACTTTACGTGTAGAGGAGGTACACAAAAAAAAAATCTTTTTCCTGATTTTATTTTGACACTTTATCGGCGTAATTAATATGTACATCCATTCCAAATTACAGCTTTCTAGTACTAATCATTGTATTTGACATTATATACCTGCAATTAATTTCAACTCTTAGTGGCTTTTGTGGACAGGATTAAAATTATTCAATTTGTTACAGTTGTAATAGCAATCACTTCAATTGGTTTAAAGAGGTTTTTATTTTTATTTGAATTCTAATTTTATTATCATTAGTCTTTTAGATAGATTATTTTCTATTTGTGAATGTGAGAACGTTGTAGGCTTATTGGACTGTAGATTTATTGAACATCTTCTATTTTTGTTAAGTACCTGGTACTTACTTGTTGAAAGGCCTACATTGTCCTCCCATGCCTACCAACACTGTAATTTGAAAGGATTGTAAAAGCCAATTATTTTTAAAAGAGTAACCATGGAGTTTCTTGCCGGCTCTTCTCCATAGGAAACGACCAATTGGAACCGTGCACCTAGCTTCTGACGTTTCATAAGTGCCCATGTAGGTTTATGTGAAATAAAATATTTTGATTTTGATTTTGATTTTGACTAAGAGTCTCTGAGCTAAGCCGCGGGCAGACAAACATGGTGAAACATAAGGGTTCCTTGTTGACTATGGAACCCTAAAAACAAAGTAATACTCATTTAAAAGTCTGTGATCCAACGTGAAAAGACAAAATCTAACATCCCTAACTCATCCAACCACAGATAAACGAAATAACAAACTAATTACGTACATAACTCCTAATGTAAATAGCATTACCTCCTTAATAGCCGCAATCGGCTAAACACAAACAATGTAAACACTGCCAAATCTAAACACTGCCAAGAAGGGTGGATAACATCATTATCGGCGTGGATACTGTGCTCTGTTTGTCTTTGTGGACGACCGCAAATTGTGCCGTCACCCTATATCGTTCGAGGTGGGATATAATTGACATTACAAACGGACACTTTAATATTATTTATTTGTGGTATGAGATGTATAGATGAACTTTTCAACATAGGATTGTAGACTTTTAGCAATATACCTAGGCCTATTTTTGAGAATGAAATAATTAGCATAAATCCGGGATAATACCAGGGAAGCATTAGCCCAGTGCAACCATCAAAAATCAACCATCTAAACAAAAGTTGTGTATTATCTAAACTCTGACAGCAATCCAACAGCAATCTTATAGCAACGACAATAATCCCGCGTCTTATTTAAATGCAATCGTCGAGTGCATAATTATGTCACCGTTTTTTCGGAAAACTGCAAAACACCATCGGTCGGCGTGTCCACGCGTTCAGGTTCACCGAAAAAAAGTGACATAATATGATGACGGCGATCGCGTATTCGCGCGATGATCGCTTTTTAAATAGGACGCAGCCTAAAGATTACTGTGATTCTGTCAGAGATGCAAAATCAGAGGTAAAATAACTGTGAACAGACTGTAAACACGCGACCTGGTTTTTATGAATTAGGTTTGTAAATCTCAACCACAAACTCATTGCTCATTCTGAAAAAAATATTTTTCTTACCAAACTAAAAGTTACAAAGGGAAAACAAAACTGTGTGCTTAAACAAGGCCGGACTAAAAAATATTTTCTGCATGAGCGCTAACACACTGGGGATGCCATGGCGACGTCTCTGGCTAAGTAGCCATGACTAACTCTGGCTACCGTAGCCAAATGAGGTTGCCAAATAAGTAGCCAGTAATACGCGGGTGTCAGTCCAAGGGGCCAAGTCTACTAATTTACAAACGTGTCAGTGGTCTCGCAATGATCAGTTTTTGACAAATATGCCATAAAAATCTGTCAAAAACTCATCATTGCGAGACCACTGACACGTTTGTAAATTAGTAGACTTGGCCCCCTGGCGATCAGTTGGCCACTGAGTGAAGGAGGCTACGTGTTGCCAGGTAGCCAGAGTATCCAATCCCCACGTAAGGGCAGGTCGTGGCAACGTCGCCAGAACGTAGCCAAGTGAGATAACTGTCATACATTTGAATACGAATTATTTCGATAAGAATCCGACGACTTCGCCATGACGTCTCAGTGTGTTAGCGCTCTAGAACTTTCTAAAGCTTCTTTAATCTGAAATCAATATTTGTTTTGAGAATTATTGCTTCTCACTGGTCAACCTAGGAGGTGGCGGCTTAATCGGTCGGATGGCTTACTTAATTAAGGCATCTAGCCAGGGAATAAAACTTATAAACTAAGTGACAACACGCTAAGGGCAGCCCCTGTGGAGTACGGACCTTGGCTTAGGGCGTCGCGCGGGGATTCCGATCCAGCATATCCCTGGCTACTCGCAAGGACAGGTTGGATCGGATCAAGGTTAATTAGGGACGAATTTAAGCCTCTAAACAACTGGCCGGAGCGTGCGCGCAACCAATAAACTAATAAGTTATTTAACAAAGATGTTTACCGGTTAAAGCTACAGGCTCAGCGGCGCGGGTTGGCTCGAGGAAGGGGCCTAAGGGACTTAGAACTTAATATTTTATTTCGATTTTGTCCAAACGGTCGCCCGCGTTAATTATCCCACGGGAATGTATTACTAGGACGAAAAGTAACCTATGTACAAATGAAATAACCAAGTCTCGAGAAATAATGAACAAATATTCTCACAAAATAAATCGTAAAACACACAACCTCTCTTTTTATTATCGGTAAAAACCTTTCAAGCGACGGTTTATTAACTAGAAATATCTAAGAAGGGATTACTTGATATAACTTGGTTTAAAACGAATTTAATTTCCGATATCTTTTAACTCAAGCTGTCCTTGTAGCAGAACAGATAGGAATATTGTTATGAAAGCTTTTATAAAATTCTAGATTTTGCTCTCGACAAAATACACGGTAACGGTAAGGTATTTTATATTATTCACAAAATAATATTCAGGATGAAAAGTAGCATGTCCAGACGGATCCCTTTTTGTCAAATATTAAAAATGTTCAACAACTGTTTTATAATTTAGCGTTTAATATTCTTTTCAGACTGAAAGTTAGGCAACATTACAGTACTATTGTTGAAAAAAAATTAAACTACACTATCAACTATCAGATCGGGACAAATTCATTATGGACTCTAAGCACAATAGGTTCGTTATAATAGTCATCACTGCAATATAAGGTAAAAAATCCTGATTAACCGGCTAACATGAATCTTAGTAGGTAACCGACTATGGGTGGCCATAAAGGCTATAATAATATTCATTTATTTTAGGACGAGCCAACGAGCATATCCTCAATATATTTCGGTTTTCAATATTGGGGTTATCCCACAACGAGTGCAAAGAGTTCAAACGTAGAGAAAAGTTACAGAAGGTAAAGTAAACCCAGTCCCTGATTTGATGGTAACACGGCTACACATCAAGCTATACATTTCCAGTTTATGGTGATCTCACATTGTATAGGATTTCCGTAGAATGCGAGGTCAGCTTAAACTGTAATTGTATAGCTTGATGTGTAGCCGTGTGTACGAGCCAATCTAAGGTATAGATTGGCTGTCCTACTTGCCAGCTTTTGACTTTTTACCGACTTCAAAGAAAGAGGTTAAAATAATGTTCGTCTGTATAATATACTTATTAATTTTTTATTTTTGTTCATCGATGTTTTCGTGAATTGTCGACCGTTTTTGGAAATATTTTTTTTATTTTGTCCCATATTGTTAACTTTGCTTTGGTAGTTTTTGAGTTAGCTTCTATAAAACTTAAATCGTCTTTGTGTATCTTGATGATGTCCTGTCACTGTTGTTTACGTAGCAAATAGTGGTATACGAATTGGTGTGGAACCATGACTAAAAAATGAAAAATAAAAAGTGAATAAGGCATTTGTGAATTTTCAAGTAGTCAGAGTATATGTGCGCACTAAAGACCAACAGAATTTATTTTTTTACGAGACAAGTATTTGCACACATTTCCAGTATAAGCTGACCTCGCATAGTACGGAAATCCTATACAATGCGAGATCAGCATAAATTGAAAATGTATAGCTTGATGTGTAGCCATGTGTACGATAATTTGACATGATCTTGCACAAAAGGGTTCGGTAAGGTAAAACGCTTAGTCACCAGTTCACAACAAAGAACTTTATCCAAAATACAATTTTACCTAGCAGTTAGTTTATTAATGCTATATAATAATCAGTTCTTTGAGCTGAAATCAAGTAGATAATCAGGTAAGTTCTCAGAATTTCACCAGTATTCCTCATTGGTCTAGTAGTCCGAAGCGCAACTGCTGAGCATGAGGTCCTGGGTTCGATTCCCGGTTCGGACAAAGTGTTATTGGGTTCTTCCATCAGGAATGTCTCAGAAGCAGCCTGGAGTCTGGATTTGTACCCGGTTGATGGCTATAGGCCCCTTTTACATGGAACTTAAAAATTATTGGTAAAGTGTGGATCTAGACGTAGGTACAATAGGTATATCGACGTGGATGTACACACGGCTACACATCAAGCTATACATTTCCAGTTCATGTTGATCTCGCATTTAAAAGGATTTCCGTACAATGCGAGGTCAGCGTAAGGAAATCCTATACAATGCGAGATCAGCATAAACTGGATATGTATAGCTTGATGTGTAGCCGTGTGTACTATATAACTTATCCCTTCGGGAATACAAGGGTGATGTTATGATAAGTTACCATTCCTCGAAGTTCATAATATGCCTTTAGATTAAAATGTTCAGTGAATTGAATTTTCTGTATCAACTAACGTGTGGTTCAAGCATCAAACCGCAAGCCATCGGATCACGTAGACTAAATTTTTATTAGGGTTCCGTTGGTAAATAGCCGAGAACCCTTATAAATTGATTCACTCCATTAGTTTGTGCATTAGTCTGTAACAGCCTCAATTTGTGTTCCCGAAATGTTCTCTTTGCTTAATATTTGATGTATAGCGTTAAAGCATTTTTATTATTGGTTGTCGATATTATATTTTGATCACATTATGAGGCTTAGGTCCGCCGTACATTCGATATGAATTTGTATCGTACGTTAACATAATACGTACAAATCAAGCGCTCACACTGGTTGCGTTTTTGTCCGTTAAAATACCAGTAGTGGTACATTGTACTCACATGTATGATTCCAACATGAATGATGTAAACAACATATTGTAACAATATTCTGATTTAAAAGAGTGTCCGTGGAGTTTCTTGCCCGTTCTTCTCCATAGGAACCTACTACGCTTTGGAATGGGCAACTAGCTTCATATTTTCTGACTGACCGACCCTTTGACAATTCAAAAGTGCCTGTAATTGGTTTATTTGAAATAAATGCTTTGAGTTTGAGTTTGAGTTTTCGGATGTCGTCGTCGCGTACACGCACGACTAGCTCGCACCTAGTGTGTGAGGTACCACAGTACTCTGAAGATAATAGTCGAGATGGATCTTGCGTATTCGTACGTGTTCGTACGAGTCAAATTCGTCTGAAAACGCATTCAAAGTGCGGTCAGCTTACCTCAAGTTCGTGAAAGCTTTTTCAACTGAATCTTTTAAAAAGTGATTTCATTGACAGTTGTTATTTCTGTAGAACAAGCAAAATAATTAAAAATTATGGAAAATTATTAATTGAATTTTAGAAACCGGAGTTAACAATCGTCGTTTGCTGGAAATCTTTGGAAACTACGTACAAAATGTTTTTAGCTATAAAATTAAGTATTGACAGAACTATTCCAACAAAATATCAAATAATAAGCCACATCGAAAAATCAACTCAATTTCGATTCAACCATTTACTTTTGAATTGTCAAAGGAGTCGGTCATTCGGACAGATGAAGCTAGTTATGGAATATAACTAGTTTCAATTCAAAAGCGTAATATGTTATGAGAAGAACGGGTAAGAAACTCCAGGGACACTTTGATCGACACTTTAAATTATATATTGTTACAAATGATTAGATAGTATTAAATGAGTATGTATTTTAATTTTATTGGTTTTTAATGACTTATTGTGTATTTATTTTAATTTCATTGGTTTTTAGTGACATTTGTACGTATTTTATTTATATTTGATTTTAATAAGACGTGTACCTACTGTACCTATGTATTTTAATTTTTATATATGGTATGATTGCGTGTGATTTTTATATCAATTTTGTGTTTTATATCTCTAATGTAATTTTATGGACTTTGTCTGAAAATAAATAAATTATTATTATTAATTTCTAAGGTCAACAGTTGCTTTTAAACAACACTTATCGTGAAATCTACAGAACCATAATTCAAAGAAAAGTACCAAACATAATTATTATTCCAAATGTAACAAAACAACGAATCATGACGACAAACAACCTACTCATTTCAACAAACAAATTAATGAGGTATAATTTTCTTTGTAGTCGGCCATTTTGTTAAGGTCATTGGGCATGACTATGACAGGACAAAGAAGGTAACTGTTAGCTTGTCTATCACATCTTTTGTGAAAGTAATAAATGTTTGATGTGTAAAATGGCTGAACTCATTTTGATGCTTATCATAAATATAAAAAAAAGAAAACAGACGTTCATGACTTTTCATGAATGTCTATTTTTTATTAACCGACTTCTTCAAAAAGGAGGAGGTTCTAAAGAAGGATGGTCAAAGCGTACCTGACGACAAGTCGGTAGCGTCCCGATATGCCATAAATATGCAAAAATCCGTTATTCTTTAAGGTTTTAAAAAACGGAACAAATGTCTCTACAAGAAGCTAGAAAAAAAAGATATTTATATTTTTTGGTTTAAGTCATTTCTTTGATTTTTTTAGAATACCATGTTCAGAACGCACCTATTGACGATTCGTTTCGCAAAAAATAATAATTTGTACTCAAAGATTATAATTATTCACGTTTTTCTGAAGTTAAATGTAATTCAATTCTATAAATTAACTATTTATAGAATATCAAATCAACTAATGCTGTTTTTATTATTATGTATTGGATTCTTGTCTTACAAAAATCATGGTTCATAGTAAGTATCAGCGTTTTGTTCAATAACGTACAACGGAGCACATTCACAATATATCATCGACCCGCGCCATTGATTGACACCCGGCGATCATTCGCTTCATTCATAGTAATGAAAATAAAGTTTAAATTCATATGACACTGAAACTGCGCTCCGCTTCGCTGCCCTTCGCCGCTCTTTCGTTGTGTTTTGAGCCTTACAGACAGTACCTAGCGGCTAACTCTATGTTCAGTTAGAATTGAAATCAGTCACCTAGTGGTGGCCTAGCTAGAAAAAGCACCACTTGATTTTTTTTCCGTGTGTTAGCGCTTTGACTGATCAGTCCTGGATAATTATCTGACAGTCTGGTAAACACTGTATGTCGTTTGCCTAGCATTAAATCGACTTATTTATTGATTCTAACCTCAAAAGTATTTTTTGCATTATTGAAATATCTTTGCTATTTAGATATTATTTTCGAACGGGATGGTGTTAACTACATAAAAACTATCCAATCTCACTATAAGTCATTTCTGGACACTGAAAATTAAAGTCAGGTCCAGCGTCTATAGAAATTTGGCCGATGTTCTTTGTCTGTATGTTTTTTTTGTGTGTGTTTGTTTCGCGATTTCTCCGCCAATTATGAATTGATACCGATGATTCTTTTTTGTTTGGTAGATCATGCTTCTGAGGTGGTCCCATATAAATTGTATTAACTTTGCTTGCGTAGTTTTTGAGTTAGCTTCAATATTACCTACGTATTTTTCCCACTTAGTATAAATGGACGATGTTCTAAGTTACTCCGTCACTGTTATTTACATAGCAGGTAGTGGTATTCGAATTTGTGTGGGGTAGGTACCACAACTAAAAAGTAAAAACTTTACAAAAAAAAAAACCGACTTCAAAATAAATTTTACTTTAGTTTTTTTTTGTTGGATTAAGATTATTGATCGGTACATAAGTATATGAGCCTCTATTACAATCATGTTGTTATAAATTAAAGTCTCTTTTCGTGTCTCTCAGTGTGACCGCGTTCTTCTTCTAAACGTGCAGCGGATTTTGATGTCATTTTCACCATAATTTAGAGAATTTATTCCAGAAGGTTTATGTGTGTACATTCTACTACAATAAACTAGAACTAATAAAGAAATCTGAATGTTTTATCGTGTCGTAAAAACCACGCGAAGCAGGGGCGGGTTACTAGTAAAGAATATAAAGAATAAGCTATTTATTATTCACAACAATGCCTGAATTATTAGAGCTTTAATAGAAACTTTAGTGACAAAATGGAACGCATTCTTTTATTGTGTATAACTTTAATTTGCGATTAAACTCAACAAGAATTTGCAATTAGCACGAACAAAGTAAAAAGTTGTTTGTTTCTAATTTGTCAAGAGAATATACTATAGAATATAATATATAAAACTTCTAAAATTACCAATGATAAAGTGACTTCATGAGTTTATGACTTCTGAAATTAACAAAAAGTTAACAAACCAACCTTTGTAGACATCAGAGGCCCTAGACAAAGTGACATTCTATCAGCGATATCGATGATGGAAAAGGCAAAAATGTATAGGACTGACATAAGCTATCGAAAAGCCTATGTCAATCCTGTTGAAAGTCGTTGTAGAAATACGAAACGCTTTGGAAGCGATTGTCACTTGTCTAAGCCCTCAGAGAGCCTAGACAAGAAGTGAAAATCGCTTCGAAAGCGTTTCGTATTTCTGCAACGACTTTGACATACTTAAGCTTTTCGATAGCATAATAGTTCTATACATTTTTGCCTTTTCCATCATAGTAATCGCTGATAGAATATCACTTTGTCTAGGGCCTCAGAGCCGTTAGTTACGTAAGAAAACAAAACTCCCAGCTTACCGGCATCATCGTCTTCTTCAACAGTTCTCGCGCCTTCAGGTAGATTCACCTTCAATCCTTTCACCTTGAAGAACTCTTGTACCAACTTCATAAAATACTTCGCAAATTCTGCCCATTCTGATAAGAAACTCCGTGCTTCATTTGTTTGTACTAGATTCGCTTCTTTTGTCTCCTTAATTCCTAATCTCTCTATAGTCTCATCATCTAGAGGAACTAAGCTTACAATGCTGTTAGCTTTGATAGTGTCGTTTTTATTTAGACTGTCTCCAAAAATGGCTTTTTTGGCTATTTTTACGGCTTTGTATTTGACACAGGATAGTGCTTCTCCTCTGAGGAAGCAGCCATCTTTGACGTAGCGGAGGTACCCGTCTTCTATTGTGTTGATGTTTTGTAGTGTGGCTAGCAGGAGGAGAGTTTGGAGAAGAAGTGCTGGCTTGAGTGAGGTCATCGTGGTATCTGTTAAAAGAAATAGAAAATGCATCAATTATGAAATAAATACATAAACATTTTATCCTAAAATGTAAAGAAAAAAAACCAGCCAAGTGCGAGTCGGACTCGCGCACGAAGAGTTCCGTACCGTTATCTATAAAAACGGCAAAATTGTTATAGCGACAACATCATCTGTGAAAATTTCAACTGCTTAACTATCACGGTTCATGAGATACAGCCTGGTGACAGACGAACGGGCGGACAGCGGAGCCTTAGTAATAGGGTCCCGTTTTACCCTTTGGGTACGGAACTCTAAAAAGATAGAGTATGATAATAACATCGTTCACCAGTGTGATAAACAATTTCAATACAATGGTTTTCTCTTGGATTCTACAGCATAAGTAAAATAATCACCCTGTAAGGTGCTGGGCCACAGGTCTCGTCTCTGTGAGAGGGAATGGTCCATAATCCACCACCCGGGCCCAGTGCGGATGTCACATGTCTTTGATTTTTTTTTTAAATAGAACATTTGCTCACGTTGTTTTCCTTCACCGTGGCGATCAAATAAATTGCACGAAGTAAAGTGCCTGCCTGAGTTTGAACCCATAACCTACGCGTAAGTGGAGCCATTTCCACTGGATCACCACTAATCCAATTTCTAAAGAAAATGGATAAATATTTTCATAAGAGCACAATCTTATGTCGACTGAATAATGTTTTCTTTGTTGTGACAAACATTGTAGAATCTGGTGAATTACTTTTTGTAAAACAATGACAAAACTTTTATAATATGATTTACTGATTCCAAGGGCATATTCTTTATCGTCAATTTGGCATGAAACAAGACTTCCTTTATAGCGACAAAGGCTGTTTCTCTTTATTTAAAGACCATTAAGCAGACTGAAAGTTTTCTACATTGTAAAGTTTAACGATAAGTGGAATTTAATGTGCGTTCACGGTTCTTTCATACAAAGTTTAGTTTGTGGTTTCATTTGGAATATCAGTAGATAAGGAAACAGAGGCCCTGGACAAAGTGACATTCTATAAGCGATAACTATGATGGCAAAAGCAAAAATGTATACGACTGACATAAGCTATCGAAATCCGTTCAGTGGTTCAGGCGTGAAAAGGTAACATCATAGACAGACAGACTTACTTTCGTATTTATAATATTAGTATGGATGTTACTCAGTGATAATATAACATTCTAATGGTGAAAGAATTTTTTAAATCGGTCTAGTAGTTTATAAGTTTATTAATTACAAAAAAAATACAAATCTTTTCTCTTTATAATATTTGTGTAGAAAGAAAAAATTGTTAAAGCAAGGTTCTCAATATCACACGAGCATCTTTAAGTACAAATTATTTAAGCATATTAATATAATTATTTACTTTTACCTACACTTAGAACCTTGCTGAAAGAAATAATCTAGGTACTAATTAATGTCTGTTGAATGTCTTCTACTTAATTAATGAGTTTCAAGGCAGCTTTGTATTTCCTTAGGTCCTGAAAGAAACCTGAAAAGTAGTTTTAATGCTTTCAGTAAAGTCTAGAATTACCTGCAAGGTAAAGGAAATAGTTAATGAATATTTAAAGGTTGGTACCGTAATTAAAACTGCACTTTGATGTTTTCTTATTGGATATTGCAAGCACTAAAAGTTTTTAATCAATCGTGATAATTATAGGGTGCATTTAATATTTTTTTGCTTGCCGCGATCGGTTCGTAGATGGGTAACCATCCATTCTACAACGTGCCGCTACAATGGCGACATTAATTTAACACACGGGTAGGGCTAGTGGCCAGTAACCATAAAAATTATAATAAAATAAAATAATTCGAAAATTGAAAAAAAATAATTTTCAAACAAACTAAATAATAAAAACATAACCAAAATTGAGATCACTCTTTGTAAAAGATTCATTCATGTAGGTACCTACCAGCTGGCTTACGTTCCATCGGTCAAGATCCTTTGTCGGCATAATTTCTAGGAAATTGCGCGGCTTTCCTTTTATTCGCCTACATATGATCCGTGACCCCGGCAAATGAACTCTTCGCTACACTTCTTTAAGCTTTTGCTCCAGGATGGTAATTTAGAAAATTGTAAATAAATCAATAACTAATTACATTTAATGAAATTAAAATATTTTCCTAAAAGGAATACGCGAAATCGGATACGTGTGTTAAATTAATGTCGCCATGGTAGCGGCACGTTGTATATCCAGACCCCTCCGTATCTCGGAAAGCAAGTTAAGCCGTTGGTCCCGGCTGTCATTTGTAGATCTTTGGCAGTCGTTACGTCAGAAGCCCAAAAGTCTGACAACCAGTCTCAAATTAGCTTAACTGGGTTGTGGAGGTCAGACAGGCAGTCGCTCCATGTAAAATACTGGTATTCAGCTGAATCTGTTTAGACTGGAAGCCGACCTCAACAACAAAAACAGCCTAGCCTGTCTAGACTTTTCCCAACTAGGGAAAACTTTAGACAGGCTAGGCTGTTTTTGTTTTTAACAAGACAGTAACATAATGAAACATTATTTTGGTCTTGAATTAAAACTTCAATTTTATTTGTTAATATTATGGTTACTATATTAATATCAAAATCTGGGACAAAGCATTTCTATAACAGTCCTAATTTTTCATAAATCATTTATTACAACTATTTCAGTAGATTTACCCCTGGTTAAGAAAGGCATGCAACCGAAATTATAAAAAACGGCCAAGTACGAGTCGGACTCGCGCACGAAAGGTTCCGTGCCATTATCTATAAAAACGGCAAAAAGATCACGTTTGTTTTATGGGAGGCCCCTTAAATATTAATTTTATTCTGTTTTTTTGTATTTGCTGTTATTTTTTGTTGTTTTTTTATAGCGGCCACAGATATACATCATCTGTGAAAATTTCATTTGTCTAATTATCACGGTTCATGAGATACCTACAACCTGGTGACAGACGGACGGACGGACAGCGGAGCCTTAGTAATAGGGTCCTGTTTTACCCTTTGGATACGGAACCCTAAAAATGAACCTCATGAGTCATAGTCATATAGTCCGTGAAAAATCCTGTGTGTAATTTCCAGCGTCACAGAAAATCTTAAGGTGACTGACCTTTACATAAAACTTTTATTTTCCATGTATCCTAATTACACTATTTAAACTCAAGTGTAGTAAACTAATCAGAAACTTTTTAAAACTAGCTCCACATTTTGGCTTCTAATTTAGCAAACTCGTTATGCGGGGTCAACCGGCGATCAATTAGGAACTTTCTGCTGAAACATATGTTTTATAATGACATAGATTAACCTAATATTAAATTAATACCCTTGTGGTAAAGTTTAGGGAACATTGCTCATTATAAACAAATGACGGTGTAAGTACAAGACATTTATAAATAATGAAGCTGAATAGTTTGTTTGTTATTTTGTTTCTCGGGAATCAGTCGGATTTAGAAATCTTTTTTCTTTGATCACGATAATCTTTGAAATCAGTCGGATTTAGAAAGAAAGAAAGAAAATACATTTATTTACCACAGACTATAAGGCACACATTAGAATATACAACAGGTAACAAAATAAAATAAAAATCAAATAAAAAAGTATAAAATTGCGATGTAGAAAAATTATCAGGAGAGTGTGTCTCACGGCTGCGCCAAAAAGGCCCAGTTCAGCAAAAATATAAACATCTGACTTGAGTTACCTCCTCCTTTTAGAAGTCATTTAACTATGAAATAATGCTGCTTTTTTAAATGTAGTATCAAAAATTATAATGTCATTATTTGTAAATTACCTACATAATTATATATTAAAATATATTATAATATTATTATTTTATAAATTAAAATATATTATAATATTTTATAAATTAAAATATATTATAATATTATGGTTTCACTGCTAGTCAAGCGCAACACGTCACTCATAGCTACCGAACACTGTTATCGTGACGTTGTCGGTGACGCAAACCCATAAGTTTTTCCCCAACCAAAGATCGCTGAAGGCGCCTAAAGAACTTTTCACTTCAAAAATAACTTAATTACTGAGGCAGTTAAGCTGGTCATGACTTTTCAAAATTATAAATTATTTTCATAATTGAATCCATAACAGTCTGGTCCAGCTTTTGTATTTATCATTTCAACCTTACTAATGGCACTTCTATAACAAATCATATTTAGATTGCAAAATAATGCACAATGCATTAATCAACTATTTATCGTATTTGTGCAGAGAAAACGAGAATTAATTGCGACACTAGCTCAATAATAAATGATGTGAATTTCATTGCAGCTAATATATCTATCTATGTGACACCGATGACTGAAAAGTTGTGTGTAAATATCTCGTCCGTCAACGACGTAGGAAAGGATATGCAAGTGATGAGGAGGAATGAGGGAAAGTGTCATCAAGAAAGTTTTGAGTATGAATGTGGATGGCTATACGAGTAGGGGAAGACCAAAGAAACGAAGGATGGACTGTGTGAAAGATGATATGGCTAGAAAGGGAGGCCCTAGACAAAGTGACAGTGACAAGCTTTCTCTCCTCTACATAGAATTTTCAAAATCGGTCCACTAATTGACGAAAATATCGATGAATACATACAGACGAACATATAAACTTCTCCTCCTTTAAAGTCGATTAAAAATACAACACACTGTTGTCCACCCCTGTCCCGGTCACCTTTCTAAAGTCATCGATCCATCTAGAGCTGATACACAATCATAATCAAAAC
The DNA here is from genome assembly GCA_947522985.1 of Lithophane socia. Classification (NCBI taxonomy): domain Eukaryota; kingdom Metazoa; phylum Arthropoda; class Insecta; order Lepidoptera; family Noctuidae; genus Lithophane; species Lithophane socia. Next base: position 1,781,828 of record OX383274.1, read on the forward strand.
TAATACAAATTGGAACTATAACAACTATTGGTTACCAAGTAAATAAGCACTGAGTTTAAATACACCACAATTTTCTTGAAAGTACTTAAAACGCTCCCATACTTTCAACCACAGAGCAAATTGTAGAAATTATTTTTTACAAACACGCAAACTACGCCATGCAATTTGAAAGAAAATGTTGCTTGTAAAGAAGTGAAATTATAATTGCATACGTTTGCTAGTGCTCTAGAACATTATCTGGGATGACTAGAAATAAATAGGTACAAATTATTATTTTGTCACGTAGCTCTAATTTTCTGAATATGTATAGCTTTTTAACCGACTTCAAAAAAAGGAGGAGGTTTCAGAAATCGATGGCAAAAAACGAAAATTTAAAAGCAAACACACCGACTTCCGAAATTAAAGTTATTTTTCACGTATTTAGTGTTTTTTTTGGAAGTCGGTTGTTTTTTTTTTGAAAAAAGTTTTTGACTGCCTCTTTGGTCTAGGTGCTCGCACTAATGCTGAGCTTGAGATCTTGGGTTCGATTCCCGGGTCGAGCAAAGTGTCATCTAGAATTTCTCATTACCAGACTGGAGTCTGGATTTGTGCCCGATTGATGGCAATAGGCTCGCCCCCTATTACGTGGGACTTTAACATAATTGGCGAAATGTGAGTGTATTATAGATACACCTCTGCGTAATCCTTCAGGGATTACAGGCGTGATGTTTATGTAAGTGTAGCTTTTTATATTTTAGCAATGCAAATCAGTATCATATGGATAGCTTAATATTATCCATAGAATGCATGAGATACCTTGATGAGATTCATCGAAATGGCCTCTACAAGTGGCAATATTATAATACTAGCTGCGCCCCGCGGTTTCACCAGCATAAGTTTCAGTCTCGTGATAATATCGGAATAAAAGATTTCCTATGTCCTTTCCTAGGTCATGGTCTACCCATGTGCCAGATTTCATCCAAATCCTTTCAGCCGTTTTAGCGTGAAAGCGTAACAAACAAACAAACTCACTTTCGCATTTATTTATTATTTAAAAAAGAGGAAGGTTCTCAACTCATATCAAATGGAAGCAAATTATAATGACATAAGAAGCGAAGACTGTTCCTAAATAAATTGCTAGCCAAAAATTCCAGGCCTGTCGCAATTAAATTAAGTTATATTAGCCAAAATTCTAATTTTAACTCTACTCATTTCACGATTGACATTATTTTTCCCATGAGGCGTCAAAAGTCGATCAATTTTTTTTTTTGGTTAACCTATGTTGTCCCACTGTTGAGCAAAAGTTTCCTTAATATTTTTCCAGTTCTCTTTATAATTTGCGTTCTCCGGTTCTAGGAAGAACGAGTCCAGATCGTCACGCCAGCGTTTCCGAGGTTTGCCTCGGCGACGACCCTCGTCTTATCGCCGATTCCTATAAATTACGGACCGTTAATATTGGTTGGTTAAGGCTCTTGTATCTTTTCCAATAACGAAACAGACCTTATAGCTTTGTATAGTAGACCCCCCCATAAGGAAGTAGCTATCAAGGTAAAATGAGCCTACGAATCTATGTATATGCCCAGTTTGGCAATAAAATAGCTATCATTGGTAAAATGATTCGTTTGTGTTTATAGGAACCGAGCGTTAAGGCACTTATGATCATTTATTATTTGCATTTCCTTTCAAAAACATAATAACTATATTTAACATTATCTCAATCTAGTTTCCCCATCAGTCTAACATGCTAGTCTTCATAATTACAAAGAGATTGCGATTTGGCGGCAGCAACCGTAAAACTAACCGGAGTTTAACTTGTCACCTGGCGAAACGAGGCATTTAGTAATTACGTGGTAGGTGATGGTTATCAGGGCTTTACACGTTAGTAATGCGTCTTTACACGGTGGTCCATGCTTTGCAGGTTTATCCTGTAGATCTATTTATTTTTGAAAAGCCAAAGATAAGAGAAAAGAAGGAATGAAATTATTTGGTTAGACGATATTACAAGTCCCTAATTATTAAGCTTCGTTTTGAACCGATTTCAAAGTTCATTTGATTGAGGAAGCTTGCGCGGTGGTCTCGTATAAATTTTATTAACGTTGCTTTAGTAGTTTTTGAGTTAGCTTCAATAATACATTATTTTTCCAACATGTCTATAAGAATGATGTTATTTGGCTGTCGGAAGCACCTTTATTTTTAAGACAAAACTCCACATTTTTCTTCGAATGATTAGATGTATCATTCCCACCCCCCAGCACCGATCCATCAAGAAACAAAATAAGATTTGTGTTGCCATGCCAACATTCAAACAAGTCATCGGTCATACTCCAACGCCTACCTGTTATTGGAACCAATGGTGTGTGCAGATGTCTGTCTGTCATGAATCTAACAGTAGCTTGATTCAAATTCGACTGTCTAGCCTTTGCTTAGAAAGTGATTTTATGAAAAACTAACTTCCGCCCGCAGCTTCGCCCGCGTGGTATGTCGATAAAATGTAGCCTATGTCCTTCCCCAGGATGCCATTTATCCCCTTGCCAAATTTTGTAGAAATCCGTGGAAAGGTTACCTACATACAGACTGACAGAGTTACGTTCGAATATACAATTAGTAAGCATGGATATTTAGGTACAGTCAATTTAATTGCTAAGCAAATTGACACCATCCGCCAAATTGCCGTGTTTTATTCATTTCATACCTGTCAAAGCATGACAGTTTCGATTTTAATATACAGACAATTTTTTTTTTTTTCTATTACTGGGAATCTTTTGGCAGTCATCTCACCATAATGGCAAGTGATGATCAGACCGAAAGTGGAAGCGAGCTTCACCCGGAATCCTCAAACACAGAGGAACTGGCAATCTTACCTCTAACTGACGAAACACAACAATGCTGTTACCATTGTTGTTATGGCAACAGACGTAGATATGATGGTGGTAGCTAGACGGGCGGACTTAGAGCAAGCCCTAACACCAACCGATCCGAGCAGAAAATTTTGCTCCTGTTGGGAATCGAACCCGGGACCTGTAGGTCTGAGACAGGTGGTGTTACCATCAGACCAAAGAGACGGTTGTTTTAGTTGGTAGTCAATTTGATAAACAATTTGGTTATGTATACAGATGTTTTTAAGTAATCTAAACAATACTAAATAAGGTGTTAATTCCTCATCATAAAGAATGATTTTCCTTCTTAAGAAGTGTTTACATAAAAAATAACTACAGAGTTAGTATAAGGACCGGATTAGTCCTTTCAATGCACTCGTTTCGAAGGACTAAAATATTATCTAAACTAAATAATCAAAAGAGATTATATGGTTTTTTTGTTTGTGAGAGGTAAATTAATCTCTAGAATATACTGACCCGATTACAAAACTTATTTCAGTGATTGAAAGGTACACTATTTGCGGAGAGCCATTGGTATGTTTTATGGTATACTTGACTTCCACGCGAACGGAAGTCACGGACAGAAGCTAGAACTATAAAACAAAACGGATATGAAAACTAATATTATTTTAGTTTGCTAGTATTTTTACACCTTGAATCTTCATCTATATTTTTGCTGAATGTAAACCATAAATATCGTTGATGTTGTTCTGTTTTGAGCCGGATCAGCTCAAGTTTGAATGTGATGTATTTCGTAAAGGGGCGCACATAAATTGCGTTATCATATTCGTATGCAACGTAGGTACTTAGGGCTGACACTCAGTAGAAATGAGTTTGAAGTAGTTACTCCAAGTGATCCTTTTTTTTCTTTGCGTTTGACAACAATCAATAAGTAATTATGGAAAGTTGCCACTTGGACAATGCCTTCGGTATTTACAGTGCATACATTTTTAGATCATTTCCTGTATGAATTCAATTAAAATGTTTTACTTATAAAAACGAACTGTAGTACTCAAATAGATAAACAGTCTCTCTGAAACTTAGGTTGAAAAAAACCTTTGTAACTAACGTTTTTTTCACTTTTGCATCACTATTTAAACCACTTTTTTATAGCAAAATGGATTTGAAAAATCCATTGCATCTCCAACAAAATGTCATATTATGGCAACATCTGGGGGCCTACCACCGCTTATAGCAGTATTATTTTAATGTTACTTCAGTGTAGGAAAGAGATGAAGCTCTACATGACGTATAGCTCCATCTCTTTCCCCCACTGAAGTAAGATTAGAATATTCCAGAATATTCTATCAAAATTGTTCCAAGTCTATCGTGGCAGCCCTGACATAATAACAAAACGGAGCCTCTCAAGTCATACTTAGATTGAAATTCAATTTGTACTTATACCGTAATACCACGAAGATGAAACACACAGTTTGAAATGCGAAGGCTTTAATTATTCCACTGTGTGTAATAGCCCTTAGATTTCAGAAATTCAATGGATGTGTAAAAAGGGATTATTTTCCTAATCTGATTACGAAATGGGTTTAGAAAAGCAGAAAAAAGATTTTAGAAAAAGCATTTTCTTTTTTCACATGTGTGATAAAAAGCTGTTAAGCTAATGTTTTTCATTCAATTCCGAAAAGAAGCTTTGGAAATGTATTATAAACGGGTCTTAGAAAATGGATAATTCGAAAAATCCAATACATTATACACGTTATCACCCTGTAAACGGCCTTATTTTTTATTTATCACGTAAAAAGACGAAAAAGGTCTTGTACTACTTACTGTTAATTTAAAAAATCACGTTAACAGCAAAACACAAAAACACAACACTTCACTTTGAAAACAAGAAAAATACTAAAAATATGAAATAAATAAATAAAATATTGATGTCAGTTTGCGTTGCGCGTGCGACGGAAGCCACAAGATCAATGTCAACCGAACGCTCCTGATTCGCTATTTAAATGATCTAGAATCGAAGGTATAATACGATCTGCGCAAATTGAAACCGAATAGCAGGGATTGTAAACCTTTGACCTGTCGATCTATTCTGTAAAAATCTCCCCGTGAAAACCTAGGTGAAGTGAGCTGTCATTAGTGTCAATCCATGTACATTGTCCATGTGTGTCCCAAGATCAGGTGGAATGAGAGCCTTGAATTGGGCAGTCATTTCACCTAAGCTCACTAAGACTTCACCGAAATTTTCACAGAAAATTCTTGATTGAATTACTTTTTTTCCGTAACTTTAAATAAAAAACCTACTATGCCTAGAATAATTTTAATCACAAAGTGAAATAAGAAAACTGGGATTCTTGCAACAATAGCTTATTAATTTTCTTATTTTTCGTTTATTTTTAGTTTAAGTAATCTGATGTTTCTTAAGCTTGAAATTCTATGGAATTCCAAGAATTGTACACCTTGTTTTGTGTTGAGAATACAATGGTTTATTTTATATTCTTTTACCTAGCTTTTCATAACTATTGGAAGAACGTGTCGGACAGTTTTTAGGGTTATGCACCCTAAAGATAAAATTGGTATTCTAAGCTTACGCCACTCGTCTGTAGTGTAACAAACAGGGCTGTAACTTTTAAATTGAAACAAGTAGCCAGTTGAATAGTGTTGCGCTGACCCCAAGTAATATGGGATAAAGGCAGGAAGATGAAGATAATGATGAAGTAGCCAGTTGAAACTATCACAGAATAAGTACCTACGTGTTAATATAACCTCCAATCAATCTACCTAGCCTTTTCCCAAATATTTTGGGGTCGGCTTCCAGTCCAACCGGATGCAGTTGAATACAAGTATGTTACATGGAGCGTCTGCCTATCCGACCTCCACAACCCAGTAACTGGGTAATATGGTAAAACTGGTTATCAGACTTTCGGGCTTCTGACGACCCGTTATGACTATCAAAGATCCACGAATGACAACCGGGACCAAGCAACCTGATAGATCGACTCTTGCGGCTGTTATTACTTAGCCAAGAGCTCCTCTATGACTATGACCTCCACGAAAACAAAAATAAAGTTAACTACATGAAATAATTATTTGGCGGAACAGAGCCCTCAGTGTACGAACCCAGTTCGCACTTAGCCAGTTTATCTTTTTATTTTTACTCATGTTAATATTTGTGAAAAGGTTCACTACCCCTGCCGTATAACTTACAGATCTCAGACTCGTGGTTTCGCTCACTTTTTCTTTTGATTTTATTAATATTGTGTAATGCTTGAAATTGATGGTTTCCCTTCAGATTGATAGTAAAAGTGAGCTCACGGGGTGTAAAACGGAGCATTTTAGGCCTAGTGAATGAAGGTTGCGGTTTACCATAATGTGATGAATTCCTAGTAGGTTTATAGAAATAATCTATCTCTACTTAATGAAAAAATTTCATTCACACTCTGACTGAACACAGTCTAAACGGGTGTATTTCATTCATTCATTTTATGTAGGTAAGTAAGGTCTTAGGAAGTATTTTTGAAAATTCGCCCCCTAAAGGGGTTAAGAAAGAAAAAGAAAGAAAGAAAAATGCGCTTATTGGCATTGTCAGAAAAATACACCTTAAAACTAAAAAACAGAAAACAGTCATTACAAAAAAAAACATAAAAGTATTTTGTATTAGTATTAGTCATTAAATAGGGTATAAAAGTATGTATGAAAGTTCGTCACTTTGGCGATAGTAAATCGCAATTTTTATTAACCATTAATTATATTAATGTCACTTTCAAGATTCGCTTTATGATTTGATTTGGGAGATGTTTTTAAGTTCACATAATTACCTATTATACTTTAAAAATGTCGACCGTTGAGTTTCAGTGATGGAGAAAGTTATTATTTTCTAATGGTCTGAAATCTCTAACTAATGTGCAAGCTTTGTGATAAATGCTAGTTTCCTTCTTCATATGAGAAAATCAATCTTCGTATGACAACCAGATGGGCACAACTTTGTTTCTAAGTTTTGCAACGAATAGACAACTTCCCTAGTATTGCAATTTTTTAAAAACTTTGAGATATTTTGGCCTGGCAATATTGAAAAAGAACACACGGTATACGAGAATTGTATAAATATCGGTTTTACTGATTTATTATCAAGGGGCCACATTAGCAATTCCTCCAAAAGCAATTCATTTCCCGAATTCCCAGCTGTCATTAACAATCCCTCTAATTTGACACAAAAGAAATTCATAATTTGTGGACCCTTTACGAATCTCCAAAAAAAAATGTCAAACAGGTGAATTATTTCGTAGTATGAATTGCACGCAGATCATTTATTATGAATTGTCAGTTTATGATATTTTACGATGATTCATAATATTTTCCTATCATGATTCTGCCAAAGAGGCCGTTTTAAGCCCCCAGTACGAAAAAGGTCAAATCTATGGACATGTGTTTATTTCCATTTTACTCTTCAGATATAAAACTAAATTAGGTTGACGACCTAACGGAGGCTGTGGTGCCTGTTTTGGTTTGACGGATGGTCCAATTTCGTGAAGGGATCAATTTCCGGAATGTGGGACAAATTCTGTCAGTCAGAGATTATTTTTGCTTAGTTCTTGAGTGTAGGCGATTTCATCTTGATATTTTCTTCATTGTGTTGATATACCTAAAATACATAATTATATCAATCTGCCTAGCATTTTCCCAACTATAGGTATTGGGTTTGCCTTCCAGTCTAATCAGATGCAGCTGAATACCAGTATTGTACATGGAGCGACTGCTCTGACCTCCACGGCCCAGTAACTGGGTAATAAGATACCTCTTGGTAAGATTGGTTGTCCGGACTTCGCGGCCGTTACCCAGTGGTAACGGCCGCGAAGTCCGGAAGTCCGGGGGAAGTCCGAAGCAGCTGTACGTGAGAACAGTGGTAGCCCAGTGGCTACCACTGTTCTCACGTACAGCTGCTTAATATAGTAGCTAAAGAAATGTACAATAATCCCAGATTTTTATCAAAAGCCACTTTATGCGAAGACGAGACATTTTTATCATACAAATACTAAAGATATACCAAATGCACATAATTATTATAAATCTAGCTGATTTCTTAATTCACAAACTAAAATATTCTCTTCAAGCTCAACCACAGTCATTCGAAAATCTTAATCCTAACTATAAAATTATAAATGTGAAAGTGAGTTTGTTTGTTACGCTTTCACGCTAAAACGACTGAACGGATTTAGATGAAATTTGGACCATGACCTGGAATAGGACATAGGATACTTTTTATCTCGGTATTCTCACGGGATCGAGAATTACGCGTGTGAAACCGCAGGGAGCAGCTAGTCCGAAATAAACTGGAAACTACTTTTACTTACAAAGGCAACCTAATCCCTAGATTTTCCCTGTATCGCATTACACTTGCATTTTCTACGTTACACGCACTGAAAGGTCAATGCACGGAGGTCATTGCCAGGCCACAGGGTCAGTGAATATGAATAAACAGATAGCTCGCATACTGGAAGTTGCTTCTATTTGGGGGTCTAGTCTGTATGTTCTAGTATTTGGGGTTTTTGTGTTTATTGGAAAGGTAGGCTCCCTATATCCTCATCATTCTCCTGCTCATCATCATCTGCCTAGCCTTTTCCCAACCAACTTGGGGTCGGCTTCCAGTCTAACCGGATGCAGCTGATACCAGTATTTTATATGGAGCGACTGCCTATCTGACCTTCACAACCCAGTTACGGGTAATACGATACCCCTTGGCAATACTGGTTGTCAGACTTTCGGGCTTCTGACCACCCGTTACGACTGTCAAAGATCTACGATTGACAGCCGGGACCAACGGCTTAACGTGTTTTCCGAGGCACGGAGGAGTTTCGATATCTAAAGATGGTCACCCATCTACGGACCAGCCCCGGCAAGCGTAGCGTAACCTGATGGATCGACCCGTGCGGCTGTTATTACTTAGCCAGCAGCTCCTCCATCATTCTCCTGCTCATAACCCAATCTATTTGTGGTCGGCGCAACATGTTCTTTTCTTCCATACTTCTCTATTAGTCGTCATCTCGGTAGTCACCCCCTTTCTAGCGATCATCTTTCACACAATCCATCCATCGTTTCTTTGGTCCCTTACTCATAGCCATCCTCATTCATACTTAAAACTTTCCTCACGATTTTTTTTTCATTCCTCCGCACCACATGCCCAATGCCCATAGCTTGTCAACCGATTTCCAAACAACTTTTCAGTCACCAGAGACTCTAGACAAAGTGACATTCTACCAGCGGTAACGATGATGGAAAAGGCAAAAATGTATAGGACTGACATGAGCTATCGAAAAGCTTATGTCAATCCTGTTGAAAGTTGTTGTAGAAATACGAAACGGTTTCGAAGCGATTAGCACTTGTCTAAGCCCTCAGATCCGTACTTTCATGTCTCTTCTCATATGAATTGTTTTATCAATTACTAGTTGATGCCCGTTGTTTCGCCCGCGTGGATGTCTTAACAAATTATATACTAAAACCTTCCTCGAAAACCACTCTATCCATTGGTGAAAACAGCGTGAAAATCGGTTCAGTAGTTTTTGAGTTTATCGTTACAGACAGACGCGGTATAAATATACAAAAAAAAAGTACCCTAAAGTTAAAGGTAGTTTCTATAAAGTTTCTGAATTATGGAAATACTAGCTACGCTTTCAAGCTAAAACGGCTGAACGGATTTGGATGAAATTTGGCACATGGGCAGACCATGACCGAAAGAAGGACATAGGCTAAATCCTGGATCGCAAACGAAGTCACGGGTAACAGCTAGTAAAAATACATTTACACAAAAAAAAAATACGAAGGGCACACAAAGTGTATTGGGTAGAATTTGCAGTCGCCAAATTTTACATAGGTATTGGTCTGGACGGGAATGGAATTGGGTCTAGATGGAAATGGTAAATAGTATGTATGAGTTTGTTGTCGTCCCGAGATGTCGTAAAAATTGGGTTAGGTTAGTCAGGCTATGGAGAGACGAGATGAAATTATAATACACTAGGCCGCAAAGAAAGCGGGTCGGTAAAAAAACCCCAATAACTTCCAAAATATTTGAGCTAGCTTTATGAAATAAATACTGTATTAAGGACAATTTTAAAGTGCTTTAATCAATGTCATAAAAGTTCAAGATTATGAAGTTTATTTTGAATAAACGTAAGTTAAGTATTCCCCTTCAGTCACGGTTCGTGAACATGAAAGAAGCACTGATAGGGGAATGGGAGAATATTCTTCAGCATCGGCTCAGAAAGACTTAGAAATCTGGTGGAAAGCATGCCAAACCGTATAAAAGATATATTAACAGCTCCTTGTGGCAACACAAAATACTAAAAAATGTGTAAAAATTTCATATTTGACACCGTAGCACATTCTTTCGGAATCTAGAGATAATCGTCATTTTCAGTTAACTTATTTTTATCCAAAATACACTTCATAATCTGGAACATTTATGGCACTATAAAATTGTCCGTAATACAGTCTTTATTTCATAACTCTACCTCCAAAATTTTGGAAGTTATTGAGGCTTTTGTTACCGACCCGCTTTCTTTGCGGCCCAGTGTAGTATACAATAATAAACATATGAAAACAAATCACGAATATGAATCGTTGATTAGCTCACTAAAATAGGAATAAATAACAATAATAAAATATAAGTAAAAACCTTTTTAAAAACAAGCTTTTAATTAACTAAAAAGAGATTTCCCAGGGCCACCTTCAGGCTCCATCAACAGACAACTGACCTAGTGTCAAAGCACATGTTAATACATAGCTACTGAGTCCAAACACGAAGGTGCTATCTTGTTTGATTGAGGAGTTCCTATGGCCAACTTCCGGATCCATCATCAGACCAGTTCCATGATATCATTTTTTCAAAATGTTTCGGTAGTTATATAAGTATGCCAAGTTTCAGCTCAATCGGATGCCAGGGAGTGCTTGAAAAATGGATGACAATTGGAGTAACCGGAAACACATACGAACAGAGCAAGCTAATATAAAGCTTGTAAAAACGCCAAGTTTGATTACTGAATGTTGGACAATTTCAGAGTACCTATACATAATAAGGTTAAAGAATAAAATAAGTATTTTTTTTTTATATTTACAACATAACATTACGCCTGTATTCTCCAAAGGTGTCGGCAGAAGTGTACCTATGGTTGCGGGTTAGTCCGAAAGGGATACCGGGACCTTGGCAACAGGCAACTGAAGGAACACGGGTGGGTTTTAGTCAGTAAAAGTCTGACACGCCCTTCCGCTCCACCCAGAGCGGGAGAAGTCATTGGATGATTCCCACCCTCAAAAAAAAAAAAAAGAGGTGTACCTATAGTATATCCATATTTCGCCAGTTATGTTTAAGTCCCATGTAATAGGTGGCGAGACTATTGCTAGCAATCGGGCACAAATGCCAGATCCAGACTGCCACTGAGTGCGAGAAAGTCCGAAAGGGATACCGGAACCTTGGCAATAAGCAACTGAAGGAACACGGGTGGGTTTTAGTCAGTAAAAGTCTGACATGCCATCCCGGTCCGCCCAAAGCGGGAGAAGTCAATTGCTGATTTCCCACTTCTCATCCTAAATAGTAGTTATTGGTTCAAAGAAATCTCCAAACGGCTGTTTGACAGTTCCCGTGACCCAAGGGCTGGCAGATGCTGACCTTGGCCAGAGGCTAAGCATTACCATACAACGTGGCAATGCTGTCAGTCTCTTGGGTACACTACCAACCGACAGCGATGCGCAGGAAATTTTGTACGCCATATTTTATTTATTAATTGTTTATTTAATTTTGTATAGTTAGTTTAAGTTAGGATTTAATTAGTTAATTTATAGTTAGTTGAGTTATGTAGAATATAATGTAGTTAATTAAAATATCTTGGGATTCTTTAAGACATTGGTAAAGTTACATATTTTAGTTGGTACTATGACGATCTGTTATAATAACTTAATGTAATTACAATAATTACATCTCTTTCATCATAAACATGAAAGAAAACCAATCTTACTAAGGAAGAGGAAAATATTCTAATAAAATTAGTAAAAGTAAACTAAATATGTTACGCTTATTACAAACATAAATTCAGCAGGGTATAGTAATAATTGCACAATTTTCCTTATAACGTAGGTAACCAATTTTACCAAGAATCAAATTATCGGGCACCATATTGCCAGGCAATAAACTCCTCTATGTTTGCTTTGGTGGCCACATAAAAATACTAAGGGATTTCGTAACAAAATCAGACATTTTCACTGCTGGGTCCTACCTTCTCTTTGTAAGAGGTTGTTGTAGTATTTTTTTAGAGCTCCAAGAGACCGTGACCAGGCGCGATATCGCGGGCGCGACATGGTTGCACTGCCAGTCGCGCCCGCGATATCGCGCCAGTTTGTACGAGGCTTAAACTTACTTATTTCATATTAATTTCAACTTGATACCACCAGGCGTTCCTGAGAAAAAGGTTCTTGGCAGACTGACAGACAGACAGACGGACAACGAAATGTTCCTATAAGGGTTCTGTTTTTTCCGTTTGAGTTACGGAAACCTAAAAAAAACAAAGTAATTTGAATGCCTACCTTTTATTTTTCTCACGAAAGACAGTTCAGCCATACGGGAAACATATATCCGAAATCCGCTATACCCTAGCTAGCTTCTGTGTATCGTCAAAACAAAATAAATCTATTCTATCTTTGATTCACACTTTACTAAGAAGTGATTTAATAGTAAAACAACACTAAATAAATCTGTTAACCTACCATCACTATTCTGCCCTCACTTTCTACGCTTCTTCACAAATCAGTTTCAACACTAACCTTGAATTTAGAGGTAAACCCAACGCGGTAAACGGTAAACAAAATCTAAATATAATGCACATTTCAGATGGTACAACTCTAAATTAGACATTCGGTAATGTAAGTGAAAAATGTGTGTAAGCCCAGGCAAGAGCGGGCGCTTTTTTAGCGCGACGATTAAAAAAAAAATATATTTCACAAACTCAAACTCAAACTCAAAGCATTTATTTCAAATAAACCGATTACAGGTACTTTTGAATTGTCAAGGGGTCGGTCAGTCAAAAAGATGAAGCTAGTTGCCCATTCCAAAGCGTAGTAGGTTCCTATGGAGAAAACGGGCAAGAAACTCCACGGACACTCTTTGAAATCAGAATATTTGAAAAGTTTATTGGTGACATCATTCATGTTAGCAACATGTAAAAGGCGCACGTTAAAAGCTTCCGTAATTAAAAGTAAAACAAAAAAAGCAAAACAATTCAAAAATTAAACCTACATGGGGCACTTATGAAACGTCATAAGCTAAGTGCACGGTTCCAATTGGTCTTTTCCTATGGAGAAGAGCCGGCAAGAAACTCCATGGTTACTCTTTTATTATGGCACACTGGATTTTCAATTCTCCGTATTAAGCCGAGGATTGCGAATTCAACAGACCTAGGACCCAGGATGTCAAAAAATACACTATTCGATTTTCAACCCTCGGCGCTAAGTAGTGCGTTGAGAATCCAGTGCATGACAAAAATCGCTGCGTTAAAAAATCGCCCGTGGGTATGACGGCTTACTGAAATGGAAAGAGAGGTTTTTATAGTACATCATGTAAACTGAAGGAGGTTGTCGGTTTAGTGATGGGCTGTGATTGATGTGCGGATAACTTGCGGTTATTTTCAGATATTTTCAAATAGAAATACAGCTCAATACTACGATCGTGAATATTATTGTATGTGATTTTTCATTTCAAGTTGTTAACCTAAATTGTTATTTCTTAAGTAAAGAAGAAATTATTATGACGATACCAGAGCTTGCCTTGTCTTATATAGTAATCTTAACATTAAGTATGAAATACACATCAATTTGCTAAAACCTTTCAAACATTTACACAAGAAGAAGCAACAATTATTCTGAAAATGGAAATAGAGCATAAAATACATAATTATTTCCAACTCGTTGTAAAAGTCAACTAGGAAATGGGAACGGAAATAATTACAAAGACATGCTGAGTCGTCCGCAGGCGATGTTCCACTAGAAATAAGAGTTAAAGTTATATTTAACATTGCTTAAGTCCTGACTCATTACTTAGCTTTGCTCTCAAAAGTATTTGTTCTTGAAACTAAAAGAAAATTTCCGCGTCTTTGTGGACTTTATGAAAGGTCTTCAATGTTTAATGGAAATGGTTCTATAGATCAATCTTGAGAAATTGCAAAGGGTTCAAATCAAGTCAAATGTTTATTTGTAGAGCATAGGTAATATACAAGGTGTACATAATAAAATATAAGTTCGCCATGTCTAGCCGATAGCGGCATACAAATATTAATTATTTATAATGTCCTTACAACTAAATTAAAAAATAAGTATCACAATATTACATGCAGATAATTACATTATTATTAAATTGAAAAAATGTTAAAATATTACTAATATTATTAAAGCACATATTTATCTACAATTTATTTGAATATTTATTTAAATTATAATCGGTTAGGTATTCTTGTACTGAGTAATATGCCTTCTGTGTCAGGAATTTCAGCAGCGAATTTTTAAATTCATTTAACTCGGGTTAAACTTTTATATAAAAAACTAGCTGCACCCCGCGGTTTCAGCTGCGTAAGTCTCGATTCCGTGAGAATATAAAATGTATCTTATATCTTAATTCAGGTCATGGTCTACCCATGTGCCAAATTTCATCTAAATCCATTCAGCCGTTTTAGCGTGAAAGCGCAACCAGCAAACTCACTTTCGTATTTATAAATTATATTAGTTATGATTAATCGAGTAGTAACTTGCTTGGGTATGTCAAACAAAATTCAAATCAGTCGCACTTGGCTTCTACTTCTTATACTACTTTTGAGATTAAAGGTGTGTTTGTCGATTTAGATTCACAATGACATGATAAACAAGAACGTGGCTGATTTTAAATTAAGATTGTCTCGATAAAAAATATGTGCTAACCTACATAATAATCCTTACATATAAATGCGAAAGTGAGTTTGTTTTTTTGTTTGTTACGCTTTCACGGTAAAACGGCTGAAAGATTTGGATGAAATTTGGCACACAGGTAGACCATGACTAGTGTATGTATTCTATAAAATTCTCATCGTGAAAACTTAGGTGAAATGAGCTTGAAGTCTCATTTGTCAATAGGGCCATTACCTAGCATCAGATGGAATGAGGTCATAGCATACTTTTTATCCGCGGTAAAACCGCGGGGCGCAGCTAGTGTTTACATATAATGTAAAAGAAAACCACATTCAATACTTCAATATTCAATTTGTTTATTCAATCTTCAGATACCTACCTCTTCAAAATTTACGAGCTTCGGATATTAAACAACTTAGCACCGTTTTCAGATATTTGATTGTATAGTTTTCGGATATTAAACCGAGCACATCACTAGCAATTGCATTATCGTGTGAACGCGTCATGATTCAATATACGGATTTCACGAGAATTTTGTTATTTTTTTATTATTGGACTTTTCCATGTGAGAAAACTAGGGTAGGTAATGTTTTACAGGATATCATAACAATAAATTGGGTAAATACGGCGACGTACTGAAATGATTTATATTTTCCTCGTTCTTGCTGGTGTCGCTAGATTTTTAAATCAGAAAATATAAGGTAGGTATAGCATAAGGTGGATTATAGCTACAAGTTCGACTCTTATGAACCCAGACAGGCGCTTTTCTTTGTGTAAATAATATATTCATCACCACTGCTCTCAAAACGGTGAAGAAAAACATAGTGAGTAAACCGGCATGTCTTGGAACCAAAATTCGAAGACATGTGACATCTATCAACCCGCACTGGGCCCGCGTGGTGGATTACGGCCCACTCCCTCTCACAGAGAGGCCTGTGCCGCAGCAGTGGGAATATTATAGGCTGATTATGCGAGTCATATGTGGTCCCTAGACGATCATGCGGCATGACGACTGCACATGTAATTGTTATGTGAAGGATTCTGTAGGAGAAGGATCCTTCATGCAGCATGATAATTCACTAAATTCTATGGAATTTTCAATCAACTGACAGCACTGTCATTAGCATCAATCAATACAACGAAACACGTAACGCATGTCGTGCCGAATGATAGTCTAGGGACCGCTTTATACTCGAATTAGAACTCGCACTTGGTTGGTTTTTAATAATATTTATAAAATATGATTAGCATTATTACTATTGTGAAGCATCGCATACTTAGAAAACGCACCTAAATAAAGAGATTTAAGTACTTGACGAAAATAAGAATATGAGGTCTACATCTCATAATCTTCTGCTTAACCTTTAACATGAAAGTTATCATATTTTTTTGATTTTATGAGATGTACATCTCATAATCTTCTTTTAGTGTACTTAGCAATCGTGATCTCATAATAATTAATACTTAGTAGCTTTGTGAAACTACTTATTACAAAGATGAAACTTTTTATAAATAAAGATACTTATCGAGTCTTCGCATTGTACCTTAATTGTTGTATTGTCTCTCTCATAAATACTATATATTAAAGCATTTATCTTTTAATGATAATTACGAACGAGAAATCTGCCTCGTTGGTCTAGTGATCGCAAGCGATACTACTGAGCATGAGGTAATAGGTTCGAGTCCCAAATCGGGCAAACCGTTTTTATTTTTTTTATGTTAGCCTATACTGTCCCACTGCTGAGCAAAGGCCTTCCCCAAATCCTTCCAAACATCCTTTTCTAGGGCCACCTCGATCCAACCCTTGCGGTACGCGTCTAGATCGTCCCTCCATCTCTTCCTGGGCCGGCCTCGGCGGCAAACCGTTAATAGGTATTTTTCATTAGGAATGTCTCAGTAGCTGCACGGAGTCTGGATTTGTGCCCGGTTGATTGCAATAGGGGCGCCCCCTATTACATGGGACTTAAACATAACTGGCGGAATGTGGGTGTACTATCGGTACACCTCTGCCTAATCCTACGGGGAATACAGGCGTGAGGTTAAGTTATCTAAACTAATATTATAAAAAGGTAATACTTATTTGATGTTTTTGTATTTTTGTTTGTAATGGATACGAGAGCAGTGGTGGCCCAGTGGTAACGGCCACGACTTACGAGTTGTAGGTCGTAGGTTCGAACCCTGAGAGGCGCTTTACTTTGTGTAAATTATTTCATCGCCACTGCTCTCAAAACGGTGAAGGAAAACATCGTGAGGAAACCGTCATGCCCTAGAACCAAAAATTCGAAGACATGTGACATCTACCAACCCGCACTGGGCCCGCGTGGTGGATTACGGCCCACTCCCTCTCATAGAGAGGAGGCCTGTGTCCCAGCAGTGGGAACATTATAGGCTGATTATGTTATATTATGTAATGGATAAACTCAAAAATACTATAAAAATAGTATATTACTGTAACTGGCGCATCGATGGACGATCATGAAAATAAAAACACACATACGGGAGTACCATCAATGCCTGGTTGCGGCCAAGGCTTGTATAGTACTTTTCTCAAATAATGCGCGGAAATTCAAACTGAATAAATTAATTATAAATTCCAGAATCAGTGACGGACAACTATGATTTTTCACGCGCCGAATTATTAATTGGTTTCTTCTTTATTTCAAGCTCAGCAGGTTAGCTCTACAAGACAAATCGATCTATGATAAGTTACTATACATATAACTTATGTAATCATACTGTTTTCATTGTGATTATGAATAATGAACATTTTCCAACACCTGCGCACACAAACACTCATCAACGTTGATGCCATTAATTAGAATTTTGATTACTTAAAGCTGAGCAATGTTTTCAAAACCTGACAGCGCTGTTTAT
Source organism: Lithophane socia (assembly GCA_947522985.1). Taxonomy (NCBI): domain Eukaryota; kingdom Metazoa; phylum Arthropoda; class Insecta; order Lepidoptera; family Noctuidae; genus Lithophane; species Lithophane socia. The sequence continues at coordinate 1,799,431 of OX383274.1, forward strand.
AAATATTACTCCGTTCACGTCAACGTCAGCAGTTGCTATGCGGGAGTAGTTCCCTAGCATGGTGAGGGGTTCGTGAAATCAAATGAAATTGTTTATATTATAACAAAATTAAAAAGAAAAATAAAGGGGAGGGGCTCATTGGGCATCAAAGAATTCGTCCGCATCACTGTCAATGGGAAAGGTGGCCAAAAGGCTGGTAGCATTGCCACGTTGAATGGCAATGCTGATTTTTTGGGTTAAATTGTTGTGCTAATGCTAATTGCTAATTCTGTAAATAGGATATTGGAATCACTTTTACAGGTAACATTAAAAAAAAAAAAATAAGCTAGATGAGTTCGGTGTTTCCTATCTGACTACTCTAAGAAGAAAGCCCGAAACATCTCAGAGACTAAGAAATAACGGCCGCACGGGCCGATTGAAGGTTCAGCTACACTTGCCCGGTCGGTTTGTGGATCGGTGACCATCCATTACATATCGAGACCCCTCCGTGGCTCGGAAAGCATGATTAGCCGTTAGTGGCTTTTGGTCATTCGTAGATCTTTGTCAGTCGTGACGGGTAGTCAGAAGCCCAAAAGTCTGACAACCAGTCTTACAAAGGGGTATCGTGTTACATAGTAACTGGGTTGTAGAGGTTAGAAAGGCAGGTATTCAGCTGCATCCGGTTAGACTGGAAGCCGACTCCAACGTAATTAAGAAAAGGCTTGGCAGATTGATTGACTCTAGTTTAAAATGCATAAATAAATGAAATAATAATGTATTACGTTAAAAATTATGTCAAAGTACTGTAATTAAAGATCTACTTCCTAAGTCCAAAAGGGCATGACAATAGTCATGGTATGGCATGCAAAACGCGATTAGAACATTAACTGTTTAACCATTTATAACTGACAGTTAAATATAAAGCTGTGCGTGAACAATGACCGACATTGTCGCGTGACCTTGCCGTAGAATTAGGAGGTTTTATACCATGATGACCTAATTGATAGGATGAACTTTGGCACGTGGTTCCTGCTTTTTTTAGGGTTACATACCCAAAGGGTACCGCCGGGACCCTGTCCGTCCGTCTATCACAAGGCTGTATCTTGTTAACCGTAATAGGTAGAAATTTGACATTTTCACAGAGTGAGTGTAAAATATAGTTTAAAATTAAAGGGGGTCCATACAAGAAAAGTTTCTCCGGTGTTTGTTTGAATAGAGTACTAGTTAGCTAGGTTATTAAATACTGAAACCTTTCTCGAGAACCACTCTATCCATTGGTGAAAACAGCATGAAAATCGGTGCAGTCGTTTTTTATTTTATCGCGAACAGGACGACAGACAGACGCGGCGGAGGACTTTGTTTTATTTATAATAAATGAAAGGATTAAAAAAAAAATGTGTAATGTTAAATATTGTAATGTAGTACGGAACCCTGTCTTCGTGTTTGAGTTTTACTCGCAATTGGCCGCTTATTTTTTTTTTTTTTTTAAATCATTATACCTATTTGGGAAGATAGTCTGTTTGCCCGTATTTTGACGGTGCTAGTAAGTAATATGGAAATGTGGGTAAATACAGTATGTTAACTAACAAAGGGCGTTCCCGTTAACCTGCAATAGTATAGCGTCTATACATGCAAAAAAAAAATATTACCATTAAAAAAAAAAGTTTTTTTTTTGTTTTTGTATAGTAAAATATTCACAAAAAATATTAAATTGTTACGGAAAATAAACTCTCTGTACACGCACACTTGTCACACTTGTTTTTCTACGTTGAAATAAAAGTGTGCGTGTACAGTGTTTCTTTTACGTTTAAATTTAATCGTTTTGTGAACATTACAAGACACAAAAAAAATTTTTTTTTTTTTTTGAATGGCAATATTTTTTTTAGCATGTATAGACGCTGTACTATTGCAGGTTAATAGGAACGCCCTGTATATAAAAACTTTGTCACGTCGCCGTCGTTGTGGTTCACACAACGACGGCGACGAGTTGATAGTGATCAAATTGATAGTGAGAGAAGCCTCTATTCACCAGTGAATAGAGGCTTCTCTCACTATCAATTTGACATTTCTCATCAAAGTTAAATTTCGAAACACGACTTAATTGATCGCGCGAGTACGTCATATTCATATGTCGACTGCAATGATCGCGTACTTGCGCGACAGTCGCTTTGTGTTAGGACACGGCCTTAAGGGTTCGTTTACACACAAATACAGACATAGTAATTAAAAATTACCTGTACTTCACAACTGTTCATTCCGTGAATAGCACTCCCGTCTGCAAGCGGAGAAGCCAATCCCTCAACCATTACGCCACCATGGTGTCTGTCTCTTACTAATATGGTTGCCAAGCCTCTTTACACTAAATAGAGATAAACAACATAAATCAGACATATTTATATCCCGTATATACTAATTTACTACTCGTATGTTATCCGGGTATAGTACGCACATTTATTTGAAAAATAATCTACGTTACATCATGATAACTGAAATAAAGCATAGTATTTTTGTTACAAATGGAAAAGATTTGCATTTTATTGTGACGAATGAGATAGGTTAGTTTTTTTTGGAAAAGGAAAATGACAACGGCAGTTCGTCTATTCTGTATTTTTACAGATAAACATCGCAAATTTTGAAAATTACTGTAGGAAATAATCGGAACAAAAATTATTATTATGTTGAGCATACAGTTGTGGAATCGTTACTTTTTTATATAATTTCAAAATTACACGTTGTCTGCTGGAGTCTTTTGGTACAAAAAATTAGACAAATTAAGAATTAAACGTCCAGCTAAAGATAATCAGAAACTGGAAAGACTTTAGTCGATTTAGAATAGAATCGATGATAACCAGCAATGATTTATTTGACCATTAATTTGATTGCGATTGCCAATATTGTAGCATCAACTCTTAAGATAATAATAGCCGTACGGGTCGATCGATCAGGTTAAGCAACGCTTACTGTGGTTGGTCGGTGGATGCGTGACCATCTTTACATACCGAGACTCCTCCTTGCCTCGGAACGCACGTTAAGCTGTTGGTGATCTTTAACAGTTGTTACGGGTAGTCAGAACCCCAAAATTCTGACAACCAGACTTACCAATAGGTGTCAGCTCCATCCGGTTAGACTGGAAGCCAACCCCAACATGCTTGGGAAAAGGCTCGGCAGATTGATTTTTAACTCTACTACAGAAGATTCACAATCCGACGATTCAACAGTACCTACTGTGTTGAATCGTCGGACAGATTTCTCCTCTCCAACTAAATCCGGAATTAAATTTGAATCTCAAAACCGCAGGGCACTCAATATCGCCCCACTTTAGGTACCAACCTAAGATCAATAAAGAAACCAATTCATCATAATCTATAATACAAACTTGAAAATTTCTCCTACATTAACCATAACTTTCTACTGTCTCCAACCAAGTCATGGATTTCATCAAATGGTTGCAGATCACGTATCGCTTGAGATACGTAAATACAGCAATTTCGTTGATAATCGCTTATCTACGTGATATCTTTACGGAGGAGTTTAGAAAAGTATGGGTTTCAATTTTTATGTAAACGGTTGACATTTTGGTGTATATCATCTTAATATATAAGGATTTCAATTTTTTTTCGGATATACTCGTAGTTCACAGTTTTGTTGTGTTTCGGCAGTTAGAGGTAAGATAGCCAGTTCCTCTATGGTTGAGGATTCCGGGTAAAGCTCATTTTCACCTTCAGCCTGGGACTATACTATGAAGTATTAATCCCATCATTATTCCACTGCGAAAAAAGGATGGTGCTAGCGGCCTTGTATAGCTCCGTCTCTCACTCACACTGGAAAAATGTTGGCATTAATACGTCGTAGTACGCCCCCAGATCATCACTTACCATCAGGTGAGACGCAGGAAAAATATAGCTCGGCCTTGTAAGGCTAAAAATCCATCCCATACATATGAGTCGAGTATACAAAGTTTATAGGTAGTTAGTAAATTTCTGAAATCGCCAACCCATCTTGATCAAGCATGGTGATCAAAGCTCGTGCCTTCTCTGTATGAGAAGAGCCCTTTGAGCTGCAGTGGGACAATAATAGACTCTATTACTATGCAAAGTTTGAAGACATTTCTCTCATACGTAGATCCAAACATTTTATATTTTCTTCAGATTTTATTGTGATGAACGCGAGTACTAAGTGAAACATTTTCATAAAACGAGAATAGGTATTGCTTATAATATATTTTTACGTACCTAAGGTATATATTCTGGTTTGTTATTTTTCTTTAGATTATGAAATATCGTTTCGATAAACTGGTGAATTTGATTTAGAACCAGGTTTATTTTATTAAAATAGTAAAATTTATAGCTTGGGGCTTAGGTTGATGATATACTGTTAAGCGTAGCGATAGTTAGATATGAAAATATTCATCTTTTAATTATAAATAGTTTTTTTAATATGTAATGGACTGTACTACCTCCGTTAGAAGCCCGAGAGTCTGACAACCAGTCTTGCCAAGGGTTATCGTGTTACCCAGTAACTGGTTTGTGGAGCTCAGATAGAAAGTCGCTCCATGTAAAATACTGGTATTCAGCTACATCCGGTTAGACTGGAAGCCGACTCCAACATACTTGAGAAAAGGGAACCATAATTCATTTGTAATGCGTGAAGCATTACAAATGAATAATTGTTCCCAAACCCACTATAACATCATATAATTTGAGTAAATACCTCCCGAGTAAAAATCTGCTGTAACGCTTCACAAATCTATAGCCCAGCAAATCATTACACCACAAACCTTAAATTACCACACAGATTTAAAACAAGCCCAGTGAGATTTATGTTTCCCTTCAAACAGTCTTATTTTAAAACTACAGTACTAAGACCATAATAATGCTTGGCTGGGTGGTGGGTAATGTATTAACATAATACTTTTATAACTTATTATTAACTTCTGTGCGTCGAACTCAAAATTATCCCACGGGAACGTAGAACCGGGATAAAAAAGTATCCTCTTGTCCTAACCCAGATCATCATGGGTCTATCTGTATGCTAGATTACATTGAAATTCAGTGAGCTAGGCATGAAAAGGAAACAGACAGACAGAGTCACGTTAGCATCCTTTTTTTTTGAGGGTGGGAAATCATCCAATGACTTCTCCCGCTCTGGGTGGAGCGGAAGGGCGTGTCAGACTTTTACTGACTAAAACCCACCCGTGTTCCTTCAGTTGCCTGTTGCCAAGGTCCCGGTATCCCTTTCGGACTAACCCGCAACCCTGGCACGTTAGCATCCTAACTTCCTAACTATAATATAATGCGAAAGTGAGTTTGTTTGTTTGTTACGCTTTCACGCTAAAACGGCTGAACGGATTGATTTGGATGAAATTTGGACATGGGTAGACCATGACCTGTTATAGGACATAGGATACTTTTTATCCCGATATTCCCACGGGATCGAGACTTACGTGGGTGAAACCGGTTGCAAACGGGTGCCAAAAGACCTAATGGACTTCTAAGAGCCTACGCCAGCTTTCTGTCTGCATGTGTTATCTCTCTAGGGTTAGCCAAAGGTGTACCTATAGTAAACCTACCTACATTTAGCCAGATAGCAGA